>OY728167.1:217400914-217888909 GCA_963277665.1 Viscum album | reverse complement strand
TTTCTGTTAAGGGAATAGATCTTGCATTCCAGGTTTTTAGACAAAATTCATATTCTTTATTTGATGAAACACATTTAGAAAAACTTTTATACTTGTGATTTTCTTTTTACTATATAAAATCAAATAAATTTTTTATCTTTTAAAATGAAATTCACTGGTTCATTAATTTTATACCCTAAAAAACAAAATAAACATTATTTTAAAACTCCTAAACAAATACCCTATAATTTTGAAGATATTAAACAAATTAATGTGAATTATTTTTTATATATTATTTTATCATCAATGATGAAAAATTTGGTGAACTCTTATAATCTATCTTAATTATTTATTGATATAAATTCTCGGTGGACTAGAAATTATTAGTTTTCTATGTTAATATAGGCCATGTGAATGTAAATTGTAAACACATGGGGTAGAAATAACGATGATATTTTTTAAAAAAATGTTGGTTATAGGAATATATTAACCATGGTTATTCATTGGGAATGCTTATATTTCTATTATTATTATTAAACTCAAAAATAATACCATGATAATTAATACATCATGAACTATAGAAATAAATTTACAATTCATCTTATAAACATAATATTGTCTCTTGAATTTCATTATTTGTATTCTTGGAATCAAAAAATACTTCATTACTTTTAGGTCTTCATGAAATTTAGGGTGGAGATATATTGTATTGAAAATGATCATTTTGATCCACATAAGAATAATTATATATTACAATTAACTGATTAGTCTATATCATTGGCAACCATGGCCACTACCTTGAATTTATTAACTTTCATGATCAGTTTCCATATTAATATTTAATTTATTTTCTAAATGATTTTGTTTTTTAATAAATTCTAGGTTATCCTTATAGGTACATCGGTTTCAATGTTAATATTTAATTTATTTTCTAAATTATTTTTTTTAATATATTATATGTTAGGCTCATAAATTCAACATTCTATAATGTTCCTATGGTCTAGTTAAAAGTAGAGTTCTTAGAGGTATGTTTTTTCCAATATCCTAATTATCATTTTATAATGAATCCTCAAATGAACCTATATTATATAATTCCATTCAGTAATATGTTTCAATTAAATGGGGATATAATTTGAATGAATATACTACATGTGTGACATGAAATATTTCTAATTTTTTATATGAATCATATTATCATTGAATTTTTAATATACATATGTTTAATATTAAATATTTATTTTCTTATTATTCTATTTTCACACACTACTATATACAATATGCATTTACTAAATATGAATATTCAAAAATATTAATATTATATTCTATAATATAATATTTTTTATATGAATTATTAATCCCCAAGAACTATTTGGAATATACTATTATTTCATACACTCCATAAACAACTTTTCCATACACTATGTACAAACTATTATTGCATACACTTCTATTTTATACATTGTATAAAATTCATAAACTATTTATAAAGTTCATTTACTCTATAAACTATTACTGTAAATACTATGTTTACATTTCTAATTCATACACTATTAAAAAGTAATCTCCAATGAGTGTGTTTCTCATGCTTTCACCAGGGGGTGCATCCGCCCATCGAGGATGTTCTGCGCTATTTCCCCGCATTTCTGTTTTTCAATGGTAGGCAGCATCTGTCACTTATTCATGGATGTTTTCTCCTTGATCGAAATAAGATGAGGGGATGTTTGTTCCTCCTTCTTTGGGTTACTCCTTAGAACTCGTCACCTAGTCTGATTCTCCCTTAAAGGTTAAGACGTTGGTCATGAAACACTTTCTAGTGCCATATCTTCATGGATTCTAGTTAATTACACTACTTCTATATAGACATTCCAAGGGGTCATGTTAGGGAAGCCACCTTCAGTTGGGAAATTAGTCATGTTGGACATCACTGGCATGTCTGGACTCTGGAACATTGATGCGTCTGGGTTTATTCCCCTTATGATAGGGCTTCTCGATGGCACGGAAGCCCGAGGCATCTCATGTCAAATTCGGGGAATTAGATGCCATATTCATGTTTCTGGAGTTTTCCTCAGTTTCCCATGATTAACACAGTGTCTGTCGCGAGTTTAACTTCTTGAAGGGACAGATCAGGTAGGTCATAACACTAACGAGAGTGGATTAGATGGGTGCATCCTCGTGAGGGATCACCTAAATGGTTTACTGGATGAGTGGATCAAGGCAACCGGCGAAGGCAGATTCGAGGATTCTTGGGTCCCTATAAAGTGGATGCTGGGGTTTTCCATTAGCTGGGATTGAAACATTGGAAGGTTTCTTATGTACCTTGTCTCAAGATACAAGGATCGAAACCAACGTAGTTTGAAGGGGCGATGAATTAGGGTGTGCGTAGAGGAAAATGACCTTGATACATGTTGCAGCTTACATGTGGTTAGTGTCCTAGGTATTGCTAGGAGCGGTGAGGGGGTGGATGACATGATTTCACCTAGATGTAGAATCCTTGGTAAAACCATAATGGATGAAGAATGGTTTATTGAAGTGGATGGAGAATGAAATGGAACTGGAATAAAGATGATGACAGTGTTGGGCTTGAACCTCATAGAGGATTTCTATGTATCCCCATGGTAGATAATCAAAGTCTGCATAGATTGGTGCGGTGATGGGACACCTAATGAGGCGGACCATTAGAATGGTTGCATGGATGGGACCCGGAGTAAGTGCAACCTCTGGGTTAGGTAATGGTCTTCCAAGAACACATGGGCCAGGAGGGAGAGAACACGATGAGACATTGGTGATGTTCTTGAACCTTAGGGAGGATTCCTACGTATCCCTGTGATGGGGAATCAAAGTCCATGTAGTTCGAGAAGAGGGCGTAGAATCGAGGTATACAAATAGGATAATGAGCCGATGATTTACTAGGGCTTATGCATGGTTAGCAGCCCAAGAGTTGTCCTGACGCCTGGGGGGCGGACCAGAGATGTGGGTCCTACAAAAAGGGACTACAACAGCTTACCATATATTGTGGACTACAACGGATTACCACTGCTTGGGGGCTACAATGGCTTACTGTAGGTTGGGGATCACAACGGCTTACCGTCAATTTGGGACCTCACCAGCTTAACATCTATTGGGGTCCACAATGGAATACCATCAATTGGTGTTGCGCCTCATGGAGACTTCTAATGTACCTTACCTAGGAGATAGAGATCAAAACCCCCATTGTTCAAAAGTATACATCTTAGTGTCATGCTGGCTAAAAAGGGGGAATATAGTTTAACATTGTCTAGGATAGGGGTGAACAAATGTGAAGTGGTCGGGACCGATGGGTGTTGGGATTGATCCTTAGGGAGGCTTCCTACGCACCTTTCATGGAAAGGGAAAGGATCAACTTCCATGTAGTTTAGTTCTGAATAGATTTTAACGTCATGTGGGATGATGGCGAACTGACGTGAAGAGGTAGGAACCGATAGTTGATGGGATTAAACATTAGGGAGGCTTCCTACATACCTTTCTTGGGAAGGGAAAGGATCAAAGTCCCTTTAGTTCGGAATGGAATCTTGGGACTTACATGATAGGGCACCCCCGTAAGGATTCCATGGTCAATGCTTACTCTAATCCCACATGATTCATGCTCGGTGTGAGAAACAAGAGGTAGCAAAGACCTGACGATGAAATTGTTAAAGGTTCGTCTATGAGGAATAGGTATGGGGATTACACATAACTAACAGCCTAAAGAAGAAATATGGGATTATGATTGGTTATCCACCCAAAGAGGTAACAGGGGATTACGCTTGAAAAGCAGCCCAAGGACATGGAAATTGGGACATACTCTATGACATAGGCCCAATGGCGACAAAGCTCGGAGGGAGAGGGACGGGGTAACGAAGGTCTCAGTGCCCATCTCTCCTCTAGTATTTGTCATGGAAGAAGAGAGTAGGAACAAGGATACTACCTCCTTCAAGAATAGATAGGGGCATACACCAAGATGGTTTCCCTTCCCCATGGACATATGTCATTCCAGCAAAGAGGATCTCTATCCATGTGAGGAAGATGTCACTCCTGTGGAGATTAGCAGGCGTGGATAATGTCTGAGATGGGGCACCCCTATATATTCTAGAGGGTGAGGCCACATTTTAACATCATGTGCAAAGGAAAATGGTTCTTGGAATTTTAACATCCTTTAGCTCGGATAAGGAAGGTTCTCTCCGCACCCCTATGACATATATATCTGATACCCACCCACCCTTATATAAGTGAAGGCATCAAAAATTCCATGGTGAGGCAGTGCTATGGAGTTATCCATTGAGGGACTCAGGTTAGCATGGCTATGCAAAGAAGCATTAGTTGTTATTGTTCCTATGTGAAGAAGCATGAGTCCAATCAATGCAACATGAAGCACTACCCAAGGGACCTTGAAATCACTTCACACGAGCCTGGAGGTCCATACGAGAAAGGGGTTTGTAAATCATTCAGTCTTTGAAAGAGGTGCTTCGCAAAGAGGATGGGATTCGCGAAGGATGGATGATTTGTGAAGACGATATCCCTCGTGAAGGTAAATGACTACCCAATATAGAGGAGCTTTGGGATGGATAGGGACTTCATAAAGAAGGGATATTCTTGAAAGGAAAAGGCTTCACGAAGAGAAACATTTAAGGGAGCAGGGATTCACCTCATCGAATACCTCTTTGTTTGGAGAGAGTTTCGTGAAGGCTCTACACTTCGCGAAACCTAGAGCACTTCAAAGGGTCCCCTACCTCTGAGAAGCGCATATTCCTTCACAAAGGGAATCTCCACCATAGGCGAAGGACAAATAAATATAGAGAGCTAATGCTCGCAGAGGCCAAGTACCTTTGGAAATTCCTTTGAGGGATTCCCAATGTTCTATGCGAAAAAAGATGTGGGAAGTTGAAAGGAAAGAGTCACAATGGTTTGGAAGAGGGGGTGAGCCTTCTATTTATAGGAAACCCCAGTTAGTGGGGTCGCAGAACCCTCCACAGGGACAGGTGACGCCGCAGAGAGAAACCACTCCATCGGCCTGTGTCGACCTCGTAGAGGGGGCGTGATGTCGTACAAAGGTTCATAAAAGTGGCCGCCGCAAAAATGTCTGTAGAGGGGATTCTGTCAGCATCAGACTCATGCTAGGTTGGGACGTCAAGGAGTCCCTTGTGGAGGCATCAGTGCGTAGATGTGCCCTCCACATGGAGAGTTTCATGAAGGACCATTTTGAGATGGATTAGAGGGTCGTTCGACCCTTTTGGTAGGTGGATTTCCCCGATCGCATTGTTCAGTCTGTGGAATGAATGGGATGAATTTTTTGTGCCAAAAAATCCCCCCCCCCCTTAGAATTGGATCTGATGGAAAGAGAGGGTTGAATTTTGAGGGCAATATGCCGAAGATACCTGAATAATTGAACTCTCTGTGGATTACGGAGGTGGGGACGAAGCTGGTTCGCTAAGGGTGGTGCCTTAACCTTCTCGCAAAGTGTTCTTCTCGAAGAGGGGTCGTTCCGCGAGGCGAAGGGTGCTGCTAAGAGCCTGGGGTAGCCACAATGTCAGTGCCCTTGGGCACCTACATATAGAGGCTTATAAGGTTTTTTGTTCTCACCTGGATCTTTGCGAATGATAGTGCTCTCTCTCTCTTCGCGAAAGATCCTCTCCACAAACGCTTTAGAAAACTAGATTATTTGGTTCATTGCTTCACAAATGATTTTTAGAGAACCATAGCATCGCGATCCACTGCTTTCTTTGAGATATAGGCCGAATCCAACACTTCTTTGCGGTGCAGAGCGACAGTGTAACTACCTCCATGAAGGTTCTTCGCAATGGGTCTTCGCGAATGGTTCTTTTCACATCTATCCTACCTCCTCCACTTTTTTTTCAATGTCTTGGAACCAATGGTCGCTCAGGAGGCAGTGTGAGAGGTTCATGTTGATGCTTCTCAGAGGGAGGCCATGTACAACAACATAAAAATAGGCCAGTACATCTGGATCACTTCTATGCACAAATCGTTGACAAAGTGGCTGACAGAGGTGTATAGAAAGTATTTATTGTGCAAGCACCTTCCATTATATGGTTTTGGCTTGTGTGACAAAGTCATAATTTCTAAAACCATCAAATATGATCCATCATATTGGTTTCTGAGTACCCCCGAGCAATGTCAGTGGCATAGGTTCATGGATGGATGCATCAAGAAAGATAATACTTTGTTCATAATGCAATGTTTGTATAATCAATTCAACAACATTGATGGAAGGGCATTGGCGGAGTAGACATCCCAACCCCTATACAATATGATCATCAAGACTGGGCTCAAAAATCCAAAAAAGGGGTGGATCACAAGCTGGGACTTGCGCCAGGGATAAAACTTCATAGACAACTAGGCCTTGGCCTATTGGCAATGCATGTCCTGTAAAGAGTTTGAGAATGTTCTGAGGTAGGTTGGCATGTATGAAGCATTCTTGGCCTCCCAATTTAGCTTCTCCCAACTGAAAGAATTTTTACCAGAGTTGTTGAGCCTGTAGTCGCCAGATACCAATACCTTCCATCTGCATCATGGAGGGGTTTCTATCTGCCTCTGGGACCATCATTAGATTTTTGGCATCCCAACCATGTGTGGTATGTATGACAAGTTCCTCCCCACCACCAATGTCTGGGGAGATGGGGAGAAAATTCCCCTTTGGCGATGGCGTTGCTGAGGATTTTTCTAGGCATAGACGAAGACAAATAGAATACTCACGACATCCACTACATCTAGAGGTTCAGCTACTTCAGGAATTTCCCCTCGGAAGATGGAACACTACTGGTAAGAAGGATTATTTGCCCGCAAGGAGATCAGTGGGGTAAATAAGGTTCATACTGGCAGATCCTAGAATATATCTAATGGAAGATGTGGGGATACAGTATTAAGACTGATTAATGGCCAATAGTTAGGCTTTCCAAGTTCATTTCAACGCTGATCTGCGAGTGGATTTTACCAGTAAGAGATGCCCACATGGGGGTGCGACCAAGTACATTCATCATGGCGGGCCAAATGGCTGGTGGGGATCACATCAATCTGGGCATAATATTGCTGGAAAAGCTATACCATCTGCTTCAGCATGTCAGTGAGGGGAAGAGGCCACTGTAGTGTGTGGGACATTCCACTTTTTGTACAGCTGTATTGTGGTGCACATGGGGGGCTACGAATACCTTGACCCCTTTTCTCCATCAAGGATACATTCTCAACTAGCAATTTTAAACATTGTGGGGAGTGCCTCATTGATGATGGATGCTACGCCCATGCTGGGTAAGATGGGTAGAGCATAACAATTCATCTTCCACCAATTCCCCTTTCCATCTGATTCATATATATATGATGGGACAGAAATGACAGAGAAATGGTTGTATCTTATATCCTTCTGTGGTGGTGTGCAGGTGCCGCGAGTAGATTGTGAACCCATATGTGAGCCATATACCCCGCACCTGTTTGCCTGACAATTTTGTTGCCTGTAGAGGCTGACTCCCTAGGTGTATATGAATGTAATCTACGAGAATCATCCATGAGTAATGAGACAACTCTAGGTAATTTTTACATGTGAGGATGTGAAGATGTTGAACGAGTTTCCCCCATCTGATGCTACGTTCGGATTGGTCCACGAGTATGCACAAAGTTGGGAGGCTGCCCACCCTGGTGAAATGCTGCTGTAAGTGACCATTTTGGCCAAAAAGGTGGTTCCTACACCACGATGATGGATATTGACGACAGGGGGACATCAAGAATTTGGTGTGAACATTCTCCAGGGTGGAGAAGCTATAATGGAAGGGTCGGCAGGCCGTGAACTGGAAAATCCCAGGCCAGTGCTAGCTAGAAGTAAAGAGGGAGAGGTGGAAATTATAGGCCTGGTGGATCCATCTGGGAGATCCCAGGAGGGATGTGAATCATGTCGGGGCTTCCACAGGATCACCCCTCAAGCTCCCGGGAAGCAGTTGTTCCCAGTATCGATCCCCCCTAATGTTGTCTTTCCAGAGGAATGGAAAGATTGGGAAAAGAGAAAACAATACCTTTATATCAATAGTTTATGGATGAACCTAATCATGCATGGGATTTTTTTGGGGAGATCAGCATTTCGAATGGTAGCTTCATTTCTACCCCTACCAAGGGAAGAAAGTTTGTAATGGAGCTAGAAGGGTAATACACTCCTGTGGAGACATGTGGCCGATGTCGCACCGGGAAAGGGTGCAGTTGAATATGAATACACTTACAGATCTAACGGTGGATTAACTGATGAAGTGTTTTCCCATTCTTGTCCATGAAGAAGAATCAAGGAAAGAAGAAATTAATGCCAGAGATCTCCACCATGCAACGGAGGGGACTTCCATGGGGGCCTCTCCTGAAGAAAGTGAGATACTAGCCTGAGGGGGAATCTCCATGGGTGAATTCTCCACTCTCATTCAATGCACTAATTACCCACCAACCATATATTTTTTTTCTCAACTAACACATATCTGTACAAGAGAACCTTCAATCGAACACTCTTTCCGATGAAGACGAAGGTGCGACAGTCGCAGAGGACCCATCATTGGGGCCTGCCGCTGGAGAGATGATGGTTTCAGAGTCAATAGATGTTGGTGAAGCAAGGGATGCCTTCTTAGAATCCTCATAGAACACAATAAAATATGGAGGTCCATGCCCCAGCCTCCCATCGATGGTAAACTCTGGACGAGACCAAGCGGCAGACCAGTGTATGTCTCATACTCTAGAGTTATAGCGGTTGACTAGTTATTCTGATTAGATAACATGGCCTTTTCATGTATAGTTTATAGGATGGTGTGTACGTTGATAATGAAAATTTCTAGAAGACCTGAGGCTCTTCTCCGAATAGAGGTGTCGCTCTCTGTCATGTTGAGTTCCCTAATTGACTAAGGCATAGTTCTTTATGAACAGCCAGTAGAGGCGGGTGATACTGCTGGCGGAATAGAGTTGAACACTGACCGGGAAGATATCATAAAAGTGGAATCCATTGATAAAGACCAGCCCAAGGAAGACCCTACTGCTGATCTCCTAGATTCATTTCTGGAATATGAACCCTCCGACCCACAGGACCGAGATGAGACTGCTTTTGAAGAAGAGGATAGCAAGTCTGTTCATCGTCGATTAGGGAAGCTGATCAGGAGCTTTGTCATAGAGACCCCGAAAGCATAATGGATAGATCATATGGGGAGGCTTCATTCTATGATGTGTGAACTATGGGCTGGTGGGGTTAATGCACAATTCCCTCACATGCTTATTTGGGACTACCTCACTGAGAGGGTGTAGGATGACGTGCACAGCCTTAGTGTTGGTTGGAAGCGAAGAATGGTCCTCAGTATTCAAAGATTCCATGATGCTGAACATGAGATCCAACATTTAAGGGAACATGCGAAAAAGTAGCCTGCTTTCCTTGAGGCACAATCGGGGATCATATCGTGCCTAAAGGCTCGGCTGGTAGAGGCTGAAGAATAGATGAGGTGAGCCTCCGAAGATAAGTCCCTTATCCGAGTTGACGATGATCGGGCCTAGATCGAGGCTGACAAACTATGCCCCATTGTCTTCAAGGAGGAGCAGGAGCTTAGTATGTGACAACAGATTCTGGATGCCATGATCCAATGAGTGGAGGAGTTGAAATGCTCCATTGAGATGGTCAACCCATCCATGGGAGGGGCAGACCCTTGGGCACTGTGATTTTTGTGAACTCCTGAACTTTTTTTATGCTTTGATTTTTTTTATGTTGATCTAATGAAAGAGTTCCATTATCTATTTTAATTTTTGTATTTCCATCACATCCATGAAATATCTAGCGATCAATCCCTTCGCTCAGGTGGGTCATGCTCGATGTGAGAAATAAGATATGGACACAACATTACTTCATTTGGATGTGGTAGTTCCAACCAATCTTCGGGCATCCAGGGTATAAATGACCAATCTGGGCTTTCTGGAAGAAAGGGGGAGGCCTGACTGGAGAATTTAGTTCTCATAATAGTCGAATTTTTGTTTTCTTAATGTTCTCTAGTGCATGAGCGGAGTAATGACAGGGGTGTTAGAATCAATCCGATCAAAGGGGATTGGAATGTGTGAATGACGATACCCAAAATTCAAAACACTGTAGGGATGGCATGACAATGATGGATAACTGTTGATCATGTTTGAAACATAGTATACCTATTCTGTTAGCCTGCAATGGGGACAACAAATGAGGGCTGACTGCTGACCATGTTCGAAACCCAGGGGCTTAACTCGAGATGTCATTTATTAGTCTTCCAAAACGTTATCCCAGGAAAATAGGTGAGCCATAGGCTGAGCATCTATACAATTGGGGGGTTTCTTCAAGTATGAAATAGTATGAGGATCCAAATAAAGGGCACAGAAATCATGGAGGGTGGAGTGATGGGTTATTCAAATAGAGTCCAACACTCTTGAAATTACACCACTTTGGTGGAAACACATTTGGTAAGCACATCAGTCTGATTAGGGATCATACCTACTGCTAGAAATGACCTCTCTGGTGAGGACCTAGAATGACTTGCAGTTTTACGTCATACCAAAAAAGATGATAGACACGTAGTTTAACATCGTATGTTTAGGATGGTGCACATAGTTTTAAGTCCATACTACGTGGACCAAGGATAACCGTTTAAAGTCATATTGAGTGGAATATAGGCTCTCAATTAAATATCAGGGAGACTAGACTGTGATCGAGGCTAATGGTCCACAAGGGTTAATGACCCTGGGGTTGGGCCCAAGGTGAAATGTTCGAACGTCTCTACGTACCCTATATAGATGAGAATCAATCCAAACGTAGTTATTAAGCATAGCGTGGTCAGAGACCATCACTGGTAGGGTGAATCCTCTTTGGAGAGGAAGTTGATGAAACCCATAGTTATCATGGGGATCCTAAACTTTTTCAGGGTACAAACACAATATATATTCATGTGTTCAGGACATGGTTACTAGAAAATAAACATGTGGCATGGTATAGATCTCGGCGTGAATGAGGACATAAGTGGTCCACACCACACCACATGTTCCTGGTGGGATTATTTAGTCTATTGACCAAAGGTGTCCTGATTTGGGGTTATACCTAAAGAAAAGTGTTTAGGAATTCCTACGTACCCCATTAGGATGGGGGTCAAGATATACGTAGTTCTGAGGATTATAATTTAACTTCACAAAGGATGACAATGGAATGTGTGGCGCAGCTGAGCCAGTACATGTTCCACCAAAACTACTAAGCCCACGTGACTCATGCTTGGTGTGGGAAAAAAGGGGTAGTGATGTGATTTTATTGGTATAAGGGGGAACATATCAAGAGCAATGGAACGTTAGGTAAACGATTTCCCAATATTACTGATCTTCATACTTAATGCACATAAATGTGTGAGGGGGGGAAACCAAGTGTGTTGGAATTCCACTTAAACATAAGGTAATGGAAAGATATGATCTTGATGCCCTAGATATGGATGACATTAATAGTGGTGTGATGATGGAGGATAACCACTGGCCATGTTTGAAACATAGTATTGGCTTTGCGTTAGCTTAGAATGGGGATAGACAAATGAGGGTCGACCGCTGACCATGTTCGAAACACGGGACCTATCACAAATGTCATCTGCGGTATTTAAGGGCGTTGGACCAAGATGGTAGGTGAGCCAATGTGGCATGAGACTAGGCTTTAAAGGGGGTCCCTTTAGATGTGGAAGAGGATGGGGATCCAAATAAAGGGTTCATGATGTGTGGACATGAAAGGAGGGGATGCCTGTTTAAAAATTCCACACTTTAGGCTCTTTGACACGATGTATTTGAGTACACCAATAGGACGTGTCAGATAGAGGAAGTTGAATCCCATTAGGAGGACAAGGGTCCTGGGGTCACATGATCCCATCTTAAGGTCATAGAGTGGACCATTATGAGGGGACCTGGATTAATGGAATGTGTGCAGGGTGGAAACGTATCCAAACCCAATGCATAGTTCCCATAGTGAGATCATAGTTTACGGTTGTGGAACTCATGCCGGGTTGGGAAAAGACAAGGGAGATGCATGGTGAGGTTGTTGAAAAACCTAACATAAATGAGAACCTCCATGACACTTGCCACACCACATGATACTAAATGAGTTCGGTCCCAGGGGCCAAACAAGAGGTGGGATTTAATATTCATGGGGTTGGACCCACTGACGGAATGTATGGGTGTTCCTGCATATCCCATGCAGATGGGAATCAAGCCACACATAGTTCTGGATAATGTCATGCAGTTTTGTGTCCTGCAACAAGGATTATTGGATCATAATTTTAAGGTCTTAGAGCTTGGAACATATATGGAATGGAGGGAGGGAGACACATGGTGTGGTAATTTCAAAACCTGATGTGAACGAGGATAGTGGGAGTCTATATCACACCATATGCTCCCTAGGGAGGTTTTAGGTTATGGGATAGAAAATGAAAGATGGACTGGGCCCGAGGTAAAGTGTGTGGGAGTTTGGAAATACCCCATTATGATGGAGATCAAGCCGTACGTAGTTATAGATGTGTCATGGTATGGTACTAACTCTAGGGACAATATTATCATGTGGGTCTAGTCCACACACCAAAAAAAGCATAATTTGATAGATCTTGTTTGTTCTTCAGGATGGATGTGTTTTTTTAACAACGACCCCGGATGGAGAATTTGGATGTCGTTGTAGGAATCAAGACATATGTAGGCCATAACAAAGATTTTGTGGATGACCAATACCAAACATGATTTCCCCTTGAGTGGGGACATCACAATGCGATGCCATTTTTCATCGTGCGTCCAAGACAATAGTGTCATAGTTTATGGTAATATGATAAGACCAGCCTATATATTTTAACGTCACGCAGTAAAGACATAATAGTTTATATTCATGTGGGACTATGCAGTACAGTTTAAAGTCATATGGCTTGGATTCAAACTGATGAAATGAGGTTTTATAGGGGAATGCACATGGCGTGATAAAGCATACCCGATGTGAATAAGGATATGGTCCACACCACACCACGAACAATTATAGGGTAGAAACCTCAGGCCAAGGGGCTAGAAAAGGTCAGAGAATGTGGGTATAAACCCGAGGATGAGACATCTAAGTGTTTCTACATATCCAGCGGGGGCAGGAATCAAGCCATACATAGTTCTGAGAGTGCAGCTTAACATCATTTGAGACGAAAGGCAGGAGATACTAGATCCTAAAGGCGGAATATGTGGTGCAGCTATTGAAAAACTGACATGAATGAGGACATAAGCCCACATAAATCACACCATGTGATCCAATGAAATTCATGTTCAAAAGGACAAACATAAGAAATAATTAGTGGAACCTGAGCTGGACCCAAAGACAAAATGTTTGGGCGTTCCTACATATCCCATGAGGATGGGAATCAAATCTTACTTAGTTCTAGAATATGTGGAGTAGTTTTTCATCTTACGGAAATGATGTGGAGAGATCTTAGTTTAAGGTCTTAGATCTCAAACCATGAGAATTGATACTCTTCCAATGTGGGGCCTCGAATGACACATCATCATGGATTTTCCCTCATAACGCACAAACGAAAACTGGGGGATAGCACCAATAGTGTCAAAAATTCACTTGGACATTAAGGAGTGGAAAAGGATGTGAATCATTCAACCAATATTTAGGGCTTAATGGGGGTGGTGTGATGATTAAGGATAATTATTGATTGTTTTCGAAACATAGCATCAATATCGTATGACCTGAAATGGGAACAACAAATGTGCATCGACCGCTGACCATATTTGAAACACGGAGCTTGTATCAATTTTTCATTCAAAATTATTAGGGACGTTGGACCAAGATGGTATAATAGCGCTAGGACCTAGAATCCATGTCGTTCGGGGTTCCCATCAAATGCGAAAGATGATGAAAGTCCAAATGAAGGGGAACATGACCCATGAAAATAGAAAATAACATGTCTATGTAGAATCCAACACTCTAGGTCATGAATTAGAGAGATCCAGGGCACAATGGTGAACTACTAAAGAGGGTCGAAGGGTCCAATTAAAGAGTATTCAACACGAAAATATGAGTAGAGAACAAGGGGAGGAAGAGATCTCAAGAGGGAGAGGTACGTGGCATGGCTGTTAAAACCGGACATGAATGGGGACATAATCCCATACCACACCACATACACCCTCCCCCCCCCACCTGGAGGACTCAGGCTAAGGGGTCATAGAGAAGAGGAGGTTTCCAAGAAAAAGGTTTGGACCAGAAGAAAAAACATCCGGAAGTTCCTATGTATCCCATGAGTATGGGAATCTAGCCACATGTAGTTCTGGAGATGTCGTGTTGCTTAATGTGATACGGTAAGGAAAAATATAGGAAGGGGTAATCTCGACATGGAATGTGTATGGAATAGAGAATAACCCTATGAGAATGAGTAAATAATCCCACATATGCCACCCCATTCATAATTCCTGGAGAGAACTCGGGCCAAGAGGCTAAGAGAAAGAACATATGAACATGGGATGGACCCTAAGACAAAAAAATCTGGGTTTTCTTATGTATCCCATGAGGATGGGAATTAAGAAAAATTTAGTTCTCATTATTTCTTATAGTTTAATGTCATGCGACAAGAAAGTGGAGATCTCAGTTTATGGTCATAGAGATCGAACCGTAGAAGCCCAGTTTAATGTCATATGTGTGGGACAGATGGGTGGAAAGGGTGAATCATCGAGCTTGTCACATGGGAGACCGCAGAACAAAAAAAATGATTGGGGATAACTGATGACCATGTTTTAAACATAGTATCCATATGGTTTCCTAGAAAGGTGGAAAACAATGATTGTCGGTCGCTGACCATATTCACTACGTGGGACTTGTGTCAAATTTTCATCCCAAATCCTCAGGGATGTCGGCTTGAGATGGTAGAAGGGACCTGAGGCCTATAATCCATGTAGTTCAGGGGTATTTTCGGATGTTAAGGATGATGTAAACACAAATAATGGGATGCATAGACCATGGTGGGACATGTGGAGTTTAATGTCTTGCGGCAAGGATAAAGGATATAGGGGTGTCTCAACAGCATGTATGTGGTGTGGAAACAGTAGCCCGATGTGAAAGAGGACATAGAGTTCACACCACACTGCACAATCCTAAGTGAGAACATGGGATAGGGTGTAACACCCAAGGATTTAATAAGTACGTTATTTTTTCAACATAATTCTATAACTTGCACTACATGCAACATCGAGTTTAATGGCACCACGACTTACCAAATTAGCCAATAAAAAGTGGTTATTAATAGTATTTACTAAATTTTAAACTTTATATAATACTTATAATTTTAGAATCCATATTACGAGTTTCTTAGACATAATGTAATAACAAATTCATTTTTTTCAGATAAAAGAAGTATTTTTCAAAAAATGCTCTTTTACCAACTTTTAATGGTGAACCCTTTTTAAATCCAATATCTGAAACTTTTATATATTCAATTTGACAAAATAAACTTCTTATTTAGAATCAGGACATAATAATTTAGTTTCAATTAATTTTTATTGTTTTTCGGATAACTTTCATATTTGGGTGAATAGTGAAAAATATTATATGTTAACTGAAAACAACTTTTTTAATCAAAATAATTTATATTGTTAAATTATAAATTTTAATTGTTTTGAAGTATAAATATATTATATTTTTACAATATAATCCAATTATGGTCATTTTAAGTAATTTTACTTTGATATTGGACATAAACAAGTGTTAATCTTTTGATAGATATTGTTTTTTAAAAATATGTCATTTGGTTTTGATAACAGGAATTAATTTTAAATTAATAAATGCAACATATAGGTTTTTAATTTGGTAAAATGGACTTAATTTTAGTTTTCAGAATATAGAAATTAGATTATGGTAAAATTTTGGTACTTTTTGGATAACTTTTATATTTTGATGAATAGTTAAAATTACTAAATTTTAATTAAAAACAACTTTTTAATAAAAATAATTAATAGTAATAAATTTTGAATTTGAGTGGTTTTAATGTATATTTATAATATATTTATATCATTTAATAAAATTTTGGTCATTGGACAAAATTTCACATTTAATCCAATCATAAATAACTGTCAATCTTTTGATAGTTATTATCTCTTAAAAACACGCTTTTTGTTTTAACAGCGGGAATTAATTTTAAATTAATTTCGGTCACTTCTGTGTCTTGAAATTGGAAATATGGATTACATATTTGGAATCAGGATTTAAAAATTGTTTAAATAGGTAATTCTTATTTTTAAACATTTTTAATAATTACTTCGGTAAATATTTTATTTACCATGGTTAGAGGGTAAATCCGGTAAATAAGGGAAAACAAATAATATTATAATAATATTAATTTCCCATAAAACACGTCTTAACCCTATTGGTTGATACATGTCGGACCATGGGAATCTTTGGGTCGATTTTGGTACCCCATGGATCCACTTGTAAGTGATAATGACACTTTATATTAATTAAGTTAAAGTAAATACAAAAATGACAAAAACATGTATCTTTTAGAAAAACAATTTTTACATAGGGTTATATATGTTATATTTTCGACTATAAATATTCATTAGAAGGATAAATTGATTTCATACATAATGGTATTTTATTTATAATTTTTAGACATTGAATAACTAAATTTATTTATGACACGATAATGATGCAGTATTTTCCTTATTAATGAAAGAATCAAATAATTAGTATTATAAATGTTATAATAAATATAATTTGAAAGTTTTGATGCCATACAAAAATTTTATTGGTTAATATTACATTTTATTATTTCTTATATGAATTTGGTTCGAATTAATAATGTTTTTATGACTTTAACAAAAATCAATTATTAAATATTTTCAAAATTGACATAAATGAGTTTTTAAAACAAATATTATATTATTAATTGGTATTATATTCATAAAAATCTAAGGGTCGGAAAAAGGACTTATATCATGATATTGGTATACTTAATTGACCAATTGGGGGTCTCTTGTATGTATATAGTAAGTTTATTAACTATATAATATAAAAATACAAAGTGACATGGTAAATGTCAAACTAATTAACTAAGAGTTAAAACTAAAATATAAGGTTAATATAATGACCCAAACCTTTCTAAAATATATTTTTTGAATGTATTTATACCCATACTTACCTTATACTTTGAATAATTCACTTTGTATCCATTAGAAACCGGATATGATTTTATTATAAATAATACTTTAAGTTTTTCCTAAAGAGCCCCTCACCCCTCTTATAAAAGGGAACTCCCCCTTCTCATTAATTCACACCTTCAAAGCCATTTGGATCAGCCAAAATCTACCCAAATATCCTCCCAACTTCCCTCACTTCATCCTAGGGGCCTTATTTAGATCATAAAGCGAACATATGGATCCTTTTGATCAAATCAAAAGGAAGAACCCGAAGAAGCGGTAACGTCTTCACCACCCTCTTTAAAGTTCCCTTCTTCTTCAACTTATTCTTTCCTTGTTATTTCCATTCTAAAATAATAACTACAGTATCTTATATATAATGTGATGTTATTATAATTATGTAACAAACAAATTCATTATTCTATCCATCCCTTGAATGACATGTCACCATACATGCGTACGTACGGCCTATCGTCTCCACGTTGTGGTGTAATTGTTATTCAATATACTATTATTAATATGGATATATTAATGAAGTATAATTCATGTAAATAATAAATATAACATTATAATGATTCTGTATATATGATATACCATCCAATTATATATTATTTTAATATCAAAAGAATGATATTGTCACTCGTGCGTACGTACGGATTACCGTCTCCACAAACGTGATTAGATTCATTCCGCATCGTATCCATTCATGACTAAATTTTATTGGATGATGAAAAACAATATTTAAGGACTTAATATCATTTTGGATATGAGTATGATACAACCTATCCATAACAGACACATCTTATATAAAATAAAATGAGTAAGTTAACAACCAAAATGACGATAATACTAAGATTTTATTAACAAAGAGATGTTAAGAGATCATATATGATATCATGTTAATATATATGATTATTGTATAATTCAATAATAATTATTTCACCATTATAAAGAATGTTAACCTACCACCAACCAAGGAAAAGTACAAGTTAAGGGTTCATTTCACAATTTCTTCATTATCCGAGGTTGTTTATACATAATTATCTACTGGGACCTCTTTATCATCCACATCCATGTTTCTTAAAAATTTATTTCTAAACATTCTTACTATTTTAACAAATATGGGTTAAAGTAATTTATACCCTTTTTTGAATTTTTATAAGAATTTTATAAAGGAAACTTTCTGTCATTTTCCAAACAAGGTCCTTTTTAACCTTTTCAACAAAATTAAGGTAAGAATGTTTTTTTAACTTATATGGAGGGTGCGGCTATTTTCCGCCATTATAACATTGTCGAAGCTTCCCTTACAAGCTTATAAGAATATTTTCAAAATAAATGTTTTCTTTATGTGACTCTTAAATGATTTCAAAATATAAAGATATACGTCTCTAAAAAAAGGTTTTGATTTCATCTATGTCAACATCCTTTGATGGATTTTAAGTTTATTTGAAATTGATTTATTATGATACAAAACTTCCATATTGTATTGAAGTTTTTCTGATATGTTTGACTATGGATGTTCTATTTTTATACCATTCATGGCTAAAGTATTCAAATTTTGTATGCTAGTTTTAATATGAATGTTTATGATATGTTTAAACCTTTTCATTTGGGGAAAGTATTGGACTTAGTAAGTGACAGGTGGAGCCCGCTATAGCTCCTAGATGAATCGGTAGGTCTCATGAGACAACTAGACGTCGAATTGGCTGAGTCCATTTCCCAATTTTATTTATGGTTTTGGCCAAAGCCTTAATCATTTTTAGACGTCTTTGCTGAGGCCTTGACAAAATGTTTCACAATGTCCGGCATTATACATTCTCTCATTATGGAAATAATATTGATGGTTCATGTGGTCATTCGACTAGTAGAATTCTGATGCACGCGTGTCATAGGGCATGAAAAAAGCAATTTAATTTTCTTAGTGCAGCATAGAAGCTGACTAGGGTCATCTCACTTGAGGAGCTTTCTCAATCGTTTACTTACTTAATCTAATTTTACTAAACTACTTCTTTTTGGTGTTTTTATATTATCTAGGAATGTAATGAAATTCAATTTAAATAAAATATAAAACTAACATGCAATGACAGAATGAAATTTATTGAGAAAGAACTTGGCCATTAAGGGTTGGTTTGTGGGTTTCATCATTCTCCATGTTGGTATTTAAATTATGTTTGATAATTAAATTATGAGATCTCATTCATGAATTAGTATTAATTTATTTATTGGTGTGATATCTTGAATGCATTTTTCAATCTTAACTTCACCTCCTCCTATAATCATGGTTTATGGCACACCTCGATCGAGAGTGTGTCATCTTCCAAGACTTGGCTCCATCGTATGCCATTTCAACCACTGAATGGCTCAACTCCATCGTATAAAGAGCTTGTATCCAGTAGAAGGGAGGGAAAATATTTAATAAAACAATAGAAATGAGTTTGAGATCAGTGTCGTGGTGGATGATCTCTACACCCGTGCACATCATTCTTTCTCATCACAAACTTAATAAAAATATGAATTTAAGCACAGAATAAATAAAATTTCCACATACCTCCCCCTGGAAAATCCTCAGGTTAACCCCTCATATTTGAGGGTAAGAGATCATGGTGGATAATATTATAATAATAAAAGAAGAAAATAAGGAGAAAAGATGAAGAAGAAAATAGGGTGGATGGGTGGACACAAAAATAATGCATGAATTTTATTAGAAATCTAAATTACAAATGAAAACTAAAACAAAAATAAAGAAATGAAATGAAATGGGGAAGATTTGTGGCCGGCCTCCGTTGGTGGAGATCTCCTCCTTGGTGCCTTGAAGGAATGGATGGAGAATGGGATGCTTTGAGGAGGATGTGATGGCCTCCTTTTATAGGCAGAATTCGACCCCCGAAATTAGACGCATTTTAGACACCATTAATGACCTCATAATGCGTTCCACCCTTCATGAATGTTGTTCATAATTATCTTGGACGTCTCTATTAAAAAGTTCAGTTAATTTGAAAACCGGATTAAGGAGTTATGAATTTTTCATTTTCGGTTTCTGTTTCTGGACGAAGCTTCCAAGAAGGTTCCTCCAAACTTATGTCATTCAATAGCCTATTTAATGACTTCAAAACTTCCCCAAATTTCTTTTATAGTCGGTAATATATGTCCGCGTCCTATCCTATGTGGAAACACCTAATTTGGATGTGTGTAGTCCGCGTTTGGGTTCCGTTACATTGGTGGTGTCCACGCTGTCCGCCCGGAAAAATTCCCAACTTCAATGAATTTTTAGGCCCTTTAGATGGCCGAATCAGCTCCTGGTCCCAAAAAATGAAGGAAATAAAATAAGGATTATAAAAAAAATTGAATCAGAAAATTTAGAATATTATATTTCCGGAAATGACCAAAATACCCCTGACGTAAAAATCTGTAAAAAATCCAGAATTAGACATTTTTCACATTTGGGCTCAAAATAACACTAAAACCTAAAAACCTGACAATTACCCATCCAATAAAACTTTTGTGGGATTATAAACAATGGTTTGCAGTATAAAATATATGAAAATGTGAGCATCATCACTCCCCCACACTTAAACATTGCACTCCTGGGCAATCATCTTACATCCAAATCAAAATCCACACAACAATCAAAAATGAGAAAATATCAAAGATTTTATCAAAAATAGAATTCAATCATGTCTCCTATATGAATGATAATTCTCTATTATTTTCATTTCAATCACTAAAATTTGATCAACCTCATAAATCAATCCATGTCCCAATCACAACCTACCTCACATTGAATTTTATGTCACTCTTCACTCAAGAGAAATTGAATCGAGAGTTATACTCATACTTGAAAATCGCATGTATCACCATAGGTTTGTGAAAATTATTATTTCTCCACAGCGTGAAACATGAAAATTAATTTAATCATGATGGCTTTAATTAAAGGTTAAAATGATTCTGTGGCTTAGGGTTGGTGGGAGAATTATTGAAAAAAGTTACAGGCTAGAAAGAGGAGGTTTGACTTTTAAGTACAATGCATGATTAATTCAAGTGAAAACACAGGAAAATCCTCACTCAATACTGCTTGTAAATGTAAAAAACAACCCCATCCCTCTTTATGACATGGAACATGAGCCAATAAGTGTTTATAATGAATGATATCATCTAATTTCTCCTCCTTTTTTTGCAAAGCTCTAGAAAGGCACATCTTTATTTTCTTTTTTTATGGAGGATGAGCTGAAAATTGAATATAATGAATGAATGACAATTCATGCCCTTGATTTTTTTGGGAGGGAAATGAGTCATAAAAGAATGTAGAATGATGAATTCAAGCTCATCACTATTTTCTTTAAGGAGAAATGGATGAAACAAATAAAGCACAATGAAATGTCGACACATGCCCAATTATCTTATTGTCCACTGCCCAAAATATTGACACACACTTCACAGTACCCATAAATGATAGAAATCCCAATGAACGCACACGAAATTCCTTTCCTCAACACTTAAACTTGAAATATCCTTGAAAAAATACTAAAAGTGTGGGTAGGTAAGGAAAAATTGGCTTGTAATGTGGCTTAAACTTATAAGCCAATTCCTGGCATCTAAGGGATTACGAAGGATAAATGTAAAGGTGGGTCTCAAGAGAAAATGTGGCTAGCCAAAGAGATGCCGTAATCATTTTAAATACATTCCATGAAATCCAAAGCTTCGAAAGAGAATATTCACAAATTCTAGTTCTCACACAATTTTCATGTTTCCCTCAAGATAGTGTGGCTATTAGGAAGAATATGTAAAAGTGGTTTAGAATAGCTCACAGGATTGGAAAAATATTTTTAGTCAGTGTTTCATGGGCATGGATTTCAAAAATCAGTCAAACTCATTAAAATGCTTGAAAATCCATTTCAAGGGAAAATAATTCATATCAACAATAATTTAAAATCAATTATTTCAAAAATCATTTCAACTATTTCAAAATCAATTGTTTTGTGAAAAGTGATATGAATATTCATTAAAGCTCAAAATATGTTTTGGACTAAAAAAATTAAAAGATTTTAAATGATAATCGTAAAAAGTTAACTCCCTTTTGAAATAACGATTCGGTCCTCTTCCTTTAATTCTCAGGGCTTCCTTTTGCATTCATGATCCTACAAAAGAAAAATTACTCAATTAATCACAAGGATCATTTCATTTAAGCACAAAATGAAAAGAGGGAGGGGCCACATGATAGACTAATTCCTAATACTGAATTTGAAATTCTAGAAATCATGTAAAGATAAATCTTGGTATTATCCCCCAAGTGGGCCCTGGCATCTTTTACTGCCTCCAGAGGGTAGTACCGGCTTTTATCTATAATCTGTCGGTGGATGAAGCTTCTTTGATTTGAACCACCACATGTGGCTTTTCCTAGCTTGTGCTTCATCGTTGTTCTTGAGGTATGATCCATGGATAGAGTACACCATATCCTCCCCCTTCACAATGAAGTTTAGCTTTCATGGTGGGGGTAGGATGAAGTATGGACCATCCTCTTACTTGGTTGAAATTTGTGCAACCTTCTTATCTTCCAGTGTTGGCTTCATAGGGGCTGCATGTACAAAAGCCTCTTGACGGATTTTTTTTGGCTCAGCTACCTGGATCTCTTGAAGGGGCTCCTCCAGTAGATATTCCATGACTTCCGGGAGCTCCAGGTGTTCCTCAACAGGTGCATCTTCTTTTGTCTCTTCATCCTCCAATGCATAATAAGAGTCATCTGATTCTGAAAAATCAGGAAAATTGGGAGTTATAGTCAAATTCGTTTCAACAAAATTGAAGGAATTTGAGTTCAAGAATGTATCATCTCCCAGAGTAGGTTCAGCTTGAATCTATTCTTGATTTGGAAGTGCCTTTTGGAGTTGATTATCGCTGGATGGAGGTAGGTAGTCATGCTCCTCCACCTCGAGATTGGATTCAACTTCATGGATTTCTTCAGTGAAATCTGGAAAGACCATTGGCACTTCCTTCTTGGCCTTGAATCTTTTTAAGTCAACTTGGAGTTCATTGACCATGGCCATAAAATCTTCCGGTGAGATCCATGTTTTTATTCCTCTTTCCACCTACTTGAACATTATTATTAGGGCATCAGCTCTTCATTGGAGGGCCTCCTCAGTATATTCTATTTCTTCCTCCTGCACCTGTGAGTAATTGTTCCATGTAGAATAATTTGAATTTGAATGCATCATGGAAAATAGTTTTTGTTAATGTTTTTTTAAAAAAAAATGGAAACTATCTAAAATTTTTAATTAGAAAAATAAATGTAAACAACCGATTAGCTCCCCAGCAACGACGCCAGTTTTGACGCACGCCTATTGTAGGGCGTGGCAAAAGCAATTTAATTTTCCTAGTGAAGCATAGAAGCTGACCAGGGTCATCTCACTTGAGGAGCTTTCTCAATCGTTTACATACTTAAACTAATTTAACTAAACTAATTCTTTTTGGTGTTTTTATATTATCTAGGAATGTAATGCAATTCAATTTAAATAAAATATAAAACTAACACGCAATGACGGAATGAAATTAATTGAGAAAGAACTTGGCCTTTAAGGGTTGGTTTGTGGGTTTCATCATTCTCCTTGTTGGTATTTAAATTAAGTCTGATATTTAAATTATGAGATCTCATTCATGAATTACTATTATTCTATTTATTGGTGTGAAATCTGGAATGCATTTTTCAATCTTAACTTCACCTCCTCCTATAATCTGGGTTTATGGCACACGTCGATCGAGAGTGTGTCATCTTCCAAGACCTGGCTCCATCGTATGCCATTTAAACTACTGAATGTCTCAACTTCATCATATGAAGATCTTGTATCCAGTAGAAGGGAGGGAAAATATTTTATAAAATAATAGAAATTATTTTGAGATCAATTTCGTGGTGGACGATCGCCACACCCGTGCACATCATTCTTGCTCATCACAAACTTAATAAAAATCCGAATTTAAGCATAGAATAAATGAAATTTTCACATACCTCCCCTGGGCCATGTCTTGGGTTAACCCCTCATATTTGAGAGTAAGAGGTCACAGTGGATAATATGAGAAGAATAAAAGAAGAAAAGAAGGAGAAAAGTTGAAGAAGAAAACAGGGTTGATGGATGGACACAAAAATAATGCATGAATTTTATTAGAAATATAAATTACAAATGAAAACTAAAACAAAAATAAAGAAAAGAAATGAAATGGGGAATATTTCTGGCCGACCTCCCTCGGTGGATATCTCTTCCTTGGTGCCTTGAAGGAATGGATGGAGAATGGGATGCTTTGAGGAGGAGATGATGACCTCCTTTTATAGGCAGAATTCGACCCCCGAAAGTAGATGCATTTTAGACCCCATTAATCACCTCTTCATGCGTTCCAACCTTCATTAATGTTGTTCATAATTATCTTTCCCATCCCTCTTCAAATGTTCAGCTAATTTGAAAACTGGATGAAGGAGTTATAAATTTTTCATTCTTGGTTTCTGTTTCTGGACGAAGCTTCCAGGAAGGTTCCTCCAAAAGTATGTCGTTAAAAATCCTCCTTAATGACTTCAAAACATCCCCAAATTTCTTGTAGAGTCGGTAATATATGTCCTAGTCCTATTAATGGTAGAAACACCTCATTTCGATCTGTTTAGCCCTCGTTTGGGGTCCATTACATTGTTGGTGTCCACGCCGTCCGCCCGGAACAATTCCCAACTTCAATGAATTTTTAGGCCCTTTAGATGGCCGAATCAGCTCCTGGTACAGCAGACAAAAATGAAGGAAATAAAATAAGGATTATAAAAAAAATTTGAATCTGAAAATTTAGAATTTTATTTTTCCGGAAATGACCAAAATACCCCTGACGTAAAAATCTGTCAAAAATCCAGAATTAGACGTTTTCACATTTGGGCTCAAAATAACACTAAAACCTAAAAACCTGAAAATTAACCATCCAATAACACTTTTTTGGGATTATAAACAATTTTTTGTAGTATAAAATATACGAAAATGTGAGCTTCATCACTCCCCCACACTTAAACATTGCACTCCTGGGCAATCATCTTACATCCAAATCAAAATCCACACAACAATCAAAAATGAGAAAATATCAATGATTTTATCCAAAATAGAATTCCATCAGGTCTCATATATGAATAATAATTCTCTATTATTTTCCTTTCAATCACTAAAATTTTTTCAACCTCATAAATCAATCCATGGCCCAATCACAACCTACCTCACATTGAATTTTATGTCACTCTTCACTCAAAGGAAATTGAATCGAGAGTTATACTCATACTTGAAAATCGCATGTATCGCCATAGGTTTGTGAAAATTATTATTTCTCCACAGCGTGAAACATGAAAATGAATTTAATCATGAGGGATTTAATTAAAGGTTAAAATGATTTTGTGGCTTAGGGTTGGTGTGAAAATTATTGAAAAAAGTTACAGGCTAGAAAGAGGAGGTTTGACTTTTAAGTACAATGCATGATTAATTAAAGTGAAAACACAGGAAAATCCTCACTCAATACCACTTGTAAATGTGAAAAACAACCCCATCCCTCTTTATTACATGGTACATGAGCCAATAAGTGTTCATAATGAATGATATCATCTAATTTCTTCTCCTTTTTTTGCAAAGCTCCAGAAAGGCACATCTTTATTTTCTTTTTTTTTATGGAGGATGAGCTGAAAATTGAATATAATGAATGAATGACAATTCATGCCCTTGATTTTTTTGGGAGGTAAATGAGTCATAAAAGAATGTACAATGATGAATTCAAGCTCATCACTATTTTCTTTAAGGAGAAATGGATGAAACAAATAAAGCACAATGAAATGACGACACAAGCCCATTTCTCTTATTGTCCACTGCCCAAAATATTGACACACACTTCACAGTACCCATAAATGATAGAAATCCCAATGAACGCACACGAAATTCCCTTCCTCCACACTTAAACTTGAAATATCCATGAAAAAATACTAAAAGTGCAGGTAGGTAAGGAAAAATTGGATTGTAATGTGGCTTAAACATATAAGGAAATTCCTGGAATCTAAGGGCTTACGAAGGATAAATGTAATGGTGTGTCTCAAGAGAAAATGTGGCTAGCCAAAGAGATGCCTCAATCATTTTAAATACATTCCATGAAATTCAATGCTTCGAAAGAGAATATTCACAAATTCTAGTTCTCACACAATTTTCAAGTTTCCCTCAAGATAGTGTGGATATTAGGAAGAATATGTAAAAGTGGTTTAGAATAGCTCACAGGATTTGAAAAATATTTTTAGTCAGTGTTTCATGGGCATGGATTTCAAAAATCAGTCAAACTCATTAAAATTCTTGAAAATCCATTTCAAGGGAAAATAATTCATATCAACAATAATTTAAAATCAATTATTTCAAAAATCATTTCAACTATTTCAAAATCAATTGATTTGTGAAAAGTGATATGAATATTCATTAAAGATCAAAATATGTTTTGGACTAAAAAAATTAAAAGAGTTTAAATGATAATCGTAAAAAGTTAACTCCCTTTTGAAATAATGATTCGGTCCTCTTCCTCTAATTCTCAGGGCTTACTTTTGCATTCATGATCATACACAAGAAAAATTACTCAATTAATCACAAGGATCATTTCTTTTAAGCTCAAAATGAAAAGAGGGAGGGGCCACATGATAGACTAATTCCTAATACTGAATTTGAAATTCTAGAAATCATGTAAAGATAAATCTTGGTATTATCCCCCAAGTGGGCCCTGGCATCTTTTACTGCCTCCAGAGGGTAGTACCAGCTTTTATCTATAATCTGTCGGTGGATGAAGCTTCTTTGATTTGAACCACCACATGTGGCTCTTCCTAGCTTGTGCTTCATCGTTCTTCTTGAGGTATGATCCATGAATAGAGTAAACCATATCCTCCCCCTTCACAATGAAGTATAGCATTCATGGTGGGGGTAGGATGAAGTATGGACCATCCTCTTACTTTATTGAAATTTGTGCAACCTTCTTATCTTCCAGTGTTGGCTTCATAGGGGTTGCATGTACAGAAGCCTCTTGACGGATTTTTTTTTGGCTCAGCTACCTGGATATCTTGAAGGGGCTCCTCCAGTAGATATTCCATGACTTCAGGGAGCTCCAGGTGTTCCTCAACAGGTGCATCTTCTTTTGTCTCTTCATCCTCCAATGCATAACAAGAGTCATCTGATTCTGAAAAATCAGGAAAATTGGGAGTTATAGTCAAATTCGTTTCAAAAAAATTGAAAGAATTTGAGTTCAAGAATGTATCATCTCCCAGAGTAGGTTCAGCTTGAATCTCTTCTTGATTTGGAAGTCCCTTTTGGAGTTTATTATCTCTAGATGGAGGTAGGTAGTCATGCTCCTCCACCTCTATATTGGATTCAACTTCATGGATTTCTTCAGTGAAATCTGGAAAGACCATTGGCACTTCCTTCTTGGCCTTGAATCTTTTTAAGTCAACTTCGAGTTCATTGACCATGGCCATCAAATCTTCCGGTGAGATCCATGTTTTTATTCCTCTTTCCACCTACTTGAACATTATTATCAGGGCATCAGCTCTTCATTGGAGGGCCTCCTCAGTATATTCTATTTCTTCCTCCTGCACCTGTGAGTAATTGTTCCATGTAGAATAATTTGAATTTGAATGCATCATGGAAAATAGTTTTTGTTAATGTTTTTTTTAAAATGGAAACTATATAAAATTTTTAATTAGAAAAATTAATGTAAACAACCGATTAGCTCCCCAGCAGCGACGCCAGTTTTGACGCACGCCTGTTGTAGGGCGTGGCAAAAGCAATTTAATTTTCCTAGTGCAGCATAGAAGCTGACCAGGGTCATCTCACTAGAGGAGCTTTCTCAATCGTTTACTTACTTAATATAATTTAACTAAACTACTTCTTTTTGGTGTTTTTATATTATCTAGGAATGTAATGCAATTCAATTTAAATAAAAGATAAAACTAACATGAAATGACGGAATGAAATTAATTGAGAAAGAACTTGGCCTTTAAGGGTTGGTTTGTGGGTTTCACCATTCTCTTTGTTGGTATTTAAATTAAGTTTGATAATTTAATTATGATATCTCATTCATGAATTACTATTATTCTATTTATTGGTGTGAAATCTTGAATGCATTTTTCAACCTTAACTTCACCTCCTCTGAAGTGCATTGTGTTGCATTTGTTGTCAATGAGGCATGAAGTTGTCTTGGAATGAATGGATGTCAAGGAGTCAAGATGTGAATGTCAAAGGATGTGATGGTGATGGTGATGAAGGAGAATGGCCATGGTACTAAGATGCATGTCACTTAGGAGATTCACTAAGTGGTATTGGAAATTGTGGTTGAAACATTCTCCATGGAAATCTGACGATTGTTGAACTGATCCTTAAAGTTCCAAGCACTTGTATCAACTGGATACAATGTCACAACAAGCTCTAGAAGGCCGTGTATTGTTAAGACAATGCATGAGGAGATGAAGTGATCCATCCACAATGACTAAGTGGATGAAGTGGTGCTAATGAAGTTGAAAAAGTTCCAATTGATCTCTGATTAGATCAATGAAGATTATTGAAGAAATCTTTGATTCAGGAGTTCGGTTGAAGATGAAGAACCTTCGGGAATGCCATTCCTAAGTGATAAATAAGTGTTGAGGAATAATGGAGGAATTCTTAAGAAGAAGAAGAAAAATGAGGAAGAAGAATGGCTTAGAGGAAGATGGCTTGGCATTTAGAATTGGCATTTTTCATGGAGGACTTTGTTTTTGACAAAGTCTTATTCGTTACTTAGCCAAAAAAATTGGCAAGCCCGTGGACACCTTGAGGGTTCAACCCCAAGGCACATGTGGGACTAAGGCGCCACACCCAAGGGGGAACCCGTGGGGCGAGCCCAGGGCGGCAGGACACACCCAAGACACCGCAGAGGCGCTGGGGCACGCCCGGAGGAGCGCATGGTGGGCGCATAGCGCGCCCGTGTGTGCATAGTGGGCGCCAGTGGCACGCCCGAGTGGCAGAGGTGGGCGCAAGAGCGCGCCCGCTAAGAGAACTCGGTGCGGGGTGGCACCGAGAGGGGAGAAGTGCAACTGAGCGTTGGATGGCAGCGGCATATTGATAAACCGCGGCAAAACCGCGCCCCGTTTCGATGTGGGACGCGGAAAAATCACCGGGAGCGAATCCTGGCCGTCCGAGCCATCGCGCGCTTTATCCACGCCGCACAATCCATCTCTGCGGCGATGATCTAATCATGGCCGTTAAACATCGCATCCGACGGCCGAGAGCTCGTCTTCATCATCGAGCTCGTCCGAGGCCTCCCCGAAGCCACCTGCTTGCCGCCGCTGAACCAGGCGACTCCCGAAGATGGTTTTTTGAGTTCCCGGCCACCTCCGAGCAAACCGAGACCTCCATTGGGATCGTCTCGACGCACTGGACCCATCCATGCATTAAAATGAGCCTGCATGCAACGAGGGGAGAATTTGGAATTTGGCCGAAGGCAAACCGAAGGTGCCGAGGCCATGGGGTGTTTATGATTGCATGGGATAGAAGAGACAAAGGCCGTGCATGCGTTCTAAGTCGCATGCACGTGAAGGAGAAAAATATGGAAAGAACCCGCGTGAAATAAAGAGAAATACAAGATTCACAGAATCTTGAAATACCCGAAAACATCGGGGATTCAAAGAGTGTATCCTGCGGATGTTTTGAGGATTCCTCTGCCTATAAAAGGAGAGACCGAAGCACAGAGATGCTTTCTGATTCTCTGAAGAGATAAGTCCCGTGAGAAGCACTCTGTGCCTCGCGAAGTTGAAGCCCTGCGCGCTCCTTGCGCGGCAGTGAAGCCCGGAGCCATCAGAGGCTCCGTGAGGTTCCTTTTGCGCACTCCTTGCGCGAAAGAAGAAAAGAGGAGGTACCTGCGCGCCTCCCTTGTGCGACAGGAAGGAGCCGAGCCGCACACTTGCGCGCTCAAGGCCATTACCTTCTCTGCCCGCGGACTTGCGCGGCAGGAGGTGTTTGCGCGGCCCTTGTGCCCTTGCACCCTTGTGACCTTGCACGGCATTTGAAGACAAGAGTGGTTGCACCCCTTGCTCGCCTTCACTAAGGCAGGGGCTAGTGTTGAGAAGACCACACCCTATGGGTTGTGAGTGCTTGGCAAGGAGGAAGGCTGAGGCTTAATTCCTTATGCAGGCACCATGTGAATATCACACCTCATTTGTGTGTGTGTGCCAAAAGGAGGAAAAGGCCGTGGGTATTTGTGTGTGCTAAGTGGAGAGGAAGAGCACACTTGGCCGTGTGTGTGCAAGGTGAACAAGGAAGGCCGTAGCCTTGTGGGTGCACACTTTTAAGAACAAATAAATGAACATATTTTGTGTGTGTGCAAAACAAGAAGAGGAAAGAGGCCAAGCTTAAGTGAGTGCAAAACGAAGAACAAATTGTGTGTGCTAAACAAGTGAAGGCCGAACCTAGGTGAGTGCACTAAGAAGTGTGTATACACTTAGAAGAAGAAATGGGAGGACATCCACACAAAGAAGAACACACATTTATGTGTGTAGACTAATTGCATAAAGTGTGTGAAGTTTGAGAAGTAGGTGTGTGCTGAAAAGAATTACACCCACTAAGGGTTTACTACACCAAGAAGAGAAAAAAGGGAAGTGCATGCATGCATGCATGCACATGCACACGTGAACAGAGTCAAATCAGTGGTGTGCATTTGAGTTGTCCAAGACCAGTGGTTCTTGAAGAATTTGAGAAAGCCATGCAATCAGTGCATGAGGATGCAGAGATTCCATGCACTTAGTGCATGAAGTTGATGTGAAGTGAGACTGGACCAGACCGAAGATAAAGATATCAGTTGTCTGAGCATTCAGTAGTTGAAGAGAGAAGCCAGGTCATCCTGAAGAAGGAGATAAAGCCTGAGCTGGACGAGAAGCCCTGATCAACCACAAGTGATCAGAAGAGAAGAGCAAGGCCAACAGCCTTTATCCCAGGCTGCTGAAGTTACTTGAAGACCTTAAAGTGAAGAAGAGCTACTCGTGTGACTCGAGGAGCCAGGAGAAGACCCCTGTGAGACTCAGGGTGGAAGAAGTCTTCAGTGGGATTCTAGAGCAGGCCAGTGGGACTCTGGTAACACTGTGGGACGCAGTATAAAGACCCTCCTATGGGACTCAGGAGAGATATGGTGGGAAGCTGTATCGGCCATTGTAATACTAACCGATTATAATGGGAGAATCCATGCTGGGAGAGCATGGCAAGGATGTAGGCCTTTGGTGTCGAACCTTGTAAATCCTTGTGTCCTGTGCCTTTTCATTACTGCATTATCCGGGAAAGGTTGAGAGACATAAGAAGAGTGGATCGAGGCTTTAACCAGCCATAGAGGTTTAATTGATAAAGAATCAATTAGTAAAAAGTTTTAAAGGATCACTGATTCACCCCCTCCCCCTCTCAGTGATTCACACTGATCTGGGCACTTCAATTGGTATAAGAGGGAGGTTGCCTCTAAAAGATCCAAGGGAGTCTTTATGAAGTGCAGATTTGAGGAAATGAGCAACCAGCCTCAAATGGAGATATCTGCCAAGACTCAGAAAAATAGAAAGAAGAAACAGGCCAAGAAGATGAAGAAGAAGATTGTTGCTGATAGAGAAACACCTGACAATTCCTTTTATCACTCTTCTGGTGAAGCCTGTCCTAGCTGTGATGAAGATGGAAGAAACAATGATCTTCTAAATGCAATCAAATATCTTCGGAAGACAGTCCCCAGGGAAGTAGCAATGTGTATAGCTACAGGCATCCTTGATCTTCAAGAAGAAAAATCACAGTTAGAAGAAGAAGCCAATGAAATGGAAGATCAATTGGCTAAAAGGGTTGGCATAACCAACACTCTCAGAAAGCTGGTGAAGGCCAAAGATGAAACCGTTTCTCTTTGCAATGAAAGATATGAAGACACTGCTGAAGAATTGCAGAGAAGCCTTTCTGAGAAAGAAATCATTATGATAATAATCAAAGATGTTTTCCATGCACTGAAAAAAAGGTACAAAGTTTCAATGAATGTCAGAGATGCTCAACTTGAAGACAAAGTAAACAGGGTGAAGGAGCTTGACAATTCATTACAAGAAATGAAGAAAGTGCATGAAGACCAGATGAAACAGCTGGAAGAAAAATGGGAAGGTAGGCTAAGATTTGTTGAGGATGAGAAGAACTCTCTCAATATGAAATGCTTAGAACTGGAGGTGATATTGAAAAATCTGCAATCACCCAAAGCTGAAGCCTCCCAGTCAGCTGAAAGAAGAAATGTTGCTACTCAAGTGAGCTTTGAGAAGGATGATTCTAAGAGAAAGACATCCTCTAATAAAAGGGCAACATATTCTAAAAAGAAGGTACCATCCATACCATCTTGTACTCATGCTTCTAAAATTGTTTCTACTAACAGTGCAGGATGGAAGAATGAATCCAAACAAGTATGGATGAAGACAGTGAAGAAAGAATGCTCTCCTGAAACAACACAGCAAGTCAAGAAAAGTACCCAACAATCAGAAGGACAGAAGAGGTCAAGATTTGTGGGTCAGTGTTGGTGTTGTAATAAGTATGGGCACTGTGCAAAGGATTGTTGGTACAATCCACTGAATGCCAAAGCACAGAGGAATCCCATGTCTAGGGGGAGTAAGCTAGAAGAAAAGAAGCAGTATCCACAGGTCCAGAGACATCTGTTTACTGCAAATAGATTTGGACTACTTGACAACATCTGGGATGATTGCAAAAGTGGTCAAATAGATACATGTCAATCTCCAACTGTATCCAGAGCTCAAAAGAAGAGAAGATCACTGAACCTGGCTAAAATGGAATCCTTGGGAAGCAAGCATAAGAATGTGGAAGATGCTCCCAAGAAGATTATGAATAAGGAAGAGAAGTCCTTGGAATCTAAATCCAAGAAGGGTGATGCATCCAGAATGACCACCAAGAAAACATGCTTCTACTGTGGAAAGAAAGGCCATACCATGGATCTTTGTAAAGAATCCATGAAATTCAATAGAGGCAGACTGGACTCAAAAAGACAATCAATCCATAAGAAGAAGGGATTGATTGAAAATAAGTTTCCTAAGAGAGGTTGCTTAGCAGCATCCAAAGAACCATGTGGAACTTCCCAAACTGAGGCCACTCTTCCAAATGATTTACTAGTCATATGTCCAAATCAGTTGCAACTTGCCAAAGATCTACAAAGAGCTGAAGATGAAGTTCTGGCAATTGCTAAGGCAAAAGGGAAGAAGAAGATTTCACATGAAGATGTATTGAGATCCACACCAGCACAAACATCATTGAAGATCAAATGTGCAAGTGTGAAGAATGGTGAAAATGGGACATCTCGGTTGAGAGAATCTTCTCAACCTTGTTGTTCACATTGATGAACCAAGGAGGTTCCATCTTATTCCCTTATACACTTGTATTTACATGTGCTGACGTTGCAGGGAATTGAAGATGATGATCATTCTCAACTGGAGGATGGTTTGGACAGAATGGAGTGCACCCCTTGAGGGGGAGCCAATCTGAAGAAGATGGAATTCTTAGATTAATACCATCTTGAGAAAAGTGAAGGTATTCCAATCATACTTTCATCCCTTGTTTCTTAATTGAGTTTATCTTGTCAATTAAGGGGGAGTATGGATTGAAGACAAATGGATGAAAGGGGGAGCTTTATCTTTGCACTGAACTTTCTAATGAGTTTTGTGGAGTATGTGCAGGATTTAGAAATTCATTGAATATCTGAACCCCTGAAGCATGATTTCACATGTACAGTTAATGTTGGACAGCATTGAGTTCCTTGGTTACATCACTCTTGTTTTCTACACCGGGTTAGCCCAAGTAGACTTAGAGTTGATTTACTAATGGTTCTTTGCTAAAGATAACATGTGACATCATCCCTCTCTCAGTCTTTTTCAAGAGAATACTATTCAAAGGGAGGAAGTGATTTTTGAAAGTGAACCACACCACACCTTTGCATTTGATTTCCAATAAGGGGGAGAAAATATTGGCACACATATTGACCCATTCATATGTGCTGAAGTGGTGTATTGACAACAAATACAAAGGGGGAGATTGAAGTGCATTGTGTTGCATTTGTTGTCAATGAGGCATGAAGTTGTCTTGGAATGAATGGATGTCAAGGAGTCAAGATGTGAATGTAAAAGGATGTGATGGTGATGGTGATGAAGGAGAATGGCCATGTTACTAAGATGCATGTCACTTAGGAGATTCACTAAGTGGTATTGGAAATTGTGGTTGAAACATTCTCCATGGAAATCTGACGATTGTTGAACTGATCCTTAAAGTTCCAAGCACTTGTATCAACTGGATACAATGTCACAACAAGCTCTAGAAGGCCATGTATTGTTAAGACAATGCATGAGGAGATGAAGTGATCCATCCACAATGACTAAGTGGATGAAGTGGTGCTAATGAAGTTGAAAAAGTTCCAATTGATCTCTGATTAGATCAATGAAGATTATTGAAGAAATCTTTGATTCAGGAGTTCGGTTGAAGATGAAGAACCTTCGGGAATGCCATTCCTAAGTGATAAATAAGTGTTGAGGAATAATGGAGGAATTCTTAAGAAGAAGAAGAAAAATGTAGAAGAATAATGGCTTAGAGGAAGATGGCTTGGCATTTAGAATTGGCATTTTTCATGGAGGACTTTGTTTTTGACAAAGTCTTATTCGTTACTTAGCCAAAAAAATTGGCCAGCCCGTGGACACCTTGAGGGTTCAACCCCAAGGCACATGTGGGCCTAAGGCGCCACGCCCAAGGGGGGACCCGTGGGGCGAGCCCAGGGCGGCAGGACGCACCCAAGACACCGCAGAGGCGCTGGGGCACGCCCGGAGGAGCGCATGGTGGGCGCATTGCGCGCCCGTGTGTGCATAGTGGGCGCCAGTGGCGCGCCCGAGTGGCAGAGGGGGGCGCAAGAGCGCGCCCGCTAAGAGAACTCGGTGCGGGGCAGCACCGAGAGGGGAGAAGTGCAACTGAGCGTTGGATGGCAGCGGCATATTGATAAACCGCGGCAAAACCATGCCCCGTTTCGATGTGGGACGCGGAAAAATCACCGGGAGCGAATCCTGGCCGTCCGAGCCATCGCGCGCTTTATCCATGCCGGACTATCCATCTCCGCGGCGATGATCTAATCCTGGCCGTTAAACATCGCATCCGACGGCCGAGAGCTCGTCTTCATCATCGAGCTCGTCCGAGGCCTCCCCGAAGCCACCTGCTTGCCGCCGCTGAACCAGGCGACTCCCGAAGATGGTTTTTGAGTTCCCGGCCACCTCCGAGCAAACCGAGACCTCCATTGGGATCGTCTCGACGCACTGAACCCATCCATGCATTAAAATGAGCCTGCATGCAACGAGGGGAGAATTTGGAATTTGGCCGAAGGCAAACCGAAGGTGTCGAGGCCATGGGGTGTTTATGCTTGCATGGGATAGTAGAGACAAAGGCCGTGCATGTGTTCTAAGTCGCATTCACGTGAAGGAGAAAAATATGGAAAGAACCCGCGTGAAATAAAGAGAAATACAAGATTCCCAAAATCTTGAAATACCCGAAAACTTCGGGGATTCAAAGAGTGTATCCCGCGGATGTTTTGAGGATTCCTCTGCCTATAAAAGGAGAGCCCGAAGCACAGAGATGCTTGCTGATCCTCTGAAGAGAGAAGTCCTGTGAGAAGCACTCTGTGCCTCGCGAAGTTGAAGCCCTGCGTGCTCCTTGCGCGGCAGTGTAGCCCGGAGCCATCAGAGGCTCCGTGAGATTCCTTTTGCGCACTCCTTGCGCGAAAGAAGAAAAGAGGAGGTACCTGCGCGCCTCCCTTGTGCGACAGGAAGGAGCTGAGCCGCACACTTGCGCGCTCAAGGCCATTACCTTCTCTGCCCGCAGACTTGCGCGGCAGGAGGTGTTTGCGCGGCCCTTGTGCCCTTGCACCCTTGTGACCTTGCGCGGCATTTGAAGACAAGAGTGGTTGCACCCCTTGCTCGCCATCACTAAGGCAGGGGCTAGTGTTGAGAAGACCACACCCTACGGGTTGTGAGTGCTTGGCAAGGAGGAAGGCTGAGGCTTAATGCCTTATGCATGCACCATGTGAATATCACACCTCATTTGTGTGTGTGTGCCAAAAGGAGGAAAAGGCCGTGGGTATTTGTGTGTGCTAAGTGGAGAGTAAGAGCACACTTGGTCGTGTGTGTGCAAGGTGAACAAGGAAGGCCGTAGCCTTGTGGGTGCACACTTTGAAGAACAAATAAAAGAACATATTTTGTGTGTGTGCAAAACAAGAAGAGGAAAGAGGCCAAGCTTAAGTGAGTGCAAAACGAAGAACAAATTGTGTGTGCTAAACAAGTGAAGGCCGAACCTAGGTGTGTGCACTAAGAAGTGTGTATACACTTAGAAGAAGAAAAGGGAGGACATCCACACAAAGAAGAACACACATTTATGTGTGTAGACTAATTTCATAAAGTGTGTGAAGTTTGAGAAGTAGGTGTGTGCTGAAAAGAATTACACCCACTAAGGGTTTACTACACCAAGAAGAGAAAAAAGGGAAGTGCATGCATGCATGCATTCACATGCACACGTGAACAGAGTCAAATCAGTGGTGTGCATTTGAGTTGTCCAAGACCAGTGGTTCTTGAAGAATTTGAGAAAGCCATGCAATCAGTGCATGAGGATGCAGAGATGCCATGCACTTAGTGCATGAAGTTGATGTGAAGTGAGACTGGACCAGACCGAAGATAAAGATATCAGTTGTCTGAGCATTCAGTAGTTGAAGAGAGAAGCCAGGTCATCCTGAAGAAGGAGATAAAGCCTGAGCTGGATGAGAAGCCCTGATCAACCATAAGTGATCAGAAGAGAAGAGCAAGGCCAGCAGCCTTTATCCCAGGCTGCTGAAGTTACAGGAAGACCTTAAAGTGAAGAAGAGCTACTCGTGTGACTCGAGGAGCCAGGAGAAGACCCCTGTGAGACTCAGGGTGGAAGAAGTCTTCAGTGGGATTCTGGAGCAGGCCAGTGGGACTCTGGTAACACTGTGGGACGCAGTATAAAGACCCTCCTGTGGGACTCAGGAGAGATACGGTGGGAAGCTGTATCGACCATTGTAATACTAACCGATTATAATGGGAGAATCCATGTTGGGAGAGCATGGCAAGGATGTAGGCCTTTGGTGCCGAACCTTGTAAATCCTTGTGTCCTGTGCCTTTTCATTACTGCATTATCCGGGAAAGGTTGAGAGACAAAGAAGAGTGGATCGAGGATTTAACCAGCCATAGAGGTTTAATTGATAAAGAATCAATTAGTAAAAAGTTTTAAAGGATCACTGATTCACTCCCTCCCCCTCTCAGTGATTCACACTGATCTGGGCACTTCATCCTCCTATAATCAGGGTTTATGGCACACGTCGATGGAGAGTGTGTCATCTTCCAAGACCTGGCTCCATCGTATGCCATTTAAACTACTGAATGTCTCAACTTCATCATATGAAGATCTTGTATCCAGTAGAAGGGAGGGAAAATATTTAATAAAATAATAGAAATGATTTTCAGATCAATGTCGTGGTGGACGATCGCCACACCCGTGCACATCATTCTTGCTCATCACAAACTTAATAAAAATCGGAATTTAAGCATAGAATAAATGAAATTTTCACATACCTCCCTCGGGCCAAGTCTTGGTTTAACCCCTCATATTTGAGAGTAAGAGGTCATGGTGGATAATATGAGAAGAATAAAAGAAGAAAAGAAGGAGAAAAGATGAAGAAGAAAACAGGGTGGATGGGTGGACACAAAAATAATGCATGAATTTTATTAGAAATATAAATTACAAATGAAAACTAAAACAAAATTAAAGAAAATAAATGAAATGGGGAATGTTTCTGGCCGACCTCCCTCGGTGGATATCTTCCTTGGTGCCTTGAAGGAATGGATGGAGAATGGGATGCTTTGAGGAGGAGATGATGACCTCCTTTTATAGGCAGAATTCGACCCCCGAAAGTAGACGCATTTTAGACCCCATTAATCACATCTTCATGCGTTCCAACCATCATGAATGTTGTTCATAATTATCTTTCCCATCTATCTTCAAATGTTAAGCTAATTTGAAAACTGTATTAAGGAGTTATAAATTTTTCATTCTTGGTTTCTGTTTCTGGACGAAGCTTCCAGGAAGGTTCCTCCAAAAGTATGTCGTTAAATATCCTCCTTAATGACTTCAAAACATCCCCAAATTTCTTGTAGAGTCGTTAATATATGTCCTAGTCATATCAAGGTTGGAAACGCCTCATTTGGATCTGTTTAGCCCTATTTTGGGTTCTGTTACATTGGTGGTGTCCACGCTGTCCGCCCGGAACAATTCCCAACTTCAATGAATTTTTAGGCCCTTTAGATGGCCGAATCAGATCCTAGTACAGAAGACAAAAATGAAGGAAATAAAATAAGGATTATAAAAAAAATTTGAATCAGAAAATTTAGAATTTTATTTTTCTGGAAATGACCAAAATACACCTGACGTAAAAATCTGTCAAAAATCCAGAATTAGACGTTTTCACAATTGGGCTCAAAATAAAACTAAAACCTAAAAACCTGACAATTAACCATCCAATTACACCTTTTTGGGATTATAAACAATGTTTTGTAGTATAAAATATATGAAAATGTGAGCTTCATCACTCCCCCACACATAAACATTGCACTCCTGGGCAATCATCTTACATCCAAATCAAAATCCACACAACAATCAAAAATGAGAAAATATCAATGATTTTATCCAAAATAGAATTCCATCAGGTCTCATATATGAATAATAATTCTCTATTATTTTCATTTAAATCACTAAAATTTGTTCAACCTCATCAATCAATCCATGGCTGAATCACAACCTACCTCACATTGAATTTTATGTCATTCTTCACTCAAGATAAATTGAATCTAGAGTTATACTCATACTTGAAAATCGCATGTATCACTATAGGTTTTTAAAAATTCTTATTTCTACACAGCGTGAAACATGAAAATGAATTTAATCTTGATGGATTTAATTAAAGGTTCAAATAATTCTGTGGCTTAGGGTTGGTGGGAATATTATTGAAAAAAGTTCCAGGCTAGAAAGATGAGGTTTGACTTTTAAGTACAATGCATGATTAATTCAAGTGAAAACAAAGGAAAATCCTCACTCAATACCGCTTGTAAATGTGAAAAACAACCCCACCCCTCTTTATGACATGGTACATGATCCAATAAGTGTTTATAATGAATGATATCATCTACGTTCTCCTCCTTTTTTTTCAAATCTCTAGAAAGGCACAACTTTATTTTCGTTTTTTATGGAGGATGAGATGAAAATTGAATATAATGAATGAATGACAATTCATGCCCTTGATTTTTTTGGGAGGGACATGAGTCATAAAAGAATATACAATGAGGAATTCAAGCTCATATCTTTTTTTTACGGAGAAATGGATGAAACAAATAAAGCACAATGGAATGACGACACATTCCCAATTCTATTATTGTCTATTGCCCAAAATATTGACACACACTTCATAGTACCCATAAATGTAACACATCCTAATGAACGCACACGAAAGGCCCTTCCCCCACACTTAAACATGAATTATTCATGAAAAAATACTAAAAGTGCGGGTAGGTAAGGAAAAATTGTTTTGTAATGTGGCTTAAACCTATAAGGAAATTCATGGCATCTAAGGGATTACGAAGGATAAATGTAAAGGTGGGTCTCAAGATAAAATGTGGCTAGCCAAAGAGATGCCTTAATAATTTTAAATACATTCCATGAAATCCAATGCTTCGAAATAGAATATTTACAAATTCTAGTTCTCACACAATATTCATGTTTCCCTCAAGAAAGTGTGGGTATTAGGAAGAATATGTAAAAGTGGTTTAGAATAGCTCACAGGATTGGAAAAATATTTTTAATCAGTGTTTCATGGGCATGGATTTCAAAAATCAGTCAAACTCATTAAAATGCTTGAAAATCCATTTCAAGGTAAAATAATTCATATCAACAATCATTTAAAATCAATTATTTCAAAAATCATTTCAACTCTTTCAAAATCAATTGATTTGTGAAAAGTGATAAGAATATTCATTAATGCTCAAAATATGCTTTGGACTAAAAAATTAAAAGAGTTTAAATGATAATCGTAAAAAGTTAACTCCCTTTTTAAATAATAATTCGGTCCTCTTCCTCTAATTCTCGGGGCTCCCTTTTGCATTCATGATCCTACACAAGAAAAATTACTCAATTAATCACAAGGATCATTTCATTTAAGCTCAAAATGAAAAGAGGGAGGGGGCCACATGATTGACTAATTCCTAATTATGAATTTGAAATTCTAGAAAGCATGTAAAGATAAATCTTGGTATGATCCCCCAAGTGGGCCCTGACATCTTTTACTTCCTCCAGAGGGGAGTACCAGCTTTTATCCATAATCTGTCAGTGGATGAAACTTCTTTGATTTGAACCACCACATGTGGCTCTTCCTAGCTTGTGCTTCATCTTTGTTCTTGAGGGATGATCCATGGATAGAGTACACCATATCCTCCCCCTTCACAATGAACTATAGCTTGCATGGTGGGGGTAGGATGAATTATGGACCATCCTCTTCCTTGGTTGCAATTTGTGAAACCTTCTTATCTTCCAGTGCTGGATTCATGGGGGCTGCATGAACAGAAGCCTCTTGACGGATTTTTTTAGGCTCAGCTACCGGGATCTCTTGAAGGGGCTCCTCCAGTAGATATTCCATGACTTTCGGGAGCTCCAGGTGTTCCTCAAAAGGTGCATCTTCTTTTGACTCTTCATCCTTAAATGCATAATAAGAGTAATCTGATTCTGAAAATTTAGGAAAATTGGGAGTTATACTCAAATTCGTTTCAACAAAATTAAAATAATTTGAGTTCAAGAATGTATAATCTCCCTGAGTAGGTTCACCTTGAATCTCTTCTTGATTTGAAAGTGCCTCTTGGAGTTGATTATTGCTGGATGGAGGTAGGTAGTCATGCTCCTCCACCTTGATATTGGATTCAACTTCATGGATTTCTTCAGTGAAATCTGGAAAGACCAGTGGCACTTTCTTCTTGGCCTTGAATCTTTTTAGGTCAACTTGGAGTTCATTGACCATGGCCATCAAATCTTACAGTGAGATCCATGTTGTTATTCCTCTTTCCACCTACTTGAACATTATTATATGGGCATCAGCACTTCGTTGGAGGGCCTCCTCAGTATATTCTGTTTCTTCCTCCTACTCCTGTGAGTAATTTTTCCATGTAGAATAATTTGAATTTGAATGCATCATGGAAAAAAGTTTTTTTTAAGTTTTTTTCAAAAAAAATGGAAACTATCTAAAATTTTAAATTATAAAAAGTAAGGAAAACAACCGATTAGCTCCCCGGAAATGGCGCCAGTTTTGACGCACACCTGTCGTACGGCGTAGAAAAAGCAATTTAATTTTCCTAGTGCAGCATAGAAGCTGACCAAGGTCGTCTCACTTGAGGAGCTTTCTCAATCATTTACATACTTAATCTATTTTAACTAAACTACTTCTTTTTGGTGTTTTTATATTATCTAGGAATATACTGCAATTCAATTTAAATAAAAGATAAAACTAACATGCAATGAGAGAATGAAATTAATTGATAAAGAACATGGCCTTTAAGGGTTGGTTTATGGGTTTCATCATTCTCCTTGTTGGTATTTAAATTAAGTTTGATAATTCAATTATGAGATCTAATTCATGATTTACTAGTATTTTATTTATTGGTGTGAAATCTTGAATGTATTTTGCAATCTTAACTTCACCTCCTCCAATAATCATGGTTTATGGAAAACCTCGATCGAGATTGTGTCATATTCCAAGACCTGGCTCCATCGTATGCCATTTCAACCACTGAATGGATCAACTCCATCGTATAAAGAGCTTGTATCCAGTAAGAGGGTGGGAAAATATTTAATAAAATAATAGAAATGAGTTTGAGATCAGTGTCGTGGTGGACAATCACCACACTCATGCACATCATTCTTGCTCATCACAAACTTAATAAAAATCAGAATTTAAGCACAGAATAAATGAAATTTCCACATACCTCCCCTGGGCCAAGTCTCAGGATAACCCCTCATATTTGAGGGTAAGAGGTCACGGTGGATAATATGAGAAGAATAAAAGAAGAAAAGAAGGAGAAAAGATGAAGAAGAAAATATGGTGGATGGGTGGACACAAAAATAATGAATGAATTTTATTAGAAATCTAAATTACAAATGAAAACTAAAACAAAAATAAAGAAAAGAAATTAAATGGGGAATATTTGTGGCCGGCCTCCCTCGGTGGAGATCTCCTCCTTGGTTCCTTGAAGGAATGGATGGAGAATGGGATGCTTTGAGGAGGAGGTGATGGCCTCCTTTTATAGGCAGAATTCGACCCCTGAAAGTAGACGCATTTTAGACCCCATTAATGACCTCTTCATGAGTTCCAACCTTCATGAATGTTGTTCATAAGTATCTGGGCCGTCTCTCTTAAAATGTTCAGATAATTTGAAAACCGAATTAAGGAGTTATTAATTTTTCATTCTCGGTTTCTGTTTCTGAAAAAAGCTTCCAGGAAGGTTCCTCCAAAAGTATATCGTTAAATATCCTCCTTAATGACTTCAAAACTTCCCCAAATTTCTTGTACAGTCGGTAATATATGTCCTCGTCCTATACCGGGTGGAAACACCTCATTTGGATGTGTGTAGTCTGAGTTTGGGTTCCGTTACATTGGTGGTGTCCACGCTGCCCGCCCGGAAAAATTCCCAACTTCAATGAATTTTTAGTCCCTTTAGATGGCCGAATAAGCTCCATGTCCAGAATTGAAAAATGAATTAAATAAAATAAGGATTATAAAAAAAATTGAATCATAAAATTTAGAGTTTTATTTTTCTGAAAATGTCCAAAATACCCCTGATGTAAAAATCATTAAAAAATCCAGAATTAGACGTTTTTCACATTTGGGCTCAAAATAACACTAAAACCTAAAAACCTGACAATTACCCATCCAATAACACTTTTGTGGGATTATAAACAATGGTTTGCAGTATAAAATATATGAAAATGTGAGATTCATCAAATACCCATGATTATGTTTTATTATGGCATTATTTATTCAGCTCATAATCATTCCATAAAAGTATTCATGTTTATTATTGGTAAAGGCATGTGGTTTTCAAATATTTAACATGCTTAATATTTATGTCATTTTCCGCTGTATTACATACCCTTACTGAGCATTTGATCTCACCCCTTTCTTATGTTTCATTTTCCCAGGATATGAAGAAGTTAGTTATGAGTGACCTGCAGGCAAAATCTAGGAGGCTTGGATGCTTTTAATGAAATATATTATTTTTGTATTTCTCTTCAAGCTGTAAAGTGGATCATATGTTTGAATATTTTTTCCAATAATACTAAACTGATCGGTCTTTCGAGACATGATTTCCTTTTAATCATGCCAATGTTATGTAATAATGCACCGACTCGGGGTAACTAGGGTTGGGGCATTACATAGGGGGATGGAAAGGTCAAAGGACCTGAGTTTGGGCCATAGATGAAAAGTCATAGCTAGTTTGTGATTTATCGTCACACGGGATGAGTAATATGTAGTTTTACGTCCCTCAGTGATGGACGGATAATTCATTTTAACGTCATGGGATGATTATAGTGGTGATATTAGTTTAAGGTCATAGAGCTCAGACCGTAATTTTGTGACCCTTTATATGGGTATGGCCTTACCGAAGCTCCTAATCCCACTTGAGCAATGATCGTTGTGGGAAACGAGGAATGGGACCAGGTTCTCCCTAGAATAAAAGGGCATAAAAATAAAGGAAAGAGATTGGGAGGGGTATATCCCATCCAGACCTACATCCTTTCTCAAGGAACACTGACGTTCGAAGGGGTAACAAGACAAAATGGATCACTGCACCTGATATTTGGGACATATAGGGGTGATAACGATAGAGGATTGTTATTGACTAAATTTGAAACACAACATCCATATCATGTGACAAGAATGTGAACAAACGATCATTGACCACTGATCATATTCTCAATGTGGAACATGTATCAAAATTCCGTTCAAGATCCTCCAGTACGTCGGTCAGAAACAATAGGAAAGCCAAAAGTCCAAGCATCCATGTTGTTTGGGGGACCTTTCGAATGTGGATGCTGATAGAGAACCAAATAAAGGGGACATGTGATGCATTAGTATGCCCGTGTGTTTTAATGTTTTGTGAGATGAGAAAAAGAGATAGAGGTTTCCTAGAAGGGGGGACATTGTGTGGTCATGTTAAACCCAACTTAAATGGAGTCAAGCAAAGACTGAATCACACCATGTGTTCTTGAGAAGCATATGGGCCAAGGTTTCAGAACGAAGGAGAGATTTTAAAGCTTGGGGTTGTTCCTACAGATGAAATGTTCAGGAATTCCTATGTATCTTGTAAGGATGGGAATCAAGCCACACATAGTTCTGAAAGGTCCATGAATTTAATGTCGTGTGGTTAGGATGTGGGAGAATAGAAGAATTTGGAGGGGAACATGGTACAATCATCGTAAACCTAACATGAGCAGGTCCAAAGAAGTCAGCACTAAATTGTGTGAGATCCTCTAAGAGAAATATACCCAGGGGCAGTCAAAGAGAAGATTTTGGGGGTTGAACTCTAAGAGGATACATCTGAGCATTCCTACATATCCCATGAGGATGGGAATTAATCCATAAGAAGTTCTTGAGGATGCAGTTTAACATCATTTGGAATGAGAAGCATGGGAGATCTTAGTTTAAAGTCATAGATCTTGGACCATTTTGCATTTTATCATCATGTGGGATAAGTGTTGTGTGGTTTGACATCCTTAAGCCTAGATGGACCATGCATTTTAACTTCATACGGTGAAGAAGAGATAGTTTAAGGTCATGCAGGACCATATACAGTTTAATGTCATGTGGGACGACATACAGTTTAATGTCATGGAGTCCAAGTGCTGAGTAGTTTTACGTCCTTCAGCTCAGATGGATCACACATTTTAACATCATGTGGTAAAGACGTCACAGTTTATGGTCATGTAGGACTGTATACTTAGCAAAAGTATTTCTAGAGGAATTTTTCATTAGTGGGAGGTGTGATATGATAACCATACAATGTAAATAGGGAGTATGTTCCATTGGGGTAAAGCTTGTGAATGATGTACGGTCCTTCCCATTTGGGCTCCAGCTTGGGTGGTTTTCTATCAGGTATCATCAGCGTTCTCAGGTCCAAAAACATGTCACCCTATAAGAAAGAGAAGAGATGAAATTTCTTTTTAAAATCTATGGCTAACTTGTTCGTATGACTCTCCAGAATGTGCAGGGCACAAATACTATTTTCATCAAGCTCGTTGAGTTTAGCTAGACAGATATCGGCTACCTTATCTGGTGTTAGTTGATTGTAGATAGTTGTGTGCAATGAAGGCAACTGAATCTCGATGGGCAGGACTGTATTTGTTCTGTATACTAGGGAATATGGGGTCACCTGTGTGGAATTGCGAGTCATCGTCCGATAATCCCAGAGAGATTTGGGGAGTTTATCTGGAAAACTCTTCTGATTCTGACCAACCATCTTCTGTATAATGATAGAGATGGTTTTTTTGAACTCCTTGATCTTCTCATTTTCTTGCATGTGATAGCGGGAGGTATGGTTAGAACGGATATTGTACTTTGCGTATGACTTCTTTAGTTCAGTTTCCTGGAATTTACTGCTGTTATAGGTGACGGTGGATTGATGGACTATGAATCAGTAGATGATATGGGAGTTTACAAATTCAATGATAAAAAGGGCTTTGAATACCTTTAGTGGAATTGCCTCTACCCACTTGGAAAAGAAATCTATAGTGGTTAGGATGAACCTGCACAAGCGAGCTATCGCCGGTGGATAGGGTCCCACGACATCGAGTCCCCATACCCTGAAGGGAAAAGAGCACATAGTAGTGTGGAGAGTCTTTGGAAGCCTATGGAAAAAATTATAATGGATTTGGTATGCATGTAACCACTTGGAAAACTAGATAAATACACATATCATGGCGGGCCAAAAATACCCCAACCTCCGGATCTTGTGAGATAGTTTTGGCCTGCTCTGATGAGCCCCATAGAAACCAGCATGAGCGTCCTGCCTAACCTGAGAAATATCACCTCCCTGAATGAAATAGAGGAGAACACTATCAAACCCGTGTCTGTAGAGGTTTTTCTCAAGACTGGGACCACCCTAGAGGGATAATTGTAATGAACGATGTCAGATTCTCTTGTTCTCCACTCGATCTGTTGGGAGATTACCACGCTGTAGATACTCGATAAATGAGGTCCTCCAGTCGGGATTCACCTCCAACACTGTAGAAGGGGGATCTGGGGGTTCTAACATGGAGGCATTAGCGGTAAGGTGGCTTACCTGTGGGCTATCATCGTTGTCCGGAGTGACGGGAGAGATGAATCTATAGTGTGCCACATGAATAATCAAATCATCCTGGCCAAGTTCAGCAAAGGGATGTATCCAATTTTTCCAATAAATCATCTTGACCTTTCTACAAATGAGGAACATGGTCAATTTATGGATGATATGGGTACTAGGCCATCAATTGGCGGGTACGGACCAGCAGTGGTATGAGCTACACCTTCCTAAAGACATAGTCACCATTGATCTGTTTCATGTCTAGTTCAAAGTCCCCGTTCACATGTAAGTGGGGAACATAAATCTCAAGGGCCATCTCGAAACTAGTAATGATATCCTGGTACTATTCCTCAATGTTTTCACAACCTTCCAACAATAGAAACGAATATGGAAGGACATCTTGTGATGGCATGATGAAGATGATACCCAGACCCAACCTGTTGAGACTAGGATCACTGAGTCATATTCTGGTAGGACTTCGAGAAGTGCCATCAAAGTGCATTTTCCAACATAGAATGGCTTGGTATACCAAGAGGATTACCTCATTGGGAAAATCGTGATCCAGATACCAGTCCGTAGGAGTTGGATGAGCGGAAAGGAAGTCTTCCAATGCATGTCATTTAATAGCCTTCTAGGGGACAAACCTAATGTCGAGCTTCTGGAAGATCACTGCCCACTAATCTAAACAGCCTATCAACATGGGGAAATTTATAATGTATTTCAGTAGATCCACTCGGGACACTAGCTGTATCTCATGATGCTATAAGTAGTGTCGCAATTTCTGCACCGCGAATACTAGCACGAGTCAGCTCTTCTCGATAGAGGAATATCTAATCTCTATATCGAGGAGCATGCAGCTTAGATTGGACATACTATTCATTGTACCTTTGTTGTTTTTTGGGGCGAGAAGGGCACCGAGAGATCAATCCAGAGCGGTCACATAAAGGACCAACAACTTTCAAGAAATGGGTTTCATCAGGACCGAAGGCTGTAACAAGAACTGCTTGATTTCATGAAAATTTTTCTGACACTTCTCATCCCACTGATAATTATCACCCTTCTTCATGATCCAGGAAAATGGCTTACACATTACATCCAGATATTCGATGAATCGGTGTATATAGGTAAAGTGGCCTTGGAATCCGTGATTCTCCCAAATGTTTCTCGGGGGAGACATCCAGATGATGGCCTTTATCTTCTCTGAATTGATCTTGATGCCCCTATATCTAACAATGAAGCCAAGAAAATTTCTAGAGGTGACCCCGAAGGCACACTTCAAGGGGTTCATTTTGAGATGGATGGATCATAAAAAGCTAAACACTTTCTCAAGATCTTTGAGATGGTCCTGATGTAGTGAGATTTGACCACCAGATCATCCATGTATCATTCAACCAATGTCCTGAGGATCGTCTTAAATATGTCATGCATGGCATGCTGATAGGTGGCACCTGCATTCTTTAGACCGAAGGGCATCACCTCGTAACAAAAATTACCTTGTGGTTCCATGAGGGTTGTATACTATTCATCCTTTAGGGCCATTCTAATTTTGTTATACCGGGAATACCTATCCATGAAGGAGAGATCCTAAAACCCAGTGGTGGTGTCAAACAATAGTTTTTTCATAGGAAGGGGAAAATAATCCTCCGTACATTGAGGACTAAGACCCCAGAAGTCGATGAAAAATGTAATCTTTCCATTTTTCTTCTTGATAGGAACAATGATGGCTAACTATCTAGGGTATTGGACCTCCTTGAAGAATTTAGATCTAATGATTTTATCAACCTCGAACTCAACCACGACATCATGAGAATGGTGCATCTTTTTGGGAGACTATTTGAACCCGTGATGATTCACTGGAATACAGAGTCATTGGACGGATACCTGAGAATATTGTCCTGGGATCTCTTCATAACTCCAAGAACATACATAACAGTGCTACTTCAAGAAGTCCACATATCGTTGTTTCTCTTCGACAGGCATAACGGTACTGACCAATGTTGGTTTTGGATAGGTCTCGCTACCGAGATACACCTGTACCAACTCAGCAACCATGGTGGATACACCTTCATTGAAAGTGGTAAGATCATCCTCAAAATCCTCTTCTTCACTTATGGAGGAGGGATCCTCAGCGGGAGGTGATTCCAGTGAGTCAACAGATCCTGATGGGACACTGGTGCTCGCCTGAGTGGCATTGGAAACCGCATTAGGGAACTCATATGCTACCAAAACCATAATGATGAAAGTTTTCCTCATAATCCCATTTGTCCTTCAGCCCAAGGCACCACGCTTGATTATGTCAAAGAAATTTTGGTGCGTCGACTTGAGCCTGTTTATCCGGGCCAAGGAAAACAATCAAGTATTCTATATTGTCGTTTCCATGGGGCGAACATCCTGATACCTTATGGGAGTATGGGGCTCTGGGATCACCCAAGCATGATTTGTATAGGAATATGAGGTGATATTTTGATGTCCCTTAGACTTAGGAACATGTTTCCCCCTCTTTCTAAATATAACAAAGAGTTTACACATATCTGTAGTTGTGGCTTCTAATCGATGGATCAGGAAGATGTAGGCATCATCCAGGCCTATCCATGGGTAGGTCGTAGCTATAGTGGGTTTAACCTCACTAGATTTTATTTTCTTGTCCTTGATCTTGTAATAGTCAACATCCAAGTAGTAGGCATCACAAGAGGAAAAGGGAGACACGTCACCTTGGAGTACGCCTACTTGGCTGTTAAGGGAGTACCTAAGGCATTGGTGATTAAATATGGGGACCACTGCATGCATGTGGATCAATGGCCTACCTATCAACTCATTGTAGGTGGTGTCCTATGAGAAAACCATGAACTTGGTGCTGCCTAATAGACCACCAAACTCAGTCTCCAGGTGGATATTGTCGACCGGTGTCTGTTTCATCCCGTCTTATCCTTGAATTTTCATGTTAGAGGTGCTCAGATTATCCTCGGAAAACCCCATATTTCAGAGCATCTGGGTTTGGATAAGTTTTATCCCAGAGCCTATATTGACAAGACCACGATGAACCTCCACGCCATTGATGTGGATAGTGATGTATAGTGTGCAGATGTGCCCCTGTATGAGAGAGCCTTCATCTTCATTGTAGAAAGAGATAATGGCTTGACAATCTGCATTCTCGACTATCTCCAAATGGAAATCTTCTGCAACTGCTACCTTCTTATCAAACTAGAGGGGGCTTCTTAAAGCCTCGGCGAGGGCTTCATGCATATCCACCAACATGTGAAGATCCTTGAGGATAGAGAGCCTCACAGGGATGCTGGAAAGATGTTTATGAACATCATTATTCCTTTACAAGCGTGATATTCTACTGAGGAAAGGTCACTCTATGGGGGAGGTATGGTGGGGCCTTTTAGCTGAACCGGCGGCTGACTCATGCTGGTAATTTCCTGTTTCTCGCTTGTCAAAACTCGTGGAGCGACTATCGGATGAGGGCTAGATGACTGAGATTGGTCCGTAATATAATGTGGCTGATCATGGCATGGTCGATGTGGCTTTTCCTAATCTTGTAGAAAAAACAGTGGTAAAGGTGGACATGGTGAAACAAGATGAGAAGGCTATGTGTGTTGAGCTTTATGTTGGAATTATTGTCCGGTTTCGGTGGCATGAACATCCTGGATATAAGTATTGGTCGAGGCATTATAGTGACTCACAAAACCATGGATTTATTGACGTTGGTGACATCTATGGATATTGGGAGGAACCGTCATGCATTCCTCATAATCGGGCATCATATAGGGGTTTACCAGCTCCACATTGTTAGCCAAAGCATGCCCTTGGTCGTCACCTGAAGAATCCTCCACCACTAGATGGATTATTGGAGTAATATCCTTATCTAGGGGTATGAAGTCTCTGAGAGTATGGGATAATGATGGAAATGGTGGGGGGATCTATTTTCCCTTGCCCTACCAATGCTTGCCCTTCTAGGAAGAAGAAGGATGGTACGTCGACGTAGAAGTAGAGGTTGTGGGTGACGCGGTGACTTCTGAAGGCTCAAGCCGATTAAAACGTGCTCAGAAATACCATGGGCATGGGTGACTACCTTACGAGCCATCCAGTTATCATAGATTTGAGAACCTCGATTGAGAACCAGCTGTCACTCACCTTTGACGTCACTGTCGTTGTCAGGCAGTATGAATACACACGCCACATGTGTCGGTGGTGGGCCTAACCTGACAAGGTTATTATCGTCATGGTCATGGAGCCAGTCTTTAAACACACATAATTGCATGAGGTTGTTCCCCAGGATATGCTGATAGGGGAAGAAATTAGGGAGATCAGTGATATTGCCTCCTCGTGCCTCCTATATTTTGGAAACTTTAGAATTCCATGTTCCAAGTTTCTTCAAAAATAACCGGGGACATGAGCCTCATTGAATGAGTAGGTCTGATTCCATCTATCCGGGAAGGGGACTCTAGGAACCTAGACCTGGAGAGGGGCCGAAGGAGCCTACTGAGGAGGTGGAACCTGGTTATCTCGCATGGGTGGTGGCAGCGCATTACGTGGGGGTGCCTGCCGATTCTAGGGTGTTCGCTGCTGGGCCATAGGTTGTGCCTGAGTTGGAGGGCCTCTGTGAGGCTATGGCTGTGGCTCCACCGGTAATAAATCCAGTTTCATGGGGGCCTCTATTTGTGCCACCGTGGCGGGCTTGTCCTTAGAGACCATTCTCGCGAGAACTATAGGAGGCAATGGACGTTCATATTTTTCCTGCTGCAAGGATTCCTCTAGATGATGGCCCTTATCAATGAAATCCAAAAACCCCAAGGGTAATTCTGGGTGATGAGAGAGGGAACTAGTTATATTTTTACATTCGCCACACATGTTGTCTGTAACTTCTCCTGAGTGAGAGGCATATCAAGGGAGCAGATGAGTCCATTCCACTGGGTGACAAAGTCCACAACGCGCTCGTCAGGACTTTTCTTTAATTTAAATAGATATTCTAAAATCGTCCTCTTGGTGGTAGATATGAACTGGTAAAGAAACATCCTACGAAGATCTTCCCAGCCGGCTACTGACCCAATAGGTTGCTGGATGTACCATAAAAACACAGGCCCTTCCAATATTTGTACGATACACCGGTGTTTGGCGGCCTCTTGGTGCACTTGAGTTCCTAGCATGGGTCCACACCTTGAGGTGAAGTGGGATAGACGCTATAGCGGGTCTCCCATCCCATTAAAGGGGGAGAAGTTGGGGTTTCCAAAACCTGGGGGTGCAGGAATTTCATCCACCCATGCTAGATATGTCTTACCATCAGGAAGAATTTCAACCTATTGAGTTTCAAAAGCCTCAAGACGGATAATGAGCACTGCCATTGGATCATCTAGGTGGGGGTTCCTATCTTGACGTGGATCCCTGACTACCAGAGCATTGGAATGTTCTTCAACATGATAAGCAAACCCAACACCTCATGGAGTGGCTGGTGGGACAACATGTGGAGCGGCTGGGGGAACTTTAGTTGAGTCCCAAATATTATTGCACCACTCAGGAGCATATGGTGAGGCGTATCACGCCCTCTTTCCATAAAATTTGACCTATATCCTGTCTATTTGGGCAGGATGGTCAGGGTCACCAGGAGGCAACTCGCTTGGGGGGAGTTGGATCTGCCCCTACTGCCCCGGTCCAGGATCACCATTGTTTGGTTGCCACTATGCAGAATGTTCTTCAAGGGGTTCATTTTCCATCTTCTTATTCTCTATGAGATTTTGATGCAACATGACCTTTTCAGTTTTGTCTTCCGTCTTCTGCACTGAGCCAAATGGGTCATAGGGTCTGATGGTCCCAAAATGCTTTTTTCCTTTTTTGGGATTCCGAGAGAAGGATAAAGACACAGTAGTCATATGAAGACCCAATAGATTTCTCTGATGGAGAGTAACCCTTCCTAGTGGATCCAATAGGCATGGAACTCCTCTGAGGGTAATTCCTCTTCAAGGAGCTCTAGCTCGTTCTCTCCCTCTGGTAGGTTGGTCAGGTTAACTGCAACTCTACCTAGAGGCATGTCCTAAATATATTTGGGTATGTTGGGATAGAGATAGATAGATATGGAATTAAGGTCCACATACTCCCCCAACCATGGACCTGAACATAGGGGGAAGCATCCTTGATAATCCTACAGAGTGCTTTAAAACTCTGAACACATCATTGTTGGAGGGTTCGATGATGACTGGGTGACTCAGTACATTCGGCCACAGAGAGTAAATCCAAGTCGAACATGAAGAATTGCTGGACAATATCATCAATGTGTTCCTGACTCTTGGGTTAAGCCACTTGATGATAATAGAGAAGGAAGTGCATCACCCAAAGGGTTTGCTGAAAACACGTGACTTCCTCCCCGTTAAGCGATTCTAGCGCACTAAATTTTGTGGTTGCAACTGGCCAGAAAATCATCGGGAAATTGTCTTATGTAAGGAAGTCCCACAAGCTCCTCGGCTCAAACTTAGGGTCCAGCCCTTGGATGCCCCATTCATCAACTGGGGGCGGCTGGGGGACCGATAGTAGCACTGAATCACACTGCTAAGATGGTAGACTGGACGGTGGAGAATACGGAGAGCGAGCTAAAAAGACACCTCATTTTGGGCGGACCGTTGAGGAATGAAAGGACTTTTCCACCACATCCCAGTAAGAAAGGTTGGAGACCACAGTTTCCGGTGTAGGGGTTGTAGTTACTGATGGTGGGTCTTACTACTGGTCATCCTCCATTGGTCCCCAAAATCACTCTCCAAGATCTCTGGTTGATGTAGAGAATGACCATATTGACGATAGAGAGGATTTCACAACCAGGCCTTGAAAATAGGTCAATTTTTTCTCTTCCTGGATGTATCTTCAAAGGGAGGTGGGGATCCGACAGACCTCGCATTCCGGAAGGATGAGGCTTATATAACTTGTTCCTACCTCGTACCTTAATACGGAAGATCGGGGTGAGGGATCCATTATCAAATCTCATTCCGCCTCAGAATCTGAGAATAATAGGGGTTTATTCATAGTCCAAAACATCTCGATATTCTTCTTATGGAGGCGGTGACAAAACCTCCCACCCTAGGATGTTCTTCAGGACAAGGTACATTTTCGACTCAGGGAGGACCTTCGTCCAAACTGATGCTGGGGTGGAGAGGACTTTCTCCTGGGTGATCTAGGGTATGAGAATCACCTGGAAAAATTTAAAATGGAACACAAGGAGGAACTTAATGTCTGCTAGATGACGCATGGAGGGAGTCTCCGTGGGAAGTTCTAGAGTTGGTAGGACCTCCGCTAAAACTAGTACTAGCATGGTCAATATCTCCATGCTTGTTCCCCCTATAAGTGACGGTATAAGTAGGGACTTCATACTGGTCAAACTGAACATGAGGAAGACCTCCATGTTGGGTTCCAATGAAGCGAGGAAGACCTCCACTTCTTTGATTTTTGGGATGAAGAAGACCTTCATCAGTTGTGATGATAGCATGGGGAAGACCTCAGTGATGATGGTTGACATGGAGGGGAGGATCTTTGCATTTGAGACCTGAGATTATAGGTATGAGGAATGCCTCCATGCTAGATGTCAGCACGGTGGGGAAGGCCTTTGCCCGGATGGATGGGGTCATGGGGAGGACCTCCATGCCGAGCTTGGGGGCGGGAAAGACATGTGATATCATTGTTGGTGGCATGGTGATGACCTCAATGTTGGGCGTCATTACTGCGGGTTGGCCCGTGACAGACGCCACCTATGTCGGTGACCAGGAGATTCATCCCACCCTGCTCAGGGGTGGTTGGGGCCTCGATATGGGCTGGGTGGATGAATTCTCTTGTTCGGTATAAACGGGGCATCACTGGTATACGTCTATAGTGGCATGGGCCACAATAGCCGTTGATGATGACTCCCCTTTGTGGGTGTCCTCCTCAGCTTGCGGCTGATGCTGTGGTTGGGTTAACCAGACCAGGGCCAGCGGTGCAAGTGCATAACTCACCTACTCCTCAACCAATGGGGCCAGGTGGCAGTGTCGATGCGGCCTAGTGGGATCCCTCCTTGGTGACCCTTGGGACAGGATTACATCTGGGTTGGACCATACATACCTCACCTCATTAGCATAGGGGAGGGAGTCTTCCAAGCATTCCAGGGAGAGGCTCCTAGAACAATTTTAGGTCAGAGTGGGGAGCAGTGGATCCTTGAGTGGCCCCTGGGGGTGAGGACAAGGTGAAGAAGCCTCTAAGTCTTATCGAGCCATATCTTAGGTCGGGATAATCCACTCTTCCTCATATCATCAAACAAGTTCATTAATCACCCTTCTCTGAATGAGTTTAGATGGGGAGATGGGGCATGGGTGCCTGAAAACCGTAGATGTGGAGGCCACCATGGAAGAGATTAGGCCATTTGGGACTTCCACATTGATGTTTCCCTGACCCCTGCGTTGGTGGGTGGGTGTTTATTAGTTTCATATCATGACAACTTGGGTCCTGAAAAGTATAGAGATTTACCCATTAGAAATGAAAGAAGGAATGTGGCATCCAGTGCTTCAATTCCATTCCATCTTCCATGGTTGGTAATAATGATCCATAGTGACAACGTTGCAGACTGGGTTTTCCAACATTCACTGCCCAATCTCTGGTGAGTTTCATGCCAGGCCTATTTGGTTGGCGGGACCTAGCACCAGATAACTGGATTCGGTGACACACATGTCTTATAATGTCTTGAATGCTAAAAATCTATACGTTGAGGAAAATATATTCATGTTGGGTTCACCATTTCAATTTATGATGCTTTCACTGGGGTACGCATCCGTCTTTCAAGGACGTGATTCCATGTTGCCCCTCATTCCTATTTTCCTAAGGCGGGTACCATCCATCAGTTATTTAGGGACGTTTGATCATTGATCAAAATGGGAGAATGGTATGTCAGTTCCTCCTTATGTGGATTCGTCATAAGAACTCATCACCTAGTCTAAGTATCCCTTAAATATTAATTCTCCATCCATGAAACACTTCCCAGTTCCATATCTTCATGGATGCTGGTTAATTACACTGCTTCTATCTAGATGTTCCAAGGGGACAAGTCAGGGCAGCAACCTTCAGTATGGGAAGTTGTCATGTTAGAAATCACTGGCATTTCTGGATGCTAGAACACTGATGTATCTGGCTTTCTTCTCCTTGTGATATGGAATCTTGAGTAGTAATGAAAAATGGGTGGGTCGGGGAGGGGTGGGCCAAACCCATGCAGGTTTGAGCCCATGCGAGTTTTCCTGCAAAATCCTGCGTATAATACAAAAAAACCAAGCCTGCCTCTCCCCCTATAATCCCGCAGGTTTCCCACGGGCTGCCCACATTTTAAAAAAAATACTATTTATAATCATTGAAATATTTTATTTTTTTCTTATTTTTAATTTTAGTTGTTGGAAGAAGTATGGATTTACAATAGCTATATTTTTAAGAGATGTTATGGAACATTTTTCTATGGGTTAATGGTGTCATGTGTCGATGCTGCTGTGGTGGTAAATTTTTGCAATGCAAAGCAGGCGAGCGATCAATGAGAGATGAAAAATGATGATGTTGATTCTTTGGTGATGTGAATTGCTAGACTTATGATTGAACGACGACACTTCAAGCAATGACTGGTTTTAGAGGATGCTATTAAGGTCTCATGTGGTCCTTTCGTGTTTTCTTAATAACAAGAAAAATTATGTAACAACAAAATAAAATCATTCCAAAAAATATTATAATTATGATAACTCTTTTTGAATTGAAACCAAGTATAGGAGAGATATGTTCCATTTTTCGAGAGTTGGGATGTCACACCATGTGAATATGGTTAATAATTACTATATATATATATATTATAATATCATATTAAAATAATAAATATAGACCTATTTAAAATTCACACGTAATTATTGGTGAATTTTTATGTCCATTACGGTGAGAAATCATATGTCATGGTTTAATCATGTTTGAAAAGAACTAAAATTCCAAAGAATAATATATTTAAAAAAAAATTAAATTAGGCTTGCAGTTCAACACGCACCCGCATGGGCTCAACCCTCATTAGCTTGCACCCGCGCGGGCTCAGCCCACATTGGCCCGCGCTCTTAGAGGTCAAAATTTTTAGGCCCACCCCACCCCGCATCCTCCCCATAACTGCAATGCTCGCGGGCGTGGGCCCGTTTTGCATCACTATTCTCGAGGAAGCGGAATCCTGAGGCATCCCACATTGAACGTGGGGACTTATATTCCATAGTCATGTTTTTAAGGTTTTCCTCAGCCTACCTTGTTTAACAAAGGGTATGCCATGATTTTAACATCTTCCAGAGACGGATTGGACTGATTATAACATTGAAGGGAGTGGATCAAATGGGTGAATCCCTGAGAGGGATCACCTTAGTGGTTTATGGATGAGTGGATCAAGACGCCCAATTAAGCAAGATCTGAGGATGCTTAGGTCCCTATAAAGGGGACACCAGGGTTTTCCATTATCTGGGATTGAGCCTCGAGGGAGGTTTCCTACATACCCTATCATGAGAGACAAGGATCAAACCCCACATAGCTCTAAGGGACAATGAATCGGGGTGAATGCAGAAGACAGTGACATGAAGTCATGTTGGGACTTACGCGTGGTCAGTGGCTCGGGTACTGCTAGGAGTAGTGGGGGTGGATGAATGGATTTCATAGGGATATAGTGTCCCTAGAAAAAATAGGATGGATGATGAATGGTTGAGTGAAGTAGATGGAGAATGAAATGGAACTAACATAAAGATGATGACAGTGTTGGTATTGAACCTCAAGGAGGCTTCCTACGTATCCATGTGGCAGGGAATCAAAGTCTACATATTTTGGTGGGGCTATGGTACAACTGATGAGTTAACCCGTGAGAATGGATGCATGGATGAGACCCATAGGAAGTGGAACCTCCGACTTGGGGCATGGTCTTCCTAGAAAAAAGGGGTATTGATGGAGAGACCACGATGAGACATGGGTGATGGGCTTGAACCTATGTGAGGATTTCTACGTATCCCCATGATAGGAGAATAAAAGACCACATAGTTCAAGAAGAGGGTGTAGAATCAGGGTGTATACATAGGACAACGACCTGACGATATGATGGGGCTTGCATGTGGTTAGCAACCCGGGAGTTGGTTTGACGCCCGGGGGGGGGGGGGGGTAAAACAGATATATGGGTCCCATAAAAGGGAACTACAACATTTTACAATCAATTTCAGACTACAACAGCATACCGCTGGCTGGGGGCTACAATGGATTACCGTTGGTTGGGGAGCACAATGGCTTACAGTCGATTGGCGACCACAATGGATTACCGTTGATTTGGGTCCAAAATGGATTACCATCAATTGGGGTTGAAGATTAGGAAGGCTTCCTACGTATCATGCCTAGGATACATGGATCAAAACCCACGTATTTCAAAATTATGTAGCTTAGCATGATGCTGGATGAAAAGGGGGCATACAGTTTAACGTTGTACAAGATGGGGGTGAACCAATGTGAAGTGGTTGGGATCGATGGTTGTTGGGATTGAACCTTAGGAAGGATTCCTACGTACCTTATTTGGAAATGGAAAGGATCAAACTCCATGTAGTTCAGTGTAGAATATAGTTTAATGCCATGTGGGATGATGGTGAACTAACGTGAAGAGGTCGGAACCGATGGATGATGGGATTGAACCTCAGGGAGGCTCCCTAAGTACCTTACTCAGAAAGGGAAAGAATAAAATTCCATGTTGTTCAAAAAGTGATCTTGGGACATACATGCTAGGGTATCCCAGTAAGGATGACATGGTCAATGCTTACTCTAAGCCCATGTGAGTCGTGCTCGGCGTGAGAAATAAGAGGCCGTAAAGACCTGAATATCACGCCGCAAAAGGTGCATATCTGAGGAATAGGGATGGGTATTACTCGTGATTAATAGCCCAAAGAATAAATAGGGTCTTATGATTGGTTATCTGCCCAAAGAGGTAACAGGGGATTAAGCTTGGTTGGCAGCCCAAGGAGATAGAGATTGGGACATACTCCAGGATGGAGGGCTGATGGTGACAAATCCCATAGGGAGAGGGACGGGGTAATGAAGGTCTTGGAGCCCATATCTCCCCTATTATTTGGAACATGAGAAGAGAGGAGGAGTAGGGATGTTACCTCCTGCAATAAAGGCTTACACCAATACAGTTTCCCTTCCCAGCGGACAAATGGTTTTCCAATTAAGAGGATCTCATTCCATGTGAATAAGATCTCACTACCATGGAGACAAGCGATTGTGGAGAATGTGAGAGATGGGGAACCCTGTGTATATTGAATGGGGAGAGGACACAGTTTAATGTCGTCGGCTGAGGATGATGGTGCTTGGCAGTTTAATGTCCTGCAGCTCAGATGATATGGGTTCACTCTACACCCCTAGGACTTACATTACTAATACCCATCCACCCTTGGGGAAGGTAAGGCATCTACAATGCCATGGTGAGGCGGTTCTATGGAGTGATCCATTGAGGGGATAACTTTTGTGTGGCTATGAGGATAAGAAGTAGATAATATCATGTATATGTGAAGAATCATAAGGTTATGCAAGGAAACATGAAGCACCACCCAAGGGACCATGAAATCACTTCGCACGAGCCTAGAGGGTCGTATGGGAATGGGGTGTGTAAATGATTTAGTCTTATAAGGAGGTTCTTCATGAAGAGGATGGGCTTTGTGAAGGATGGATGCTTCATGAAGAGGATGGACCTCATGAAGGGAATGGACTAACCATAGGGGAGGGGCTTCACGAAGGCAAGGGACTTCGCGAAGAGGGGGTTCTTCATGAAAGGACAAGGATTCATGAAGAGAAACCTTTATGGGAGCATGGCTTCACCTGGGTGAATACCTATTTGTTTGGAGAGAGTTTCATGAAGGCCCTATGCTTCAAGAAATTTCGAGTGCCATGAAGGGGAACCTTACTCCACAAAGGGCATATGACTTTGGTAAGGCAATATCTACCACAGGCGGAGGCAGAAAATAATGAAAAGGGGTATGGCTCACAGAGGCCAAGTAACATGGCGATCCATTTGAGGGTTTTGAGATGTTCTGTTCTAAACGGGATGTGGGAAGTTGAAAGGACAGAGTCACAATGCTTTGGAAGAGGGGGTGAGACATCTATTTATAGGCAACCCCGACCAGTGGGGTCGCATAACTCATCACAGATACGGGTGATGCTATAGAGATGAACCACTCTATTGGCCCGCATCGGCCTCGTAGTAGGGGTATGATGTCGTGTAAAGGTTCGTTAACACAACCGATGCAGAGCCGACCATAGAGGGAAATGATGCCATGAAGGGGTATCAGTTGACATCATACTCACACCAGTCTAGGATATAGAAGAGCCCCTCACAGAGGCATCGGTGTGGAGATGCACCCTCCGCGTGGAGCATTTTGCAAAGGACCATTTTGAGATGTCTTGGAGGGACATTTGACCCTTTTGGTAGGCGGATTTTCCCAATCACATCATTGAGTCCATGGAATGATTGGGATGCATTTTTTGGTGCCAAGATAGTTTTTATAATACTCTAATCTTACATACACTAATTTATGCAATAATAATTTAATATGTCATCTTTTTTGAGATATGAAGTACACTGTGTATGAAATATGTAATCTTATTAGAAAATTGAATTTAGTAATATCACCAAGTACACCTTTACATGTTTATTAAAATATTTACATTTATTTTGACTCATAATTTTTTTCACTAAAATTAATTCAATATTTTGTAGATATTTCTTTTGTAATATTCCTTCACTGAACGTTCCAAATTGTGACTAAATGTGATTTTGTTATTATGGTGTATAAGGATTTAAGATATAAATTGGTTTATGTATTAATATGAGGCGATAGAATCATAGTTGTTAATATTTTTTATAGGAAATGATACTTTATATTCCATTAGTGTTTATGCATCCCAAGTTGGTTAATTATTTTAAAACACTAAAATGTTCATGTAAGGATCAAACCCAAAAAACTGCCATGGATTGATGTGAAATAATATGAAAATGATTTTTGAATTATGATTTATCTATATGAGGAGATAAAATTTAAATTCAACATGTGGTGTGTTCGGAATGAGTGAAAAAAAGATTCATAGATATTAAATTCTTTACAAAATGTGATTTTAAGGGTCCAAAGATAAAAAAACAATTTTGGATTGGAATGAAATATTAAAAAACATAAAGTTATTAATTTTTAAAATGTATCAACTGATTCCATGTCAATCCTAGTTTTGGATTCTTTTAGATTGAGAAAAAATCATTTTTAATGTTTAAAAACTCTAAAATGGGCATGTAATAGTAATATCCAAGATCATGACCATGAATGGATGTGAAATCCTAGAAAATGTATCTTTGGATTACTGTGAGATTTGAAAATAGACTTCACATCAATCAAACATGCAGTGTTCACATAATTACTAAATAATTAGTTTTCAAGATTTAAATGTCCTTAAAAACATGCATAAAAGAATCTAATTAATAAAAATAACCCATATTTCCATGAAATATCAGTATAATGACCAATTATTTATTTAGAAAATGTGGGAATAGATGTTGTACCAATCCGAGTTTCACTTATCTCAAGATGACAAAAAGCACATTTTTAATGTTTTAAAACTCTAAAACATGCTTTTAATGATTAAAGACTATAAAATTACCATGAATTGAGGTAAAATCATAAAAATAAAATATTTGAAAAAATATATATATGTGATCATAGAAGACATATCAATTCTATGTATTGTGTGCTTGGAATGACTCAATAATTTTTTTTAAACATATAAAAGTATTTAAAAATATATTCCATGGGGAAAAACCTTGAAAAAGTTCTATAAAATATTTGGAAAAATAACAATTATTATTTTTTGAAATGTAGGAATTGAAAATAAATAAATCAGAGTTTTCGTTTTCTTGGGATGACTAAAAACTGCTTTTATTATTTAAAACTATAAAACATGCATGTAATGTTCAAAACCCATAAAACAACCATAAATTGATGAAAAATCCAATTGAAATGTTCTTTGAATTATTTGATATTTTTAAAAACAAATGAAACATCAATATGAAATGTGGTGTTCTCAAAATTACTAAATAAGAAATTTTTAATGATATCAAAGTCTTTAAAAATGTGGCGGGGGTAAAAACCAATAAAATGACCTCAAATAGTAATGAAATCTTAAGATAATACATTATTATTTATATGTGAAACATAAGAACTAATTTCCCACCAATTTGAGTTGGGGTTTGTTTGGGATGTCCAAAAATTCACTTTTAATGTTTTAAAACACTCGAACATATGTGTGATCATCAAAACCTAGAAAAATACAAAACATTTATGTAAAATAATTGGGAAATGATCTATATTATTTATTAAATTTTTATGTATATGGAACATCAAAATAACATTTTAATTCTTATAATGACTAAATACAAAAAATTTATACATATCAAAGTATTTAAAAATGTGTGTAAGAGGATAAAAACCATGAAAATGACCTTGGAACTCCATGATTCTACTGGAATAATCCTCTCTTGTATAAATCACATCTTCCTCTGAATCATGAACAACATATGAGTGCATGCATTGGATGGTACTCCTCCCTATTCTCATACTTCACCACCACTTTGCTTCTTCCTTTAAACTATATTTCATTAAACTCATTTTCAGCATGTATTCTACAGAATTACATTGCTCAACTAACCCCCCATGAGCTGATGATAATGTATTCCATGGAAAATATTCAATTCAGGTAAGTTGCTACAATTTCTAATGAACTCATTATACTGACATAATTTTGGATTCACATGGTTCCGGTGTACTATCTTTTTACATTCATACAATGTGTAACTTCTGATATCTTATCATCCAAAGAATCCAACACTTATTCCAAAAAAATAGTTATTATGCTAAAACCAAACAATATCCCACCTGTGAATTGTTCTTGTAGGTTAAGTCCAAAAATATCCCTATTTAAGTCTATTATCAGGCATACACAAAAGTATCACTGATCAGATTCTTCTATCCCTTGCAATGCTCACATTGTTCTCCTTTATACTACTTCTACTTATCCAAGACCCATTGAAGAATCCCCTCTTCATCATTTTTTGGACCATTATCGCATCTAAATACCTCCATGGAATTACTCCAAATTAAATAACATTGTTCTATCATCATCCAACTCTATTGAAGTATCGTCAACAAATTGTGTCATGTATTGGGTATATATCCCCAATCCTTCAAAAAATTGTACTTATAAAAACATTATAACCACATTTATTCAACTTCCATTAGATTTTAGGTAAACCGAACTAAAGGATCTCCATTGTAACTAACCTTCATCCAAAATTTCATCTTTTTAAAAGATTTATTTCACCAGATTTATAAACTCATATTGATATTTGATTAATAAAACCAACATATTCATGGACCTTTTATCCCACTACTACCAGCCTCTATCCCAACTCTTAATGGGACTACCTCTATTAACTAGGTCCTTCCACTGTTATATCGATATTCTGGTGATCATTTCCACAGATCATGGAAAACACCAAAAAATATTCATTGCCACACTTTGTAAAGAGAATGAACCCAAGACATGGGTATATCCTTCTTTTTCCTTTATCAGGGTCATGTAAGACTTCTTTGAAGACTTTTTCAATGAGAGTAACACAATCATCCAACTTATGGACTTCTGGAGTACCTTCGAAATATAGCACCCTAATTAAATTCCACTACAACATAGATCGCCTTTAGCGGTGTTCTTTTAGCAGCGGTTTACAAAACTGCCGCTAAGCATTTCGTTGAAAAGGTTTAGCGGTAGTTTATTAAAAACCACCACAAAACCCATTTATTTTTTTTACAGCAGCGACACCCCCCCCCCCGAGCTGATGACCTTCTCCCCCTGACCACGCGACACTTCTCCCCCCGACGAGCCCCAACCCTAGCTCTGCTCCCTTCAAGTGTCGCCGGTGACCTCGTCGTCGGTCACTGCTGACCCCCATTCTCCCCCAACACCTGTGATGCCAGCTTCTCCCATGACCTCATCGAGTTCCTACCCCAGGTCAGCTCCCCTCCCCTACCGCCGGTGGTTTTCTCGTATTTTGGTATGTTTTTTTTGTAATAGTTAGAGGAATCTTGTGGAGGGAAAATGCATAAGGTTTTATGTAGTTTCATTATTGTTGATTCATTGCCATATATTATTTTGGTTTATCATCAAATTTGGATGAATTCATTCAATGGATTGAATTCATATATTTGGGTTTTGTTTGGAAATGAGCTCAGAGTTGTTCCATGAGTGATTTATACCCCATTTCTTGAAGTTTGAGGGAGGATACATAACTGTTACTAAAGTATGACTAATTGGATTAATATGGATTAATTCTCTTAATTAATTATTATTGATTTATAATATATGTTCTAATATTATGAGTTAGGGGATTGAGATGGTGTTGGTTCCTATAGATGGCTTTGATGAGGATGGAATGAGATTTCTTAAGGGGATAACTCTATGGTCAAGGTAGTTTATGACAAATATTACCATAGGATATAGTTATGAATTTTTTGTGTGGATTGAAATTACATCTAGGTGGGTATGTGACATGAATGGGATCCAGGAGTTATTTACCTTATGAGACATGAGGATAGATATTCCTGTTGGGTTCATAGAATTCCATTTAGTATGATTAATTGATTATACAACCATTGATGGAAATGTTATATATGTGAGAGGCTTAACTATAGTTAAATTAAAACCCCAATAGGGTGTCCATCATGTATTTATGGGTCAAGTTATCTATAAAGGTCTTGTTTTAGGTAATTTATTCTCTCCTAAAGAAATATCTAGGGGCGAGGCTATGGGATGGTGTGGTAGTGGTCATCTATGGAATGATAATCTATGAGAACATATGAATGACCCAGTATGGAACCAAGTTAGGTTCCATTGCTCTATGAGCTATCAATATGAACTATATGGATAATGATAGGTTCCCCAAACCTTATTATTTGGGAATGTGGCCCTTGACAGACATTTATCCCTTACGTAGGGGTGAGATACCTAGGGAATGGAACCGTAAGCGGTGTCTTTATCATCCACATTAATCAACATGCACAATATCAATATAACTTCAAAATTAGATTCATCATGTCAATAAATAATTACCAATCACATTGAAACCACACTAATGATAGAAACGGAATAACTACTTCCTCGTCTAAATTTTTATTCTTATTAGTGGTCTAATTCTACTAAATTCAGTGCTTCATATCCCTTATTATAAACCAAATTCAATATGACATTGTTGATTCTCTTAGTTAAGGCTTGTAAACCTCTATTTATTCTAGAATAATCCATTTTTATGTAATTCTAGATTCATCAAGTGACTTTACTTCAGCATGAAACTTCTAGATCATGGTTTGAAGAAAAAAAAGTGGTTTCTTAACACCACATACTGAGTCATGATCAGCCATGACACGTTTTGATCATATTTTATATCAAATGAGACTTGAAATAATTATTACATCACTTATTTCATTCATTTTTTGGATTTAATCAGATATTCCTTTAGCTGAATAACATGTAATTTATTAGCACATCAACCCCATGGATCATGTCTCCCCCTAAATATTGGGCCACTTCAAAAAATGATTAGAATTATTTAATTTAATGGGGTCGGGGAACCTCCAACTTTCTTAAGTAGATTAATGTGGTTGGACTTTGTTCACTCACCCTAATCTCCGAATTTAATTCTAATCCTTTGTGGTGGTACTACTTTATATGACACCACTAGGGGGTGATTTACCATATGTATTGATATTGTAAAACCTTATGTAACATATTTATATACTCTTTCAACTAGTATATATGAATCTCTTTCCCTATTTAGTAATAGTTACGTTTTTTAATTTTTTTTAATATTGTGTTGGGACATTGTGATATACATGGATAAAAGCTGGATCACTTTACCGAGGAACGCACCATTGTATATTAAGGGTTTGAATGGGTGTTTAGATTTTTCAATTTCCAATAAATCCGTTTAAGGGAGAATAAGATGTCCATGTCCTAAATGTAAATTTAAAATATGGTTGAAGAGAGATGAAGTTTTTGAACATTTAATATTGAAGCAATTCTCTGGTAAATATTTTTGTTGGATTTGGCACGGAGAATCGAATGTTATGGAAAGGTTGAGCATTGATGTCAATCCACAGAATGACCTCCCAACTTCGTCGACAATGGAAAATGAAATGAAAAACCATATAAATGATGCATTCGGCACTACAAGAGACCACCATCAACATCAAAACATATCAGAATAACTAGATGAGGGTGCTACAAATAGCAACGAGACAAGTGATGTTTTTGAGACTGTAAGACAACCATATCACGATTGTAACAAATCAGTGGATTGCCCTCTTGATTCTGTGGAGACTAATGTAAGAGAAAACTTCATTGAGGAAAATTTCTTCCATGATTTAGTTGATGATGGAAATAAAGAGTTGTATAGTGGATGTTTGAAATATTCAAAACTTTCATTTATGCTAAAGTTGTACCATATCAAATGTCTATGTGGAATTACAAATAAGGCAATGTCCATTATATTGGAATTGTTGCGTGATGCATTTCCTGAAGCAAACATCCCTAGGTCATTTTATGATATGAAAAAAGTTGTCAATGAGCTTGGATTGAATTATACAAAAATACATGTGTGTCCCAATGATTATATGCTTTATTGGTGAGAGGATTCAGATAGACAGAATTGTAAAAAATGTTCTTCTTCTAGATAGAAGTCAATGGGTGATGTTGGAAGTCTAAATCAATATAACATAATGAAGAATAAGAAATGGAACACACCTTCAAAGGCTTTGTGTTACTTTCCTTTAAAGCCTCAATTGAAAAGATTATTCATGACATCAATAACCACCAAACACATGAAGTGTAATTCTGTAAATAATAACAATGATGTGTTAATGGGACATCCACGAGATTCACAACCATGGAAGAAATTTGATTCATTACATCTTGATTTAACATCATATCCTAGGAATGTTATATTGGGATTGGCTACCGATGGATTCAACCCATCTGGGACTTTGAGTATGAGTTATAGTATTTGGACAGTTGTTTTGATCCCTTATAATCTGCCTCTGTGGATGTGTATGCAATAAAATTCATTTATCATTTCGATGATTATTCCCAGAAAAAAAAATGCCTGGAAATGATATTGATGTATACTTGAATAATTTAATTGAAGAATTAGAGTAGTTGTGAAGCAACGGTGTTAAGACATTTGATGCTTCTTCTAAGAAAATGTTCAAAATGCATATTGCTTTAATGTAGATAATTAGTGACTTCCCTAGGCTTGGGAATTTATCTCATTGGAACACTGACACAGGTTTGGATTTTCCTATTTGTAACATTGATTTTGAGCCCAAATGGATACCTCATAGTAAAAAATGGTGCTTCTTGTGCCAACGAAGATTTATCAATGCATCTCATAGATTTCGGCTGAACAGATCAAAATTTAATGGATTCATTGATTATAGACAACCTCCAAAGTTATTAACTGGATCTGAAATATTGACACAACCTAGAAATGCTGAAACTGAATTTTGGAAGGTTCCTCATTTTAATGATAGTGGGAAATAGGTTCAATGTGCATCGTCAAGTGAAAATAGAATGAAACAATGGAAGAAAAAAAATTTATTCTTTAAACTTCCGTATTGGGAAATTAATTTGTCACGGCATAATCTTGATGTGATGCATATTGAGAAAAATGTCTGTGACAATTGTATTTTCACATTGCTTAATGAGCATGGAAAGTTGAAGGATCATCTCAATGCTCGCAAATACTTAAAAACAATGAACATAAACCATGATCTCTTGCCAGATGAGAATAAAAAGTATCCTCCGACAATTTTTTCAATGAAAAATAGGGATAAAGATACATTCCTTAGAATTTTAAAGAATGATACGGTATCTGATGGGTATTCAAGTAACATCTCGAGGTGTGTTGACTTGAAGAATCATAAGTTACATAGATTGAAAAGTCACAATTCACATATTTTGTTACATCAGTTACTACCATTGGCATTGCGTACATTATTACCTGAAAAAATTACTATTGTTGTACTCCAATTCTGCCCATTTTTCAGCCAACTATGTGAGAAATCTCTACATCCCTTTCAGCTTGACAACCTCCAAGAGTGGTTTGTATTGAACCTTTGTGCAATGGAGATGATCTTTCCTTCATCAGTTTTTAATGTAATGATGTATTTAAATGTGCATTTGGTTGAGGAAGCTAAATTAGGAAGCCCCGTTCATTATTGATTGATGTATCCAATTGAGAGGTAATTTATTTATATGTTTTTCAGTTAATTAAACAATTTTTTTTCACTTAATTAAATGCATAATTATGTTTATTTTATTTCACAGATATCTTGGGCATTTGAAATCATACATGAGAAATGAAGCTCAACCAGAAGGCTCTATTGCTGAAGTCTATTTGGCTGAGGAGTGTCTTACCATTTGCATTAGATACTTGGATGATATTGAGACAATATTTAATCGAGTTGGACATGTTCACGACACATCGATTAAATCTCAAATACATATGAAATCCAAAATATTTCGTGCTATTGACCGATCAGTTGGGAGGACCTCAAATGTGACACTGACAGAATTGAAATTATTACAGGCACATAGATATGTGCTGTTGAATAGTGAAATTGCAGATCCATTTATTAAAGAGTTGAGGATACAAACAAAGAGACGAATGAGAGGTCAAACATGAAATGAGAATGATATAATGAAAGCTGTTGGTAAAGGGCTTATAGAATGGTTTGTACAATCTGTAAATTCATAAATATTGCAATAAATATGAATATTAGATTGACATGTTTATTTTGTAAATCTAATAAAGTATATTTCATTTTTTAGATCATGAATAATGATACTCGAGATGGGGTGTGAGAATATTTGATGTTTCTTGCTCGAGGTCCTCTAAAACAAGTTAGAAAGTTCGACGCTTACAACATGAATGGATTTAGATTTTGCACAGTCAATCGAGAGGAGGGTTTGAAAACACTGAATAATGGTATCTTTACATTTTAAGAAGTGGAATAATATAGAAATCTGACTGATATTATTGAATTAAACTACCATGGGAATTTTTCAGTGGTTTTATTCAAATGAAATTGGGTCGATATTATCAGAGGTGTTAAAATAGATTCCATGCAATTTACTTTTGTGAACTTCTCTCGCTTGATGGATGTTGGTGATCATGAACTGCATGATCCATATATCTTATCATCATAAGAAAAAATGGAATATTATGTGAATGATATTTTGGATAAAGGGTGGAGTGTAGTTGCTCACGTGATACAAAGTGATTTGTATGATATGGGTGATGAAGTGGAAGATTTTACCTCTGAAATTGAATCTCATCCACTACAAGAATAAGAATTATTTTCCCATTTTGATATTGAAAATATTATTCTAGCAAGGATAAATGAAGTGGATGAATTAATGGAGTAGTAAATAGACATGATTGAAGGGGAAAATTATTGTTTGTACAGTTATTTATTCATTCAACAACCACTTATTTCAATTATACATTCATTCATTGTCATTTTTACATATATTTGTTTGTTAGTACTGGGCATATATTATCATTTTTCATTTTTTTATACATAATTTTTTTGAAATATATGTTCTGAGATTAATTTTAATTGATTAAATGACAGGAATGCCAAGGAGGAATTGATACACTATTTGATCCACTATTGCGACAGATGACGATCAATCTGTCTCCCTCCCTATGGAATCTGAGCCACCTGCTGCCTTCCCCCTAGCACCATCTCCCCCTGCACCATCTCTCACACCCTCTATGATCATCCCTTTAGAAGCTGAGTCATCAACTCCCCCTTTTGAAGCCTCATTAGTCGGGTGGCGGCGCTCCACTTCTAGTTCATCACGGATATACTAGAGGGTCACTGTTATAGGTACAAATGTTAATATAAATAAATTTATTGCACTTTTTTTATACTAACTATTTGTTCATTAAATATGAAAAAAAACGAAACTATGAAGAAAAAATAAAAAGTTCATATGTGTGCAATATGAATGGAGAGAAGATAGTATCCCCATTCGATTCATATGGGGTCCCTACAAATGATGCCACATGATTATTTGGCCAAATTCTAGGCCAGCTGGAAGTGGATCCCATTTCCCATCCTATTTCTTATGATGATTGGAGTCATATGTCTCCATGTTAGAAAAATGATGTTTTTGATTCCCAAATAAAGGTAATTTTAATACATTATGGTGTAATTGAATTTCATGTTATTAATATGTTCTAAATGAGTTTCTATATATAGATGTTTTCCACTTTACAGTTGCTGATGTGATAGCATGAAAGTGGATGTTGAAAAATCTTGGAAATAAATGGAAGGACTTAAAATGGAGATTGTGGGGCGATGTCAATGATACTTTTTTGAAAGTCCAACAAATGTCTGAGAAGATACCCAATGCGGTTCCCAAAGAATAGTGGAAAGTTTTTGTTGACAGACATTGTGATGTGAAGTAGATGATATTTAAACATATACTATTATATTAACCTCATTTTACATTTATACATGTATATGAAGAAGAGATGACATTGAATACATTACTATTAAATTTCATTTTATTTATTTCAGGATCTCTCAAGAATGAATGCATCAAGCCTGGCAAAGTAAGTCATCCCTCACAATGCGGGGTCAAAAAGCTTTTCTAGAAGCCGATCGACTCTGGTAATCTTTTCATTAGTTTAAATATTTATAAGACAATATTATATGTTTAATATATTAAATTGTTGAATTATCTTTGTTTAATGCAGTCACAGAGTTTAGGGCACGAAGCATCCCGAACTGATGAGTGGTTGGATGTTCACAAAAAATATGATGGAAGTTTTGTTAATGAGCCTGCAAAAGAAGTTGGGGTACGAACTCATTTTTTCATTTTAATAATTTATTATCTGTTTTTACTATGCTAATATATTTTGATATTTCATTTATAGGTAAAAATTAAAGAACTATGGGATTCCAATCCTGAGCAGTCCTACTCAGTCTCCCAGGATGACCCTGTTGCTATAGTCCTTGGGAAGGATCATCCTGGTAGAGTGTGTAGGCTGAGTTTGGGACTCGTACCATATGAGGTTTCTGGCAGGCCACCGGGGATTTCAGATGAATCTAATATTGGTTGTAGTCAGCCCATACCCGAATATGATAAGAAATAGGTTGTTTCTCTAGAAAACACAGTTCATGAGCAGGGGGATCAGATATCGGCTTTGCAGAAAGAGTTGATTGATATACGTCCGTAGATGAGCAGATATTCCCCTGGTGGTACTTCATCGATTGGTGGTGAGAAGGTAAATAACAAAAATTCAAAATAATTTAGCTTTCAATCTTTTATTGGTTTTATGTTTAAATATAAATATTCAACACTATTTAATTTTCAATATAATGTTCTTATAGGTGGTAGCCAGAAGTGGAGATGGAGGTGGAGATGGTGACGATATGTGTTCATCACCGGATAGGGATTAGTTGTATTGTTGATATGTTGGAGGTGGAGAGGGTGATGATATGTTTTCATCTTCAGTTTCTATATGTATCATGTGCAGCACATAGTTGCCACCAAACATTTTCATGACCTATCATTTTATTGATTTTTAATGTCTCCTTTTATGTATTTTCTTGATTTCTGATGTTTCTTTTTATGTCTTGATTTCGTGAGTGTGGTGTGAATATTTGAGAAACAACATCCTACATCATTCCCCTACCAAAGCATTAACAGAACCAACCATTATCTTTCCAACAACTTTACCATAGTGAAGAATAGGGAAGAAATTAGGAATGAAAGGGTTGAGGAATGTCATGGTATGCATATTATATAGTGTTTTCTCATATATCTTAATTATGTTATTATACATAACAAAAAAGTGTGGTTATGAGGGTAACTATTAAAGGGTTTAGGAATGTCATGGTAATTCAGTGTTCATGGGATGAGAAACACTCTGAGTGGTTTAGGTATTTAGTTCAGTGGAGAGGGTAGGGTCAATTTAGTCCCTTGAGAACTGTATGTAGGTATTGTGACTCCTAGTGTTATGTTATGGTGACCTTGTTAATGAATATTGACATCTTTTAATTCATCCATAGTTTATTTTTATTTCTAAAAGTGATTCATATTTAGTCCCTTAAGAACTGTATGTGGTATAAGATGTCATGAGGTACTTGCACGTTGTAATGGGTCCATGACACATTATCCTTCCTTATTTCATGGAGATATGTTGTGGAGTGTTGATGAACATTACAAATGATCACTCTTAGGATATGATTGGGTACTAGATGAAGGTGTGAAGGTTCATGGCACCTTGTCTCGTATATGATTGTTTAACATTGAATAGTATAATTATTTAGCTAACACATTGTTATTAGATATTTTTTATTGTATGATGTAGGAACTGATTATGTTATTGATGAGTTTAACATGAAATAAAGTATATGAGTGGATTGGATTGATTATTTATGTCTTCAGCTATAATAAAAAAATTACTTGATATTAGAAACCAATATATTTTTTGAAACTACTAATGAAGTTGGATAGAATTCGTAGTGGAATTGAATACTGAAATCACATGGTAGTGATAGTGATCACTATATTTGGGGTTCTTTCCTCTAATAATAAGATTTTGATAATGAAATTTTTTGTTTTTTTGAATACTGGTAATGTTGATTACATAATTATTAATGTCTCAAAAGTGAGGCTCATGATGTGGGTATTTTTAAATGGGTCAAGAAAGGCCTCATGCATATCGGTCCTGAGAAGACATTTTGATTTATGGATAATAGTATAAAGGATCAATGGTGTTGAAATTATATAGTGTAAATCCCCCATTATTATGTTTTCTATTCCAATCCTTTATTGAGTGAAATATACAGATTATCTGATATTTTAAATTTGATGAATATAGACTGACAATGGTTGTGGTTCTCTATTGGTACATTGATAAAAGAATCCTATATGCATGGACAAAACTGCTATATGGGAGAGAGAAACATTCATGTATTAAATATATATTAAATAGATATTCTATTTATTCAACTACTAATGTATGGGAAATTGATACTTGAATGGATATTGGACCAGGTTTCTAGGTATTAGTATTCATATTAAGTTAGAAGACCTATGAAATAGATAATGTATGTTTGTTTTGGTTTTTTCGAAATTGTAAGACTATAAAATGGATTCATAGGGGTGAAATGTTGTTATTTCTTACATGTAGTGGTCTGATTTTGATTATTCTTGTTGAATTTGGGTGTATTAAATTGGATGTTTTAGAATCCCTGAATTTAACTAGGGATATGTAATCATTGTAGAGACGATGGTTATAATTTTTTGTGGTCCTCAGGCCAGCATATCATCCAGGGTTCATTTGAAAAGTTTGGTATTGGATAAAACATTTAATACATGATTGAGTACCAGGACTTGAATAAGGATCTATAAGTTTCATATGGGAAATGACTAGAATATGTGCTGGACAAAAGCATAAGGCATCTAGGTGGCTAGATTGTTTCACTATTTGAAGTGAAGTATATGAGAGATCATTTCCAATGGGAGATATAGATTGATTTCATGTGTGATATTTCATTGATCAATGTAGTTCAAAAGTGATGAACACAAATACTTTTTATGGACGATAAGTGGTATGGTGGGGTGGTTATAACACCTCACACCAATGTGTGTCAGTGGAGTTACATAAATATTAGTTTCTAATGATGTTAGGACCAGCGATGATTTTAATTTTTTTAGTTATATTGATAATTTTCATTATATGGAAATTTAAAATAATTGAGAGGAATTTTATGAGGTGTTATCATGGGTAGTGGGGAATTAGGGCATGTTTAGGGGGATAGTTCTGGGAGTCATCCTCTAGTTCAGGTTCAAAATTTTTTGTAGGTCAAACACAATACAACATGTTGGGGAACATTACAATAATTTTTGGGTTATGTAAGATTAATATCTTATATAGGTTGGTGGTTACACCACATCTTTTAGGCGAAATGTAGTTTGAAATAATATGTGAGACTATATTTTTTAGAGTCTAGAGAACCATACCCTAGAGAAATGATTTTGGTGGTGGTTATGGTTTTTTAAGAGAAACATGAGGGATATATAAGAGTAAATCATAGGGAAATGTGATATTAAATCATTATTTAATAGATCATTATGCAACAACGCATAAGGGATGTATTATGTTTGATAGTTCAAAGGTAAATATCGCTCCCATATAAAGGGATCCCACATTGTAATTCCCCAACCAATGGGAAGGAGTTGTGTCATAATGGGAAGGACCACATAATAGTTTGATGTAGGATAGATGGGTTTAATTTTATGATTTTACAATAATGATGGCTCCCATATCATGACTACATGGGCTACTCTATGAGGGTGACCCTAGTAGGGTAGGTGTGTTTTAACCCTTTTGGTCACTCTATAACACATTTTTTATATATTTTTTACAATTATTTAGTTTACATATAACACAAGACCATATTAAATGTGATTGAACATTTTTTCCAAATAGTGGAATGACCCCATTTACCCTATTCCCTTATTTAAATTCTTCCAAAGAAAATATCTACTATTTTGTCTATGATTAAAGAACCATTTATTCTAGTGGTTCATTAAAGGGGGGTTCGACCTATCATCTTATGGATTGATAAATAGAAGAGTATCTTAATATGGGGTTTCGGTGAGGGTAAAACATGCCTGGAGGAACATGTTCTGACCTAGGAAAAAATGGAATTCCACTTCAAGGAACTCATTAAGGAAAATTCAGATATAGAGGTTACCACTATTTAATGGCATATGGGAGTGTGTACCCATTAGGTTTGATCCTGATGATATGACCAGACATGATTCATTGGTATTCTTGTAATTGTTTTTTAGGGCACTAGTACAGAATCTGCAGAAGCTACTGCTTTTTTGTAAAAGTGGTTTTAGCGGCGGTTTAAACGACCGCTATATGTCAGCATTTTTCAATTTGCGGCGGTTATAACCACCTCTAAATGTACGCATTTTTCTATTAGTAGTGGTTATAACCGTCACTACAGTGTTAATTTCCATAGCAGTTTTAACCGCCGCTACAGTGGCCCATCTTCCACATGAAGTTCGTGGCGGTTATGATGCTTTTAGCCACGGTTTTCCCGGCCAGGGGCTAACATTTTTTTAGCGGTGGTTTTAACCACCCCTAAAAAAATTAATCCCCTGGATGAGAAAACCTTCACTAAAATAATTATAACCACCGCGAAATTCACTATCTACGATGTTTTCTAAAAACCACTGGCAATAGGGTCCTGACACACAATGTAGCAGTGGTTTTCGGAAACCACTGCAGAAGCATATAGCGGCATTTTAAACCGCCGCTATACCCAAAAAAACAGCCACAAACGGTGAATTTTTTTTTAGTCTTCATCTTCACTCAATGTAAATTTTTTGTGTTCTAGGTTAGCCTCAGAAAACTTTTTGTTATAAATATTGGTTTTCCTTTCAAAACTATGAATTTTCCCACAAAATCTCATCTTTGAGACCATTATCCAGTCTTTCTTCAGATAGCACGGTACCTCATGAAAATGAATCCTAGAGACTCCTTGGAATTTTAATCTTGAGGAACAACGCCGTTAATGGTCATGAATTCTTCCTCAATGAATGTACTTAAAGTGAAATTTCATTGTGATATCATCAAAACGTGGCCAAGTTCTAACTCCCCTTCCCACTTTTGTGCACTCATGACCAAAATTCCAAAAACACAAACTTCTAGTAATCTGGTTCTTCATTATTCCAAATTCTTTAAAACATATTCTTCCTTAGTTTTAAATAAATTCTACATATCCATAACCATGAAGCATCTATTTTTAGTCTTACACATTCCATAACATCCTCATACATCCCAGAAAATCATTTTTCGATTGCATTGAAAATTGTGTCTCACACCCTTTTATCGTTGTTTAGATGGAACCATCACATCATTGAGTTCTTTGGGACATGCCACATGCTCCCTCTTGTATGTTGATGAATCATAATCCTATGGTAACTTATATTAACTCAAATTGGTCATGGATAACACTTGATAGCAGTAACAGTTACCCCCTTATTGGCTATAGGATTGTAAAACTTATAAAATTCAACCTTCCATTAATGAATCTTCTAATAATTGTTGATATTCCTTGACTTGATTTTATAATATAAACAAAACATCCTAAATATGACTTCACCATCAAAGTAACCTTTTTGGAACATGCATCATTCCTAACTAAAAATTAAATAATTTCCTTTTTTTATTTTTGTGACCTTGCAAAAAGGCCTTTCTTCTATAAGGCTCACAATCCAAAAAAATATCCTCAATTCTTTATAAGTAGAAACACAAGAAACGTAAAAATTCTATGGATTTCACCGTCGAACCTATAGTGACCCAACATTTTCATATATGACTATTATATCATTTTAAAGATAATAACACTATAGATATACAAGTCATGGATCTAAAGGTTAAACGTTTTGGAAACATTAGGCTCCTAAATCACTTGTATATAATAAAATGTAAAATTTTATTTAAATTATTCTTCTTTATACTTATAAAATCTCTAATTCTTCTTAGTACATATAATCACCTAAGGATCTACATCATTGAAAGAGCTGATCTAAAATGATGGTAAAATTGGGAATAAGGGACATAAATCAATAGTACATGGGTGAGCATAATAAACTTCCTCATAACATAAGCCTAGGAGCACAATCATCATCATGAGGGAAACATTTGACAAAGATGTGTAATGTTTCATATTCATGATAATTAAACATCATAAAATAGTGTTCAAATACCACACATAGTTGTGAAAAATTCAAGAATCATGTTCATGTATATCATATGTGCATAATAATAACATCAATATTGTGAACAAATGTATAATCATGTTCATTAATAATACACATTATCTCATGAGATACATCACATTACCCAATTATTTGAAGGTCTATATAATTCTGGTCCCACTCTTCACATCATAAAATTATGATAACCATCTATGCTACATGGAAAGATAACAATCATAGTCATGAAATAACCTATGGAAAGAAATGTGTTTCATAAGGATTTCATAAATTATACTTTATTGAATAAAAAATTTTCCCAAATGAATAAGTTAATTTATATTCAAAATAAATATCCTCATTCTTGATTAAATAACAAACAACTCAAGAGGAGTCAGAGATGTTTTTCAGAAATAATATTATTTTTGAAAAATATTTTTATTTGGATTAAAAAACATTTTGGAAGGGTGGGAACATGTATATCCCCAAAAAAATTTATAATATTGAAATTATATTTAAGGTAAATTAGGGTTATATCCATACTAAAATGACCAGAAATTTGAAAAACCTAAAGAAATGGGTTTAGGTTCAAGAATCCCCTTACCTTAAATCCCACATTATTTCATCATTTTTCTGCCTCCTTAGTAATAAACATAGGTTTATTAAATCATTTAAATAAAATTAAATTTTTTATATTTATTTCATTACATAAAAATTATAATCATTTTATTATATTTCATAATTATCTTTGTTAAAGGGAAAACGTTTTGACATCATGTTTTCCTTAAAAAATTATCATTTTTCTTTGATTTTGCTATTTTTGTTAATGGTCATTAATAAATTTATAGAATTAAATCTTGAACCTTAAAATAAATATATTTATAAATTTGTATATTTTAAATAATTTATTTTAACCAACCATAGAGTCAGTGATAACGAAACAATCTACAATGCCCCCGTTGGTGGTTAGTCGGTCGTTAATGGGATATTGTCTGATAAGGAGACGTGAAATGTATAATATATACTTATATTGAAAAAAAAATATATTATATTAAAAATATCTAGATCGTGATAAAATTCTATATAATTGGTCTAATATTATTGAATTAGAAGAGATAAGGAGGATATAAAATTAGAAAATGAATATGAAATAAAAGGATGATAAGACAATACCTCTTTCCTAAAGAGATTCCTTCTCTACGGCCCCTAACATATAGAAATATTGGAGTTTGATTAATTGATAATTTCCCTAAGGATTCTATGGTTATTAAGAGAAATGATTTGTGTAGATATTTTTATTTAGTGTGTGAGGGAGTAGTTTCCCATGGGGAGGGAGAGGGGTTATATATACTTTATTGGAGGTGTATTTTTAGAATAAAACATTAAATAAAATACTATATCAAAGTTAAACCTTCTAATAGTTATATTTCTAACATAATGAATCATATATATATAATATAGTGGTTCTAGGACTTTAAGACCCTTCATAATTAGAATTCACTAGTTTATTAAAAGGAAAAGTGGAAAATTGAGAAAATTGTTTTTTTAAGGAATACATTTGACTTTAGAATTTCGAAAGTGATTTTTAGTTTCCAAAATCATTTTTATTGTATTATAACGAGTCATTTATAAAATTAAATAATTTTTGGTAGATAAAAAAGTTCTAGAAATGATTAGGCCATTATTACATCATGATTGATATAATTCAAGATACATTGCTTATGGAAAACTGTGTTTTTACTATTCAAATGAAAATTGGACTATTTCATAAAATTACAAAAAAACCCTTATAAAGTTTCAATGTTGTTATTTCAAAAATTACATTCATTTTATCAATATAATTTTCTAACATATTTTATTTTAATTTTTAATATTATGATTTTTTTAGGAAATAACTTAAAATGAAATTTATTAAAAATGTGCATATATTTTATTTTATTTTTGATTAATGGTATTTATTTTATGGAATTAAAATATTTATATTTACTTAATTTAATCATGTTAGGTATTATTAATATTACACATTGTTATTTTAATGTCAAATAACTATTCCAACATTCATGTTACTATTACCAATGGTTATGTTTCTATTCACAATGGTTAGGTTACTTTTCCAATGATCACATTACTATTCCAATAATAAAATTTCCTACTCTAAATACTACTACATTACTTCATTAATTATTCATCTCAATTTTTTCAAAGTTTCTATATTTCCATTTTCATAAATCATGATTGGTTTACTAGTATATTATTCATTTTTATAGTGTTATTTTTGGGAGGAATGATTCTAGATATTCAGGGTGATCCAAATATTCCCATTTTTTTATATTTTCTATTTTTTCACCTTGTAATATTTTTCATTTTAATTCGTTTAGTCATTAATGAATTTAAAAAAATCATTAATTAAAAGATTTTTTGTGGGTTTTTCTATGTGCTCTATGTTTATAATAATTATATAACATAATATAAAACACATTTATTTATGTAAATATTATCATTTAAAATGTCTAGTTCATTTCATTCTTCCACACATTATAAATTTCATCACCAAAATTTCAAATCTTATTCTAGGTTTAGAATAGGGTAATTGTAGTGACCCAATCTTTACATACATGGATGTTAAACTAATTTTCCAGAATACTTTATACATGACACAAACAGACACCCAAAGACCATATTAGCTTAGTGCCTTTGGAAACTGGGAAACATAAAAAAATGATTCATAAATTATCTACATCGTCACCTGCATTTTACTTCATAACTAGAACCCCTTTTTGACACATCTTATTTAACACCCTTCTTTATATCATGGGGAAAAGAAACCTAAAAATGAGTGGGATAAAATTCTCAATAAGGGTAAAAATAGAAGCAACCCATCTTGTCAAAGTGTCGTGGAGGAACCTTAAGTTTGAAGAAGCATCATGGGAAACAGAAGAGGCAATTAAAGAGAAGTACCCTCACCTATTTATAAAACGAAATTTCGAGGGCGAAATTTCATAAGGGGGGAAGAATGTAAGGACCCAATGTTTTTTTCAATGGAAATTCTTTTCTTACAATTATGTCATAAAATAACATGAAAACATAAAATAATGAACAAATAAGTGATAAGTGACCTTTAAACATAAGTTTGTCACTTCTGTGTTTGGAATTTTGAAAATCTGACATACACGGTTGTGTTCAAGATGATTTTTGGAGTCTAATAAAACAAAAATATTTTTTGGTGAATAGTAACCTACACTTATGAATAGTAACATACCCTTATGAATTGTGAAAAACCCTAATGAATAGTAACCTTACATATGATAGTATAAAAATAGAATTCATGTGAATGTATGATATACCTATATTTTAGAATAACTAAATGAATGTTTTAAAACTTGTTATTTAATAATAAGTTATGATTTTAATTAAATATTAAATTAATAATATTTATAAAATTATGTATGAAAAATAGACTTCATTTTTGGATTCTACAGGTCAAAAAATGGTTGGGGTAAATTTTTGGGATTTTTCTGAAATACTTGAATTTTTTATGAATAGTGAAATATCATAATTTACAAAAATAAGTTAAATATGCTAATTATAGAGTCATAAGTGATGTTCTGATGATTTAATACCACTTGGTTCGGGATCACATGAACAATTTCTATTCTTGGTCATTTAAGACTCATTATTCCTTGTCTTATGGGAAATTAATAAACTAATGAATTTTATATTAAGGAAACCCCTCTCCCCTCTACTATAAAAACCACCCTTCACACCATCATTTCCTCACACATCTCAAGCTCTAAGCCTTCCCTAAAGTATTACCAAACAACCTTCCTAGACCCTCTCATACATCCAAGAGCTACTGGTCTCATCAAAAGACCATGCCTAGATTTTTTAAGGAGGATCTCAAGAGGAGAATTTAAGTGGTAATTTCTCGCCCTCTTCTCCTTTAATTCCCTTTCAATTTCAAGTTCTTTTCTTTTCTCTCTCCACCTATATTCATCAAAATGGTATTGTAACTCGAGTATTATACATGTACTATAAAGTTATGATGCTAATGGGATATTATATCATCCAACCACCCATCCTTCTTCCTTTTATTTTATTAAAGAGGACGTAATTCGTGAGGTTTTAATTTATCACCTTCAAGAAAGACATGCTTTCTTCTTCAATTTTTACCTTCAGATATGGTCATGAACCATTTTTATGGTTGAACCAGAATATTTTATATTATTTATGTCCTATTTAAAGTTATATATATTACTTATGGACATATTACTAGTGATAAAATAAAACAAGTTCATTATGATCAAAAACCTGTTTAAATTAACTCAAACAATCATCATTTAATTCTTATCTAATGATTCATCCACACGGATATAATATGATTCATTATAAGATCATTAAAACTCTTGTAATATCATTAATAACATGTAATATCATTTCAAGATGTTTACCCATGTTCTACCCGAACTTCAATTTAAGAATACAAGTGAACCACTCAAGAAAACCATAAAAACAAACATTCCCGAACAATGTTTTTTAAACTCTATTACTCATCCAAAGGCACATAAAATAACTTAATGATACCATAATTAACCATATTAATTTACACAAGGTTCTTGGTTTATAATTAATGAATATAATGTCATTATACATGACATTAAAGATAAGGAAGCATTCAGATACAAGGTAAGGGGAAAATCTCGAACCCAATTTTCTTTCTTCGGGTTCTCCCTCTTTCAATCTAATTTGGTATAGTCACTTGTTAAAAGTCATTTGTTCATAATTATCTTAACTTTTATGGGATATAAATGTTTTGTAATGGTGTTTATTTCAAACCAAATGTCTTCCAAAAGAAATATTCTTTTACGAACTCAACCATTAACTCTCATTCATGGTTGATGGTTCATGTATCAAGTATGTTGTTCCCTCATTCTTTTGGGAACCCAATGGTTATGAATGTATTCTTATGAGATGAAACCCATTACATTCCATGGGTTAGTTATGTTCTTTATTGATATATGTTTTATGTGTATTTCATGATAACGATAATATTACGAGGTGATGGGTGTGCCCAGAATTATATAGCGCAATAGGAATGTTAAAATGTGACGGGTGCGCCCGGAATTATACAGAAATCCAATGCATTGTGTAAAGTTTTGAATCTAATGAGTAAATTTGAAATGATGTTTGAACAATATTCTAGCTTGGATCACAAGTATGTGTGGTAGTTAACCACTAAGACATGTTGTTTCTTTTTTTATGCATTTCCACATTTCAAATCTTATATTAATGCTTCCTCTCATGTTAATGATTTCTTTACCTTTGTCATGATTATGCTCACCCCATGATATATTCTTATTATCTATCCACTTACTGGGCTTTTATATCACCCCTTTTTATGTATATCCTCAGGTGGATACATGTATTAAGGAGAGGACAAGTGCCAATATGAAGCTAGAGAAGAAGAAATTAAATAAATGTTTATGCATGATGTTGTAATTATTATGTGTCGTCCTAGTTTTCCCAATACACTAAACCTTTGGATACTCTATGTGTAATACTATTATGTTGTTTATCTTTAAAATTATGTAATAGTAATTTATGAAATGGCCAGGTTTCTATAGTTGGTATTAGAGGAAAGGTTTAGTTAATTTGGGAATTAGGATTACTAAGCCCTAGAGAAAACCTCTAGCATGAGACTAAGTACAAATATGCAGTTAAGAATATTTACATAGGGAGCCCATATGTTATGTTTTTTGTATAAATTGTTTAATTGAATAAGTTATTAATGAATTTTTTACTTATGTTTTGTTCTAACGTTTTCTATTTTAGAAAATGGTAGGAACCATGAGAAATCAGGCCACCAACTCGTGCGAGGGCCAATGCAACGATTTCACGAACGATATCCCCAATGATTTGGGAGGTGGAGTTTAAAACTTCATGGAGATGCTCACCCAATTATCTTAGGTTATGAACAATAACCATAATAATGGTGAATTTCCTCCTTCACCAAAGAGGTAGAAACTGGCTATCAAATGTTTTATGCAGCAAAGACCACCAAGGTTTAATGGATCTTCTGATCCACTAGTTGCGAAACAGTGGGTCAACTCCATGGAGAATATTTTTTCTATTATTCACTGTTCTGAGACGGAGAAGGTGTCTCTAGCCATTTATCGTCTAGATGGAGTATCCAATCAATGGTGGTATTTTATTAAGAACACCAAGCTAATGGATTAAATTAAATAGATGGAATGGGAAGACTTTAAGATAATTTTTCTTAACAAGTATTTCCCACGAACTCTTCGTATGAAGATGGAGAGAGAATTAATAGAGCTCAAGCAAAAATAAGGAGAATATGTCACAACCTATGAATCTAATTTCACAAGGCTTGCAAGGTACTCTTTAGGTTTTTATCAACAATGATAGAAAAATTTATTGTTTCTTTAGTGGATTAAAACCACACCTTTGAAAGGATCCTTAAATTTGAGACTTCGGGAGTTATGAAAAATTTGTTCGATGTGCCCTCAAAGTGGAGATAGAGTTTGTAGAATGGTCCCATGGCTATGGGGATAAGAAACTAAAGATGGAGTTTCAAGATGAAGGATATAATGAAAAAAGTGGGAAGAAAACTCAATGACCCACACACAAAAAATGTGGGACGTTGCACAATGGGAACTGCCTGAAAGGGATGGGGAAATGATTCAAGTGTGGGAATGAAGGACACCATGCACAAGAGTTTCGAAAAGACACAAAAAGAAAATAGAATGTAGTGGAAGAAAGGAGAGAACCAATCATGGTTCAATGCTACAACTGTAGGGAGCCAGGTCACTATGCAAGTTAGTGCACTAAACCTCGAGTTCTCAGGGGTTTTCAATGTTAGCAACCACCAAAGCCAAAGCAACAAAGGAAGGATTATGCCATCAATACTATGGAAGTGGAGAAAAATAATGAAGTCATACAAGGTACACTTCCTATTCATTCAAGAATGGAAAAATTCTTATTTGATTCTAGTTTTACGCATTTCTTTATATCATTCAATTTTGCTAGAACTATAGAATCAAAGCCCCAAAACCTTGAAGTAGAGATATCGGTAAAAACAACAAGTGGTGAAATCATTGAAACCCAAGTGTTTGACTCTTATCTTGTTGGTGTATGTGGGAAGATTCTTCTGAGAAATTTCGTAATACTTCCCTTGGTGTAATTCGACGCTATAATGGGAGTTGATTGGCATTCGTTATATATAGCACATTTCAACTGTCGGGAAAAGGAAATATCTTTTCATATTTCGAACCATCCCATGCTCCTCTAAAAATGAATGGAAGATCATGAATCTCCTTTGAAAATTCCTTCAATGGTGTGGGTGTTGATTCCCTAGGAAGAAGCATGCCTCTCCTAAATGGTTGAGTTGATGGAATGTGCCAACCCCGAGGAAATGCCCATCGTGAGGGAATACGATGATGTATTTCCCAAAGAGTTACCCGGAATTCTCCCAGATCGTGAGGTAGAGTTCTCAATTGAACTCATACCTGGAGCTACTCCTATCTTGAAGAGTCCCTATAAAATGGCTCTTATCGTACTGGAGGAGTTAAAGAAGCAGATGCAAGAGAATCTCAACAAAGGGATCATACGCCCTAGTGCATCACCTTGGGGTGAACCAGTGCTCTTTGTGAAGAAGGATGGAACAATTCAGATGTGTATCGATTATCGAGAACTCAACAAGATCACCATAAAGAACAACTATCCTCTCCCAAGGATTGACGACATGTTCAATTTGTTAAGAGGTGATCAATACTTCTCAAAGGTGGATCTTCATTCTGGATATCATCATCTAAAGGTGAAGAAGGAAGATATTCAGAATACCACCTTCCGAACAAGGTATGAACACCATGAGTTTTTGGTGATACCCATCAGACTTACTAATGCCCCTACAATCTTCATGGATTTGATGAATAGAGTCTTTAGACATTACCTAGACAAATTTTTGGTATTGTTTATTGATGATATTATCATCTACTCTAATAGAAAGGAGGAACATGAAGAACATCTAAGACATCTGTTGGTGACTTTGAGAATGAAGAAGTTGTACACCAAGTTCTGCAAGTGTGAATTTTGGATGAAACAAGTCACGTTCTTGGGACATGTGATCACAAGTGAGGGAATTTCTGTGGATCCTTCAAAAAAGGAGATTGAGGAATGGCCCAGGCCCTCTAGTGTCACCGAAATCTGTAGTTTTATTGGATTAGCTGGGTACTACCGATGTTTTGTGAAAAACTGCTCATGATTTTCAAACCCGCTAACAAAGTTAACAAGGAAAGGGGTAAATTATGTCTGGATGGAAGAATGTGAGGGAAGCTTCAAGGTGCTAAAGAGAAGGCTAATCACTGCACCTGTACTCAGACTACCGAAAAGTGGAAGAAGTTTTGTGATATATAGTGATGCTTCAAAGAAAGTCTTGGGTTGTTTACTCATGAAAAATGAGAATGTGATAGCCTACGCCTCACAACAGTTGAAGATCCATGAGCAGAACTACCCAACACATGATCTAGAGCTGGCAGCTGTGATTTTTTCCTTGAAAATCTGGCGGCACTACCTTTATGGTGAGAAGTGTGACATATACACTGACCACAAGAGCCTAAAGTATATATTCACACAATAGGAGCTCAACATGAATCAAAGGAGATGGTTAGAGCTAATCAAGGATTACAATTTCTCTATTCACTACCATCCTGGTAAGGCGAACAAGGTAGCTGATGATCTCAGCAGAAAAGAACCCGCTACTCTATCCATGTTACGGATTGAGAAAGACCCTATCTTCTTATATATGCAAAGAATGGATTTGGAAATCTTAAGGACAGGGGATATATCCTACCTTTCCCAAATTACTTTGCAACCATCCATCCCAGAGAAGATTAAGGAAGCACAAAGGGATGATGTGGAGACACAAAAGAGGTTGAATGTAGTAATGTAAGGGACACTAAAAGAGTTCCATATCGATGATGATGGTGTGATTTAGTTTGGAATGCGGCTTTGTGTGCCTTCATAACCTGAGATAAAGAAGGAGATATTGGATAATGCACATAGCTCAGCATTCTTTATCCATCCTGGGAGTACCAAAGAGTACCGTGATCTCCGAGAACACTTCTGGTGGGATAACATGAATAAGGATATTGCGGAATATATATCAAGGTTCTTGGTATGTCAGTATGTTGATGTTGAGTGAGAAAAGTCCAAGGGTATGATGTAGCCATTGCCTATACCCATGTGGAAATGAAAAAATGTTACTATGGAATTTTTCACGGGTCTCCCAAAGACGTCAAAGGGAAATAATACGATATGGGTTTTGGTTGACCGACTCACCAAGACTGCCCATTTTATCGCTATTTGGGAATATCTCTATATTGAACAACATGCAAATATATTTGTCAAGGAAGTGTCGAGACTGTACGGTGTTCCACTCTCAATTGTCTCTGAACGTGATCCAAGGTTCACATCTAAATTCAAGAGGATCCTTTATCATGCTTTAAGTACTGAATTAAATTTCAACACGGCCTTTCACCCCCTAATGGATGACAAATCTGAAAGGACTATTCATACGCTTAGAGATATACTAAGAGAATTCTCTCTTGAATTTAAAGGTTGTTGGGATCAGTATCTCCCATTGGTTGAGTTCTCATACTAAAATATCTTCCACTCAAGTATTCAGATGGATCCATATGAAGCTCTGTATGGAAAGCGATATAGAACTCCAACCTGTTGGGATAAAGTTGGATAAAGAAAGCTACTTCAACCCGATCTGGTTCAAGAGATGACAGAGATGGTTCAAGTCATCCAGAAACAAATCAAAGCTACTCAAAGTTGGAAAAAGAGCTATGATGACAATCGTCGAAGGGACTTGGAGTTTTACGTTGGAGATAAAGTCTTCCTCATAATATCACCATCGAAGAGAATCATGTGGTTTGGAAAGAAAGAGAATCTAAGACCAAAGTATATTGTCCCCTTTGAGATCCTTGACTGCATAGGAGCCGTGGCCTATCGGCTTGAACTTCCGCCAAATATGGCTTGATTTCATGATGTTTTTAATATATCACTCCCGAGGAAGTAAATATATGATCCCTTACATGTACTAAACTTAGAGGTGGTGCATTTGGAAGATGATCTCTCCTATGAGGAGCTGCCAGTAAGGATTCTGGATCGGAGAGATAAGGTTTTATGCAATAAGACAACCCATCCTGTCAAAGTGTTTTGGAGGAACCATAAGTTTGAGGAAGCAACTTGGGAACCATAAGAGGCAATGAAGGAGAAGTACCCACACCTGTTTATGAAAATAAAAATTTTGAGAGCGAAATTTCATAAGGGGGGAATAATGTAATGACCCAAAGTTTTTTCAATCGAAATTCCCTTCTTATAATTATGTCATAAAACAACATGAAAAAACAACAGAATTAACTAGTAAGTGATAAGTGACATTTAAACATAATTTTGTCACTTCTTTGTTTTGGATTCTTAAAATTTGACACACACGGTTTTTTTCAAGATGATTTTTGGAGTCTAATAAAACAAAAATAATTTTTAATGAATAGTAACATACCCTTATGAATAGTAACATACCATTATGAATAGTGAAATACCCTAATGAATAGTAACCTTACCTATTATAGTATAAAAATAGTATTCAAGTGAATGTATGATGTACCTATATTTTAGAATAACTAAATGAATGTTTTAAAACTGGTTTTTTAATAATAAGTTGTGATTTTAATTAAATATTAAATTAATCATATTTAGAAAAATATTTTTGAAAAATGGACTTCATTTTTAGATTCTAAATGTCAAAAATTGGTTGGGGTAAATTTTTGTTATTTTTCTGAAATACTTGAATTTTTGATGAATAGTGAAATACCGTAATTTACAAAAATAAGCTAAATAAGCTAATTATAGAGTCATGTGTGATGTTATGCTGATGTAAGCCCACTTGGTTTGGGATGAAATGATACAATTAATATTCATGGTCATTCAAGACTCACTATTCCTTGTCTTAGGGGAAATTAATAAACTAATGAATTTTATATTAAGGAAACCCCTCTCCCCTCCACTATAAAAACCACCCTTCAAGCCCTCATTTCCTCACACCTCTCAAGCTCCAAGCCTTCTCTAAAATCTTCCCAAACAACTTACCTAGCCCCTCTCCCATGTCTAAGAGCTTATGTTCTCATCAAAAGACCATGCGAAGCTTCCTTCAGGACGATCTCAAGAGGAGGATTTAAGAGGTAATTTCTCTACCTCTTCTCCTTTAATTTCCATTCAATTTCATGTTCTTTTCTTATTCACCCCTACCTATATTCATCCAAATGGATTTGTAACTCCAGTATTATACATGTACTGTAATTTTATGATTCTAATGGGATATTATATCATCCAACCACCTTTCCCTCTTCCTTTTATTTTATTAAAGAGAACATTGTTCGTGAGGTGTTAATTTGTCACCTTGAAGAACGACATGCTCTCTTCTTCCATTTCTACCTTCAGATCTATTCAAGAAACCATTTTTATGGTTGAACCAGAATTTGTATATGTATTATGTCATATTTAAAGTTCTATAAATAACTTATGGCCATATTACTAGTGATAAAATAAACCAAGTTCATTATGATCGAAAAACAGTTCAAATTAACCCAAACAACCATCAATTAATTATTATCTAATGATTCTTCCACATGGATATAATATGATTCATTATAGAATCATTAAAAATCCTTTAATATCATTAATAAAATGTAATATAATTTATGTATGTTTACCCATGTTCTACCCGAACTTCAATTAAAGAATACAAGTGAACCACTCAAGAAAACCAAAAAAACAAACATTCCTGAACAATGTTTTTTAAACTCTATAACTCATCCAAAGGAACATTAAATCATGTAATGAAACCATAATAAACTATATTAATTTACACAAGGTTATGGGTTTCTAATTAATGAATATAATTTGATTATACAGTACATTAAAGAGAAGGAAGCATTCGAATACAAGGTAAGAGGAAAATCTCGAACCCAATTTGTTTTCTTTGGGTTCTCCCTCTTTCACTCCAATTTGGTATAGTCACTTCTTAAAAATCATTTGTTCATAATTATATTAACTTTTCTAGGATATAAATGTTTTATAATGAAATTTATGTGAAACCAAATTTTTTCCAAAAGAACTCTTCTTTTAAGAACTCAACCTTTACCTCTCATTCATGGTTGACGGTTCTTGTATCAATTATGTTATTCCCTCTTTATTTTCGGACCCCAAATATTATGAATGTATTCTTATGAGATGAAAATGATTCCTTACCATGGGTTAGTTATGTTATTTATTGATATATTTTCTATGTGGAATGCATGATATTGATAATATTATGAGGTGATGGGTGCGCCTGGAATTATATAGCGAAATATGAATGTTTGAATGTGACTGGTGTGCCCGGAATTATACAGCGCTCCAATGAATTGGGTAAAGTGATGAATATCATGAGTAAATGTGAAATTATGTGTGAACATGATTCTAGTTTGGTTCACAAGTATGTGTTGTAGTTAACCACTAAGGCATGATGTTTCATTTTTTATGCATTCCCACATTTCAAATCTTATATTTATGATTCCTCTCATGTTCATGATTTCTTTACCTATGTCTTGATTATGCTCACCCCATGATATATTCTTCTTATCTATAATCTTACTGGGATTTTATCTCACCCCTTTTTATGTATATCCCCAGGGGGCTACATGTACTAAGGAGAGGACAAGTACATCTAAGAAGCTAGAGAAGAAGAAATTAAATAAATGTTTTTGCTTGATGTTGTAATTGTTATGTATGATCCTAGTTTTCCCAAGACACTAAACATTTGGATCCTATATGTGTAATACTATTATGTTTTTTATCTTTAAAATAATGTAATAGTAATTTAAGAAAAGGCTGGGTCGCTATAAGATATATGTCCCACCCATCTCATAATGAAATCATTCTTACATGTGTCACAAAAACATAAATCATATCATAACCCAAGTAATAAAATGGGTATCCCCCATAAAATAATCCACGTAAAAAATGGATTTTATAAATAGAATTCCATAATAAACACAATCAAACCATAGGAATAATAAGTAAATTATACTTGAAATGTAACCATATTAAATAATTCCATCATAGATGGAATATAATATTGATATAACACTTGAAATTACTTCTTGAGGAAAATATCATTTCTTCTTCAAAAAGGTTTTATTTTCTCACAATGTTGTGCAATAATAAAATAAAATAATTTATTTGAAAATAAATTTGAAATAGTGTAAAGGAATCTTCATGTAAATAAGGCATTCTTAAAATTTAACAATCTGTTCATGCTGTATAAGTTTTAACAAAACATTCTCCACGTACTTTTTCCAGAAATGTAAAAAGGTACCTCGTACGGAAAATGAAAAAAATTATTCCATACAAACCATGTAGTAAAATTCAAAAATGGATAAAAATGACTTTAAAAGTTAATAGTTAAATAGTTAACATTTTATGAAAACATTTTTAGAAAACATGGACATGGATGATAAATATACCTCGGTAAATAATTATGTATAATCAATCTCGGATGATAATGAGATTGTGAAATTACCCCTTACCAATTTATAATCAGTCGAATCATATGCATCATAATAAAGAAAATTATATTCATATTTAAATATCATAACCTTCATAATAAGAATCATAAAAACATCCATGGGAAACATAAACACCACACAAAAGAAATAGTTGGTGTATAAGTCATATGTCCCATAGAAATAAAAGTGAGACAAACTAATCCCTTACCTTAGGTCTAATATCCATTGAATATATTTGAACCTCCTTTATAATGATTAAAATAATATCATTTTCTTATTTCAGAATCATAGTCATTTTAATGATATCATAATTGATTATATTATAATTTTTTTGTTAATAACATTTCATTATTACTCATTATTTGGGTATCAACTACTTCGTTTTCTTAAGGATGTTTTGTTGAATAAGTTATGATTTTCCTTATTAGATCATAGTTATATAATTAAAAAAAATATTAATATAATTGATATCATATTTTTTCATTCTATACATTTATATAATCTTGTTTTAGTGTACATCATGTAGAATGAATCGCATCGCATTGTGGATACGGTAGGCCATACATATGCCTGAGCAACGATATCATTCCCATAATTGTGAAATGGTATGGAATTGAATGATGTATAATTTTTTAAATAATAAATATAATTTCATAATTTTCACATCTAGTTATTATTTCCATAATTATACACATATAAGTAAGGTGGTGGTGAGAAATAGATTATACCACGACGTGGAGATGGTAACTCGTGCATACGCACACATGGTGATTTTGCTTTTCATAGGATGGATAGAAGGAGGAATACGGTTGTTAAATAACCATAATAAAATATTATTAATATTTGATACTATATTTATTACTTAATAATGGAAACAAAAATGGAAGAGGAAGTAAAAGAAGAAATTATATTGAGAGAGTCAGTAAAAGAGATTACCTCTTCTTCAGCGAGCTCCCTCTAGATCGCCTCTTAATGGCACTAAGGATGGTCTTTTGGGAATACCAACACCATTATAATGTGAATAATGAAGTTAATAAGGTAAGTGGTCTGGGTAATGATGATCTTGAAGGCTCAAATTGAAGTGAATAAGTGAGGGAGGAGGTTCTCTTTTATAATTGAGGTGAGGGGCACTTTTGGAATATCCAAAAATATTTAATTATAATAAAATATATCTCCTCAAAATACCAAAAAATGTCATGTATTTAAATATATAATGATATACGGTTTTCATTTCATCACACAATAAATTTTAGATCGATTTTTCTATCAATTTAAACCTTATCATTTCAATTAAACCATAGTTATTCTGTTTTAATTTTTAACTAAGGTAACAAATTATTCAATATTTAAATAGTTTAGGTTTTATTTATATTAAGTCAATTAGACCATAAATGAATAATTTAGAACATTTTAGACAATATAATTTTTATTCAATATTTTTTAATATGTTTTATGACTTTTAAATAATTTAATAATACAAAATTTCGATAAACAATCAATAGAGTCAATTTTGACACTATTCAATTTATTGATTTTTAAAACATTAAGATAATATTTTATCCTCAAAAAAATATTTTATTATAACCCTAAGGGTCAAGGTAATCTATAAAATTATTTCGATACATTAATTATCCCAAATTATATTTATTTTAATATTTTTAATAATATTAATTTGTTATTGTCATTAATAAAATAATTACTACATATATATTGTATAATTATTAAATACACATGTTTTTTGAATAAAAATTACAAATAAAATTCCATAATTAATATAATTCTTATAGATTTATGATGAATATTTTTAGCCGAATATATATTTTTGAAAATATTACATTAAAAATGTTATATTTAAAAAATCATGAATGTGACAACTTTAACATCACTTTAAATAAAATATTTTAAGTGTCATGATCTCTTCTATAAGGCTTCAAATGGTCAATAAATAAGCCCTTGGATAATTATGCTCGATATATAATTGACCAATAAGATTTTTTCCTATGTTTATTTATTTTAATGGTTAAAATCATTTTAATAAAAATTAGTTTATTGAATTTTCATCAATTAAATAATTTCTTCATCATCAATATATAAATATTGAAGGTAATTATTTATTTCTATAAAATTAAAAACAAATTACCAGGATAAGAAAAATCATTTGAGATTTAAAATTTATATTTATAATCGAATTTATCTTCTTTAAAATGTTATTTTAAATATGATAATGCTATTAAAATTTGAGTAAGACATATTTCACTTTTCATTGAATAAAGTATATTAAATTTATTAATCTCATCCAAATACCATCAAAAGGGCATAATTTCGACTCAAGGATTTTTTAGGTAAAAAATAACTCATCCAATCACATTGGTACATGTGTTAGGTTTATTTTATAATATTATATTTACTCTTAATTACCTGATTTACCTTTTTACCGTATTAATAGAAATTGTTGAAGTTGCTATTCATAATGCCTAAAAATAAAAGAATGATATTTTAAAAATTTGGACCTACTGATTTCAAATATGGAATCCATTTTTTAAAATTTAAAACACATATGTTGTAGTAATTAATTTAAAATTAATCCCGCTATCAGAATTAAAAACGGGTTTTAAAAGTTAAAACATTGCAAAATATTGAAATGTTTTTACATCAATATTTAATATAAAATTTAATTCAAATGACATAAATTATATTGAATGATAAAAAAAATCTATTTATACTTTAAAAAAATTAAATAATATAATTTATCCATATGAATTATTTCAATGAAAAATGTTTCTTCAATTAAAATATAGTTTAATTTAACTATTCATCAAAACTTGAACGTTATCGGAGAAATATCAAAAATTCATGAAAAGTAAATTTGTATATCCCTGTTCCAAATAAAATTTATATGTTGTTAAATAGAATATATAAATTTTTTAAAAACTATATTTAAAATGGGTGCTCCATCAAAAGGCGGAAAAACTACATTTTTTTTGAAATTACTTCTTTTTATCCAAAAAATTGAATTTCTTATTATATCATGTCTATAAAAAATAAAAGATGAATTTTCATCATTATATTGAATATATTAAACATATATTTCATTAATAAAATCCATAAAAATTGATTTTATTATTTTATAAAATTTCTTATTTGCATTTAAATAGTTTTTTAGAATAAAGTTAATATTGTTCATACTAGCCATTAAAATGACTTGGTTATGAAGTAACATAATAATATTTAGTTGTTCAACTATTCTCAGTATTGTGTGAAATAAATTCTGTCAAAATATATTTAAATTTTGTTCCACACAATCCAATCATATCATTGCATATACCGCAAGCTAAGTCGATGTTGTATATTGAGCAAGATTACCTTGGTGTAGCATACAACACAAGACATCAAAGAAATTTTAAAAAAATACCTCATGAAAAAGATGGGGTGTTACACTCTACCCCCTTAAAATTAATTTCTCCCTCTAAATTCATCTGGGTTAAAAAATTATTAATACTTTAATAGTAATTTTATGGAAACTCACAATGGAAATATGGATAATAAAACTTCCTTTTAAAAAAGAATGTGAGAAATGTAACGGTTACCCAAAGTCACTCATAACTGGGTCTCCACAAAGGAGAACGTAGGTAAAAAATGGAAATATGGATATGGAATATAAATCTAACCAAAAATTTCTGATAGAGAGTGATAGAGAACAAGGTTAGGATAAAGTTATCATTTAGAAATCCATAAATCTTATATGATTTATGGGGCCATTTGATTCATCGAAAATGAAGGTGCTAGGGTAATATTTTTAGTTTTGAGATACTTTCCTTAGAGTTGAACAATTAGAAGAAATAATTACTTGATTAATTATAATCTCGTCCTTTCCTTTTGCCTTGATCAATTTCCACTTTATCTATGTCTCCAAGAAATAATGTTGAATTTTTCATTCTTGAAGGGTTGTAGACCATGATATCCATAAATAAAATTATAGTTCATTCGATATATCTTTATCAAAAAAATGTTATAACAAGTTATCAAATATCAATAAGTACACTTATAGTGATATAATACTTCAATATAACAAACTTCATCTGAGGTTTAACTTAAACCTTCCATAAATGGAAAACCTTACAATCCTTCTAAAAGATAAAAAACCAAAACATTAGAAAGAGGTGAACTAAATCGGATTAAAATTTATCTCCTATATATCATAAGATATATATTTTTGGTCACATTCCAAACATTTTAACACCTTTATCATGTATTCTCTTGATAATAATCATAATTATCTTATATCCATATTGAAAACATGTATGTTTCTCTATTTTGAATTCCAAAATGCTATAAACGTCATCCTTGATAGCATAAACCAATTTTCAACAAATTTTTAGTCAATAATAAGGAAATAATTATCATCCAATTTACTTATTCATAACCAATATATCATTATCTCCTCATCATGCTCATATTAAGGGTTACCCTTCCCTTAGTCATGCCTTTTTAAACTTATTACCCTAATCACTTTTCATGGTTACCAGTACCATTTAACATATAATTTCAAGTACCTAAGGAAAAACAATAGTGTAATAGTCTATAGAGGTTTATTTATTCCATAATACCATAAAATTACTTATACAACATTATTCTTGATAAACATGAAATCATTACACTACCTTCTTAAACCATTGACCAAGCTTCATTGTTTTTTCCTTAAAAATTCTTTCATCTCATATGTAATTCGTTATTTCATCATCATATGAAACATAAATACAACCCATATGACTGTTCTGATTCTCTTCATGAGATTATCCCCTAGGGAAGTTATTTTAATAATTCCCATACACTCCACAGTTAAAACATTTAACCATCATTGAGGTCTTAGAAATACCATTATCTTTTTCATTTGTGTTAAATTATCCTATTCCTTTGTAATTACTAGCTTTGTGTCCTTTACACACCCAAAACATCTTCCAGTTCCTTTGAAACATTCTCCTTCATACCTCTTCCCATATGATTTACATGAGGAAAATTGAACATTCTTTCCTATGTGAATACCATGAAACTCCATCTTTCTCTTATTAGGTGGTTTGTGAAACTCAGCAATGTTGAGATTATTGATCATATTATGATATTGTTGAATAGGAATAATAACAATGTTTCTCCTTCCAACTCCCATTTAATTTGGTTTCTCATGAGGAATATCATTCCATTTTCCATCATAATCTCCATTAACATGAATCATCCTATTTCTAAACGTTTTCTAAAACCCAAAAAATAAAATCACGAGTGAAAATAATCAAAATAGAAAAACCCCTATTTAAGGGGAAATAATTTTAATATATAACATCATAGGTTTAATCATATGTTATCCATGATGGTTACAAAAATTCCCGGACTATAACATTTAATTAGACTTATCCTTAGGACATCCCTTGACATACCATATAACTATATGTAGGGATCTCACTAATGTTTTCTCATCCTAGTTTCCAAAGGATGACTATAAATTCACTCTGATACCAACTGTAGGGAATCAATTTTTACATACATGGGCAATACATAACTTTTTTGGAATAATTAACATGTGACAAAAATAGACTCCCAAAGACCGTATTAGTTAATGTCTTTAGAAACTAGTAAACATAAACAAATGGTTCCTAAAACATCAATATCATCTCCTGCATTTTCCTTCAATATTAAAACCCCTTTTTACACATCTTACTTAATACCCTTCTTAATATCCTAGGGAAAAGAAACATAAAAAGGGTTGATATAAAATTATCCATAAGGGTAAACATCTAAAATATCAAACAAAACATAAATAAAAGAGTATATGAACCTAACTTTGGAAAATCATACCATGTATAAAAAATACCAAAATCTTGAGTCATTAAACAAATACTTATAGTTCATAAGGCATAAATCATAAAGGAACAAGATCCTTGAGAAAATAGAATTGTCATAAAACATGGAATTTTGTAAAAACACATAATCATAGAAAATAATTTCCATATTAACCAAGTCTCATTTCCAATACCATCATAATGGAAAAATTCTATTACTGAACCGGGTTTACTTGTCGTTCCAGCCTTATATTACTGAAACATGTTTACTTGTATTTCTAGCCCTATATTACTGAATCGTATTTACTTTTCATTCCATTCATCTCTATGTCATTAGATATAAAACTTTACCAAATTCATTGGAGGAATATATAGTTTTCACCCATCTCATAATGAAATCATTCTTATGTGTTCCACAAAAACATAAATCATAGCATAACCCAAGAAATAAATTTGGTTTCCACCATAACATAATCCATGTAAAACAAACATATTTAATAAATATAATTCCACAATAAACACAATAAAACCATAGGAATAATAAGTATATTATACTTGAAACATAAACCTGTTAAATAATTCCATCTTAGATAGAAATTAATTTTGATATAACACTTGAAATTAATTCATGAGGAAAATATCCTCTCTTCATTAAAAATGTTTTCTTTTCTCAAAATTCCATGAAATATTAAAATAAAATAATTTATTTGAATATAAAGTTGAAGTCATGTAAATTAAGCATCATATAAATAAGGAATTATGAAAATGTAACAATTTTTTCATGCCGTATAAGTTTGAAAAACATTCTCCTCATACTTCTGCCGAAAAACAAAAAAAGTACCTCAAATAGAAAATGAAAGAAAGATTCCATCAAAACCATATAGTAAAAGTGAAAAATGGGTAAAAATAAATTTAAAATCAATATGAGAATAGTAAACATTTTATGACAACATTTTTAGAAAACATGGACATGGATGATAAATATACATCAGTAAATAATTATGTATAATCAATCTCGGATAATAATGAGATCGCAAAATTATACCGTGCCAATTTATAAACAGTCAAATCATGTGGATCATAATAAAGAAAATTATATGAATATTAAAATATCATAACCATAATAATAATAATCATTAAAACATCCATGGGAAATACAAACACCACACAAAATAAATAGGTGGTGTAAAAGGTATATCTCCCACAAAAATAAATGTGAGATTAAATAATCCATTACCATAGGTATGATATCCACTGTATGTTTCTGAACGTCCTGTATAATGATTTTAATGATTTTATTGTCTTATTAAAGAATCATAATCATTTTTATGATACCATGTATGATCATTTTATAATTTCTTATTAATTATGGTTTATTATTACTCGTTATTTGGGTATTAACTACTTCATTTTAATATGGATATTTTGTTGAATAAGTTCTGGTTATCCTTCTTAGGTCATAGTTATATCATTAAAAATTATATTAACATAATATATATCATATTTATTCCTTCTATACATGTATATAATAATACATTAATGGATATCATGTAAAATGAATCGAATCGCATTCTGGAGATGGTAGGTCATACGTACGCACGAGCGACGAATTCATTCCCATATTTTTGAAATGGTATGGAAGTGAATGGTATATAATTTGTTCAATAATATATATCATTTTATAATAATCACAAGTAGTTATTATTTCCATAATTATACCCAGACAAGTAAGGTGGTGGTGAGAAGCATATTACACCACGGAATGGAGATGGTAAGTCGTACGTATGCACACATTGACTTTTTTCATAGGATGGATAGAAAGTGGAATAAAATTGTTCCATAACCATAATAATATCTTATTATATAGGTTATATTGGAATGATTAATTAATAATGGAAATATCAAAGGAATGGTAAGTAGAAGAAGAAATGATCTTGAGAGAGTCAGTAAAGGAGATTACCTCTTCTTCGGTGAGCTCCCACTATATCTCCTTTTAAAGGCACTAAGGTTGGTCCATTGAGAAGACCAACACATCTATAATGTGATTAAAGAAGTATAGACGGTAAATTTTTATGGTATGGATGAACTTGAAGGATCAAATTAATGTTAATAAGTGAGGTATGAGGTCCACTTTTATGATTGAGGTGAGAGACACTTCTGGAGTCACTAAAAATATTAAATTATAATAAAATATATTTCTATCAAAATACCACAAAAAATTTCAATTATTCTAATATAGAATTATATAAGGTTTTTATATAATTAAAATGTAAATTGTAGACAAGTTTTTTTATCAATTTAAACATTATCATTTCAATTAACCCTTAGTAATTCTAATTTAATTTTAACTAAGCTAACAAATTATTCAGTATTAAAATAGTGTAATTTTTACAAATTTGATTTAAATTAGACCATAAATGAATAATTTAGAACATTTTAGACTATATAATAATTATTATATATTTTTAAAAATGTTTTATGATTTTTAAATAATTTAATAATATATAATTTTGATAAATAATCAGTATTGTCAATTTTGACACAATTCCATTTATTTATTTTTAAAAATATTAAGATAAGATGTTATCCTAGAAAAAAATATTATATTATATTACTATGTGGTCAAGGTAATCTATAAAATTATTTGGATATATTAATTATCTGAAATAATATTTATTTTAATATTTTTAATAATATTAATTTGGTATTTCCATTAAAAAAACAATTATTACATCTATATTGTATAATTATTTAATATATTTATTTGTTGAATGAAAATTAAAAATAAAATATGATAAAAAATATAATTATTACATATTTCATATTAATATTTTTAGTCAAATATATCTTTTGGAAAATTTTATATTAAAAATGGTATATTTATTAAAACATGAATGTGATAACATTAACATCACTTTAAATAAAATAATATTAGTCTTCTAATCTCTTCTATAGGGCTCCAAATGGTCAATAAATAGACTCTTGTATTATTAAAATTTATATATACTGGAAAAGCCAAAAAAATTCTAGTTTTTTTGTCTTATAATGGTTATTATAATTTTAATAAAAATCAGTTTATTGATTTTTCATCAATTAAATAATTTATGCATCATCAATATATAAACCTTTAAGGTAATAATTTATTTCCTAAAAATTAAAAATAAATTACCATAATATATAAAAACATTTTATCTTTAAAATTGGTATTTATAATCCATTTTATATTCTGTATAACATTATTTTAAAAATGATAAATTTATCAAAATTTGAGTTTGACATATTTAACTTTTGTTTAAATAAAATATATTAAATGACCTAATCTCAACCAAGTGGCTTAAAAATGGTATAATTTTTACCCAATGATGGTTTAGGTCAACATTCACTCATAAAATCAATTTAGGACACATTTTATGGTGATTTTATAATATTATATTTACCCTTAATTACCTAATTTACCTATTTACTGTATTAATAAAAATTAATGATGTTACTATTCATAATGCCTAAAAATAAAATAATGATATTCCCATAATTTAGAAATAATTTCTCCAAATATGGAATCAATTTTTAAAAATTCAAATCATAGAATTTTTAGTAATTAATTTAAAATTAATCATGTTGTCGGACAGAAAAACAGGTTTTAAGATTTAAAACATTGCAAAAGATTGAAATGTTTTACATCAAAATTAAATATAAAATTAATTCTGATGACCTAAATTATATTAAATGATATCAATATTTTATATTTATACTTTAAAACCGTTAAATAATATATTTTAACTCTATAAATTATTTCAATGAAAATTTTGTTTTCAATTAAAATTTAGTTTATTTTTACAGTTCATCCAAACATGAAAGTTATCATAATAATATCAACAAAATCATCCAAAGTAATTTTTAATATCCCACTTCAAAATAAATTTTATATTTTGTTAAATATAATATATAAAATTGTTAAAAACTATATTTAAAATGGGTGCTCCATCAAAAGGTAGAAAAACTTCATTTTTTGAAAATTACTTCTTTTATCTGAAAATTTGAATTTGTTCTGATATCATGTCTAGAAAACATATAAGATGAATTTTTAACATTATATTGAATACATTAAACATATATTTTATTAATTAAATCCATTAAGAGTTATTTTATTATTTTATAAACTCACTTATTTTCATTTAAATAGTTTTTTAGAAGAAAGTTAATACAGTTCATACCCACCATTATAATGACTAGGTTATGAGGTAACATAATAATATTTAGTTGGTCAATTATTATTGGTCTTTGATGAAATAAATTCTATCAAAAGAACTTGAAGTTGTGTGTCACAGAAGCCAAGCATAGAGTTGCATAAATCACAACCTAAGTCGGTGTTGCATATAGTGAAATCTAACCATGGTGTATCGTACAACACAAGACATTCAAGAAATTAAAAAAATATATCTCATAAAAATATCAGGGTGTTACAGTAATTCTATTTCATCATTTCCATTTATTCCCATGTCACCCCTTCATATTTATGGTTCTACTACTGTACTTTGACATATTTAATTGTCTTATTGGTTAGAACCTTGTCTATATGGTCCAAGATATTCACTAGATGCTCCTTATACAATAGGGAATTCTCTAGTTATACCACCTTTAGATTCAGTACATGTACAGGATCAAGTATGTAATCCCTTAAGAGAGATATGTGGAACACATAATAAACTTAATCCAGGTTTTATGGAATTTCATGCTGATAGGATACTGCACCTATCCAACAAAGGATCTCAAAGGGGTCAATATATCTAAGGCTAAGCTTGACTTTATTTTCAAACTGCTTGATTCTCTTCCATAGTGATATTCAAAGGAGAACTTTATCTATAACTTCAAACTCCAAGTACCTTCAATGGTTGTCAACATAGATCTTTTTCCAACTCTTAGTATATTTTATATGTTGTTGGATGTATTAAACCTTCTCTATTATCTGTTGTATAAGATAAGGTCCAAATATCTTTTTTACTAACTTCATCCCAATAAGTATGATTTCTACATCACTTCCAATACAAATATTATTATGGGGATATTTTAATACTTTATTGGAAGTAGTTTTTGTATGAGAACTCAACTAATTGGGGATGTTGATCCCATACTCCTTTAGATTCAATTGACAAGGATCTCAGTATTTCCTTGAGAGTTAGAATAGTCATTTTAGATTGTCCATCTATTTGGGGGTGATAGGTCATACTAAAATTCAATTCAGTAATTATATCTTGTTGAAAACTTATTTATAATTTAAAATTGAACCTTGGATCATGATCAGAGACAATCGAATGTGGTTCCCCATATACCCTCACCACTTCCTATACGTATATCTTGTAAATTTGTTCTAATATGAAATATTTATTAATAGTGATGAAGTGGGAAATCTTGGTAAGTCAATCCACCACAACCAATATCACATTATTTCCTTTTGTATGTTTTTAGGATATTATTGAGAAATTTAATGGTGAAATTTTCTCATTTCCATGTGGGTATAGGAAATTGTAGCATCGTCCCCTTGGACTTCAATCGCACAAATTTAACTTGATGACATTCCAATCACTTTGAGGTGTAATGAGTGATCTCTTTTCTTCAAGTTTTTCTCCCATAAGTTATCTCAATGATCATAGTACATCTTCATTCTTCTAGGATGGATAGAGAAAGATGAGCTATGTGTATTATCCATTATCTTTTTCTTTATCTCAAGTGACGAAGGAACACAAATTCTAGATCCAAACTGAATGACACTATCATCATTGACGTAGAATTCATGAAGCATAACTTTCATTACTAATTTTACATTATTTTTAAGATCCATATCATCCCTTTGTTCCTTTTAATCTTCTATTAGATAGAATTTTGGGTAATCATTTTGGTAAGGTAGGATATATTACCTACCATTATTATTTCCAGATTCATCCTTTTCATATCCATAAAGATATGGTCTTTCAAAATCTTCATCATGGATATAGTAGCATATTATTTTCTTTTAGGTGCATCAACTACCATGTTTCCTTTCCAAGATGGTAGTGAATAGATAAATAATAGTCTTTGATTAGCTCTAACCATCTTCATTGACACATTTTGATCTCCATCTATGTAAATATATACTTTAGACTCTTTTGATCGGTAATATGTCACACATATCTCCACAGAGGTAGTGCTGCCAAATATTTATAGCGAAGATCACAATTTCTAGCTATAGATCATGCCCCAGGTAATTATTCTCATTGATCTTCAGTTTTTGTGAGACTTAGTCTATCACTTTGTCATTCTGTATGAGTACACAACCCAGTACTTTCTTTGAAGCATCATTGTATATCCAAAAAAACTTCTCCACTTATTATTAGAGTGAGTATAGGAATAGAAATTATCCACTTCTAGAGCTCTTTAAATATTTCCTCGCATTCTTCTATCAATAATTACTTTACCCTTTATGTGTTAACTTAATTATCGGGATATAAAATCTTGATAAATTTCACAAAAAAATTCATTAGTACCCATCTAATCCAAAAAAAACTATGGATATTTAAGACACTAGTGGGTATTGTACATTCATAAATAGGATTTATATTTGAAGGTTACATATATATTCTCTCACATGTGATCATGTTCCCCACGAATGTGACTTTCTACATCCAAGAATCACCCTTTCTGAACTAAGCACACATTTTATCCTTCCTTAATGTCACCAATACAGTCCTTAGATTATATTTATGTTCATTATTCCTCTTGGATTAAATTATAATATCTCGATAAAGAAAAAAAAATAATTGAGGTAATCTCTAAAGACTATATTCATAAAATCCATTAATATTAAAATGTTATGAGTAAGTACTAAGGGAATAACTATATACTCAGAGTGTTGATACCTTGTACATAGGGTTATATTTTGAGTATCTTACTTCGTCACATTTAGATAATGATATATGTAATAAAGATCAACCTTTGAGAGTAATTGATCTCCTTATTGTTGATCAAACAAGTCATTAATCATTGTATGGGGATACTTTGTATTCATTGTGATCTTGTAGAGATCCTTGTAATCTATACACAGCCACATTTATCAATCAATTTTCATTACAAATATCACTAGCACACCCCATGGTGATGAACTAGGGAATATAAACCATTTTCCCAAATTCTATTAAAGATGATTATTTAAGTACATGAGTTCAATATGGTGCTATAGGGGTATTTATATATAAGAGTGGCTCCATGTATAAGTTCTATTAAGAACTCTACCTCATTATCTGGTCAATGTTTGGGAAACACTTTGCGAAATATAGTAGTGTATTTACATGAAATGGTAATTTCATCAAGTTTGGTGATTTATTCTGACTCAACCATTTGGGAATGGAATTATTCTTTATAGGGTATCATCACCCACACCATTGATGTATTTTCCAAAGGATATCCATCATCTTCCTTGAATTTGTACCGAAGCATTTTATGGTTCATGACATGAAAGGATATTTTATTTTCCAAATAGTTTATGTGTTATTTATATAATGATTTTAAATCCATTCCTAGTATAGTATCTAATTACACCAATGGAAGGATTAGAAGATTTACGGAAAGAATCATACAACATACACTAACAGGAGAAGAGTCTAACACTTGTATTGTAATGATCACACCGCTAGGTGTTTTTATAGATATCTCTACTTCAAGGTATCAGGGATTCGATTCAACAGTTATAAAAACATTCCATATATAAAGTAATTTGTAGAAACATAATCGAATTAAACCTTTTCCATTCATGAGTGAATAGGAATTTCACCTTACACAAATTCATTATCATGATAAACTCCAACAATAGTAATGGTATAATCTTTCTCTTTCTCCTTTGGATTTGGTGGTTGCTGAAACTGATTACCCTCAAAGACCTGTGGTTTAGTGCACTAGATTGAATAGCTCCCTTCTTCTTTATAATTTAAGTATTTAACCATTGTTTTTCCCTTAAGAGGCTCATTCCTATCCTTCATAATTTTGCTCTGATTCCTTTTTGTCTCTTCAAAATTCATGAGCTTGGTAACCTTTTCTCCCACACTCGAACAATTTCCCCAAACCTTTGAGGTAATCCCCATGATGATTCTTCCCAAATTTTTAACATGTTGATGATTTGATTATATTTACTCATTTTTCAATTGACCCACCATCTTGAAACTCCATTATTCTCTTCATTTCTCTATAACTACGAGACTAGTCACTAAACTCCATATCTACTTTGAGATCATGGGAATCCACTTCTTTATAACTCTCAAAGTCTCAAATAGATAGATCCTTTATAAAGTGTGGTTTTAATCCACAAAATATTCTATATATTTTTTATCATTATTGATAACAAGTATAGAGGTGTATCTTTCACTACTTGTGATGCTTTCCTTATAAGACGTGACAAATTAACCTTCCTTATACTTCATCTATAATATTTATCTCTCTATATTTGTTCAGAGAGTTTGAATGAAATACTTATTAATAAATATTTTCTTAAAGTCTTCCCACTCCATATCATCCATTTCATCATTCAACATGGTGTTCTTTATCAACACCCACCATTTATTGGCCTCTCAATCTAAATTATAAGCATCAAAATCACCTTTTATTTCTTTGAATAGTGGAGAATAGAAAATATCTTCTATATTGAGTTTACCCACTATTTTGTGACAATTGCAGCGGAATACACAATGAATGTTGGTGGTTATTTCTGCAAAAAATAAATTATATCTTATTTCTCCTTCTTAGGTGAAGATGGACGTTCCACAAGGTTCATGTTATTATTAATAGCCTGAGGTAGCTGGGTAAGATTATCCAGGATGTTTTGAACTCCATATCTAATCATATTGGGAATGTATTTTGGAAAATCATTGAATTTTACCACAAATGGGTTGTTGGCCTAGTTTCTATTGAATCTAACCAGTTTATAAAATAGAAAATGTTTAAAAAAATTAAGTCATGAAATCATGAATAAATAATTTATTCATAAGCACAAATTAACTCTAAAGCATATATTATGGGATCCCTATGTTTAGTTTTTTTCAAAAACAGTTTTTATCGGATATTTACCTAATCATAGACTTATACCTTTGGTCTTCACAAATGTTTTCTAATAAAAATTCCCAAATTAACTAAACCATACATCGATAACAACTGTAGTGACCCAAAAGTTTCTTACATGACTGTTAGATAGTTTTTAAGATAACAAATTAATATAAATAAAAAATCAGGATCCAAAGGTTTACTTTCTTTGGAAAACTAGGCTCATACAACACTTGTAAATAAAAAAACATTAGAATTTATTTAATTCCTTCTTCCTTATCAATCTAATATATCATATTATCATTAGTACATTTAAACACCTGAGGATATACATTAGTGAAATGCATGTGCCAAAATCCCATTATGAGGAGGAATAAGGGACATGAATCAATAGTATATATGTGATCATAATCAACATCATCATATCATAATCATGGGATCAGCATCAACATATTGAGGGAAGAAATTTATAAATTTATGGAATGTGTTATATGCATAGAAATAAGATATCATAACACAATGGTCTAATACCATACACAGTTGTGAACAAATCTAGCATCATGTTCACACATAACATATGTTCATAATCATAACATCGTCATTTTGAACAAAGATAGCATCATGTTCATGCATAATACACTTTATATTAGGAGATACATCACATTACCCAATGCATTGGAGGGATATTTAATTTTTGACCCCCCACATCACATCATTAAATGCTCATAATAACGCATGTTTCATGGAAGGATAACAATCATAGTCATGAAATAAACCATCGAAAGGAATGGGTTTCATAATGATTTACTAAAGAATACATTCATGAATAAAATTTGGGGTTCCCAAATGAATAATGGATAAAATATTTGGTATAAACATCATCATTCTTGAGAAAATAAGAAACAACTCTAGAGGATTGAAATATGTGTTTGGGAAAGAGTTCAATTTTCGAAAAATATTTGTAATTTCATTAAAAATAATTTTGGAGAGGTGGAAACAAGTATATCCCCAAAAAAATGTTAGAATAGTGAAATTATATTTAAGAAACATTAGGATAATATCTATACTAAATGACATAAAAGAGTGATAACCCAAATAAAAGATGTTGGGTTTCAGAATCCATATACCTTAAATCCTACTTTATTTCGTAATTTTCCTACCTCCTGGATAATTAACATAGGTTTATTAAAACAATGTAACATACGTGAATTGTTGTTATTTTTTTCAATATTTTAATATAATAATTAGTGGATTATATTTCTTAATTTTCTCAGTTAATGTGAAAATTATTTGATGTCGTGTTTTCCTTAAGAATCTCTCATTTGTTTCAATCTCACTATTTTTGTTCAAGGTCATTTCTACATTAGTGTAATTAATTTCATAGGTCAAAAATAAATTTATAGATACATTTATATATTAAAAATAATTTATTATAATCATCCACATGTTTGGTGATAATTACGGAATTGGAAACATCCTTGTTGGCGGTTAACCGACTGTTAATGGGACATTGTCAGGTGAGGATTCGTGAATTGTATAATATATATGCTTATATTAAAAATTACATTTTAATAGTATATTGACATCATAAAATCATGATAATATAATTTATAATTGGTTTCTGGATATTTTAACTAGAAAATAGAAGGATGATATTGAATTAGAAAAAGGAATAATAAATAAAAGGATGAAAGGAAATTACCTCTTTCTTGAAGTGTTTCCTTCTCTACTACCCTTAACATCCTGAAATATTTGAGTTTGATTACTCCATAACCTCTTTAAGGATTATAAGGATCTTAAGAGAGAGTATTTGGGAAAATATGTTTCCTTGTAAAGTGATTGAGGAGTAGTTTTGCCTGGGGAGGAATGATGGGTTTTTTATATATGAGGAGAGGGGTATTTTTAGAATAAAATATTGAATGAAATACTATATCAAAGGTAAACCTTGTAATGGTGATATTTTTGAAATAATTAATCATATATAAATAAAATATATTATTTTTAGTACTTTAAATACCTTTATAATACAAATTCTCTAGTTTATTAAAAAGGAAACTGGAAAATGATAAAATTGTTTTCATAGGAATGATTTTGACTTATGAATTTGATAAGTAATTTTTTGGTTTGTAAATAATTTTAATTATATTTTAATGATTATATTATCAAATTAAATATGTTTTTTTTCTATTCTCAAGTACAATAAATTATTAGGTCCCTGTTACATCATGAATGATTTAATCCAAGATACATTGGTTATAGAAAAACTATACTTTTACTATTCTCCAGAATATTGAACTTTTTAAAAAAATTACCAAAATATCAGCCTTGAAAAATTTAAATGTGCTAATTTAAAAAATTACATTCATTTTGTCAACATAATTTTCTAACAATGTTTATTTTAATTTTTTAATATAGAAATTATGCTTTTTTAAGAAATACCTTAAAATACAATTTATTAAAAATGTCCATATATTTTCATTGAATTTTATGTATAATATTTATTTTATGGAATTTTAATATTATATTTACTTAATTTACTCTTGATAAATATTCTTAATATTAAATTTTATTATTTTAAGGTCAAATTACTATTCCAATGGCCATGTTACTATTCCCAACTGTCATGTTACTATTCCCAGAGGTCATGTTACTATTCAAATGGTGACATTACTATTACAATGGTAACATTAAATCTTATAAATACTACTAAATTCTTTCATTTATTATTCTCCTCAATTTCTCTCAGTTTTTTATGTTTTTATATTCTAAAATTTCCTTCGTTTTACTTATATTTTGTTCCATTTTTGTAGTATTATTCATGGGAGGGATGATTCTTACTGGTCGGGGTGATCCAAATTTTCCCATTATAGTTTTTCTATTTTATATTTTTTGTACCCTTGTAATATTTATCAAGTTAATGGGTTTATTCATTAACTAATTTAATGATTTTCATTAATGAAATAATTTTTTTTGGTTTCTCTATATAATACATATTTATAATAATTATATAATATAATATAACACACATTTATTCAAGAAGATTTATCTTTTAAAAATTTTTTGTTGTTACAAAACTATTAACCAAATCCTACCACTACACACACTATCCTTTAGATATAGTAAGATCCCACTGAATCCAGATATAAAATGGGTTATAAGTGTTCATGGAAGTCTTCGGGGATCACTACTAAAATCCAAGATGCCACATCAATGAACAAAACATTCTAATAGACTCATAATTGTACTATCAATTATTTCAAGAATCCCAAAATCACTTGTACTGCTTCTATCTAAACTGATAATAGATCCTTGTAGAAACTTAATAACCACGGCACCAACTGGGACTCATCAGTCTTCCAACTAAACTCATCTTCTGATTCTTGATAAATTACTCACCAGATTCTCTAAAACTAATATTTGATACCACTTTTTTATGAATTGGATATCATCGACCATCGGAAGCTACCCATTGGAAGCTACAACATTTGGAACGTGGCTCTTTATCTCTTGAAATTAGAAGATCCCTTATAAATTTTAAGACTGGAACTTTGGAATAAACTACTCAAATTTCCAAATTCCCTAAACCACTCAGAAATGTAAGAAAAACATTCAGTACATGAACTCAGGAATACCCCCTTATATGCTAGAAATTTTTGACTAAAAGTGAGGGTCTGGTGTTTTACCGTGGGGATGTTGTACCCATACTAGAGGGTAATAAAAGTAGAAAAAACAAACATTATTCATACAGATAATCAGAGTATATAGAAACAAATAAGATGAAACATGTTATATTAAATGAAATGAAAGTATAGAAAAACATGTCCCAACTGATCGCTCATGGGGCTGATCACATATAAAATAAGAAAAATTAAAAAAAATGAATCAGAGGATCTGCTACCAACCCTAAGCCATTCCACAATCCCCGTATCTAGATCCCAATTGATTTGTTCCATCCCAATCATGAAACACTATACCTATGTCATATCCACTACATTTATTGTTCTCAACTTGAAAGTGTAACACCCCAAATATTTACAAATAAATTTTATATTGAATGCATAAAACACTGAGTCTCTATAAAACAATACTTAATTATAACCAAGCCAATAGACATAATTTTTCTACTTTTGTGATTTTAATTGTGAAAATCTGACATACACGGTTGCGTTCAGGGTGATTTTTGGAGTCTGAAAGAACAAAGTTAATTTTTGGTGAATAGTAATCTACCATTATGAATAGTAACATACCCTTATAAATAGTAACTTGAACCATACTAATAGTTACACAGCCTTATGAATCGTAACTTGACCCCTATGAATAGTGATTCACCCTTATGAATAGTAACATGACCCTTATGAATAGTAACATGAATAGTACTGTACTCTTATGAATAGTAATGTACCCTTATGAATAGTACCCTCACCAATTTAAGTAAGAAATATAATTTAGGCACCTTCTAAATGCTAGTGAATATTTTAATAATTGATAATTAAGTGTTGGTATTTTTATGAGTAATAAATAATAAATTATAATTTTATAATTAATAGATTAATTTAAAAGATAATTCATTTTCATAAAATTTATTCATGAAACAAAATTTTTTTCTAATGATTATAAGACAATTTTATGAGACCCTAGTTAATTTTTCGAAGTGTCATAAAATCGGTTATAATATTAAAATTGGTATTTTTTGAGTAAATGATGATTTTAATTAGAAATTATATTTCTCATATTTAGAAAATAATTTTCTTGAAATAAAGTTCCTTTTTGTATTCTAAATGTAAAAAAATAGTTTGGATGATTTTTTGGGATTTTTATGAAATAGTTTAATTTTTGTTGAATAGTAAAAAATACTATTTTTTTATAAAATACGGCATTTTTCTTGACATCATCATGAAATTATTATGAGATAAAAATTTATTTAAAATATTTAAAATGTAAATAATTATATTACAAGTGGAATATTGTACAGAAATAATTTAGAACGTGAAAAGTATATTTTTTTCATGATAAGTACAAAAATCATTGTCAATGTCGATGCAGTGCCTTCGCAGCGCTAACAAAGTCAAAATTGGTAATTTATATAATAATTGAGTGGTAGAAATTGTTTTCATGACTTATTTTTTAATTATTATGTATTATTTATCTGTTTTATTTTTAAATTTTAATTTTAGTGTTATATAACATGCGTATTATCCAAATGTATGTGCAATGCTTATGGATGGCAAGAAAAGACAAAATAAAAAATTTAAGAAGATGTCTTGTTATGTATAAGAGGGAATATACATAATATATAAATTAATACTTTTATTTTGAAACTAATTAATTTATATTTATTATTTTATTTTATTTTTAATTTTTATATATGAAATAATTAACATTAATGTTTATATAACGCTGATGCATCGCTTGTTCAAGCATAAGAAAAATAAATAATATGTTTTTAATTAAAATTAAAAGATATATAAATGTCCCATATTTTGGATAAAACATTTTATATAATCATTTTTAGACTATTTTCATGTTTTTGTTCTAATTTGGGTCATTTTGGACTCACATAAATCACTTTAAAGCCTTTATAATATTTTATTTCAAAAAGAAGTCATGTTGTCACATTATAGTTTTTAATTTTAATAATATTGTTAAATGAGATTTTTCAAAGGTTTTATTCTAACAAGAATATTATTTGGAAATATAGTAAAATTATCTTTCTTAGTGAATTTTATTTTTAATTTTTAGAGAACATATAAATACCACAATGGATTCCACAAAGATGATAAAATGTTAATTTAATTAATGAATAAATTAAATAAATGATATTAAAAATAATAAAATAAATATAATTTTATATTTTTAAGCTAATTCACTAATTCCATATATGAATATGACATTTCTATGACATAATATAAAATTTTATTCGATTTTCAAAAAATATTTTGATGTGTTTAAATTCATAGATATGAATTGTTTTTATCTTGACAAAATTTTTTTTCATGAATAAGATATTTTATTAAATTATTTAAAAATCAAAAAAGTATTTAGAAATTAAAAAAATGAAAATATTACTTCTAAAATGTAATACCCCATTATTTTTAGGCCTTTTGCGAGTCTTAAACCCTATAATATATTTACTATATTATAATAATTGTGATTCCTAAGTTACCCCTCACCTCACTTATAAAAGGAGGTTCAATCCTTCAAAAATGTTATAACTATAAGCTTTATTATTTGGCCAAACTCTATAAAATTACATCCTCCTCATCCCTTGACACATTCTAGTACTTTTTTTCTTATAAAAAGACAACTTCCTTGATCATTAATGTGGTCTCAAAAGAGAAATACTCAAGAGGTAATATTTCTTCTTCTCTTTTAAATTATTTCTCACTTATACCTTATCCCTCCCTATTATCCAATTATTCATGACAACCCCAGTAACTTATTTTTACTATAATTTTAATATTATAATTGAATATTACATCATCATCTCTTCTTTTTCCTCCTTTCATACTATAAATGAGAACACCGTCCAAGATGTGTTAACTATCACATTCAAGGAAGACGGGTTTTCAATTGTCATTATTGTCTTCAAGAATGGTCATGAAACATTGATAATGGTTGAACCTGATCTTAATATATTTATTTTATCTTATATAATGTTATTTAAATCTTACACACTCATTATATAAAATAATAATACAAAACAAGTTTATTATCCACAAAACTACCAAGTTGATCCAAGCGTTTATCATTAACTTTTATCTAATGAGTCATCCTCATGTAATATAACCAAGATCATTATAAGATCATTTATTTATTTTTAATGTGACTAATAATATATATTAAAAATTATGGATGTAGAACCACATTTAAAATTAACTTCCATTCATGAATATTGGTAAACTGATCATGAAAACCAAAGAATAAAATACTTCCAAACAACAAAATTGAACCTCTTAAAACCCTTCATAATGGAAATGTATGAACCTAATATCATTAAAAAAAATTAATTAAATGTATATTAGGTTCTATAATTATTAATTGATGAACCCAAATTTTATTATTAAGGTCATTAATATCAATTGGAGAATACCTTTGGAATTAAGGTAAGGGTTTTCCACCTGAACCTCTATTTTCATTCAAGTTACTTTTATTACCTACTTACCTCGATTAAATTATTATTCATTCATATTTAATCATCTTAATTTCTATGTGAATGTTCTATATATTTGTTCCAACCTGAGTTATACCTTCATTTATGGGTAGTTATATGTTTTAAAATGATCTTTCAAAAAGTCTTCCTAAAATACAATCTTGATTCAAAGGAATTTCTCAAATTCTTACATATTTTCAAGGGCACACTAAAATCTATTTTTAGAAACCATTATTTTCCTAAAATAACTTATTTTTTTATTAAAATAATATATTACTTCACTTCTGGTTTTATACAAAGATTTTTCCCAAATAACTCTTCTTTTCAAAGTGAAATAGTATTTTTCTTAAGAATTACTCAATGATTTCATAAGAGTATCTTAGTCTATTTCAACACTCCTATTGATTATTAAGTATTATTGGGATTAATATTTATGATATCATATATCATATTTAATTTAATGGTTTATGATTAGTTTGATTTCAGATGCGCTATATTTAAACCATTCACCATTTTACTCTAAATGGTCAGTGTTTATGCTTAATGTTCGGGGAAAGTTATTTACATTTCATATGTTAGTTTCAATATGAATGTATATGTTTTTTATGTTTATAACCATTAATATGTGTGATGAATTGGACTTTTTATGTGATGGGGGTCCTGATATATCCCCTTGATGCATCGGTAGGTCTCATGAGACAAATTGACGTGGACTTGGTCGAGGCCTTGCCCATTTTGAGATATGGTTTTGGCTGAGGCCTTAATCATTTTTAGAAGTCTTGGACGGGGTCATGACTGTTTGTTTTAGAATTACCTGTATATGAATTTCCCTAATTATAAAGCTATAAATTCATAGTTCATGTGGTTATTCGACGAGTATAATATCCATGATTATGTTTTATTTTGAAAATGTTTACTTGGTTCATATTCCCGCCATATTATGTTAAGGTTTATTTTTAAAGGCATGTGTTTTAAATTATTCACCATGCCTAATGTTTATGTTTATGATATATTCTGTTGTATATCTTACCCTTTCTAAGCATTTGAGATCACCCCTTTCTTATGTTTCATTTTCTTAGGACATGAAAAAGTTTATTATGATTGACTTGCAAGGAAAATCTTATAGTAGTAGATGTTTCCAAAAAAAAATATGTTGTATTTCATTTCGAGTTATAATGTTGAACTTATGTATGTATTTGGTTATCCAAAACTACTAAACTACTTAGTCCATCGGGATTTAATTCCATATAAGCATGCCATTGTATTAAAATAATGCACCAGTTTTAGGAAACTAGGGTTGTGGCGTTACAGAAGGAATACATTAGGCTTAAATGTGCAGAAGGGTTATCTCATAAGGGTTGAGAAATAATTTCTCATCATGCCACCCCCAATGTTACCCAAACATCTTCTATCATATACAAGTTCCTACACATGTGAGATACCAAGCCTAGATAAATAACAACTCAAGAAAAATAAAGAAATTATAAATAATTGTTGATCCTTGGTTTCTAACATGACACATGGGATCGACCATAACTACTTTGACCAGTTTTAGAGTATCTTGGAACATAATACCATCATTAGGACTCATTATCATACACACTCCCTATAAGGAAAAAAGAAACTCATCATCCATAACTTAGGGGTATACTCTCCATTATGGGAAATAAGTAACCTCATCTGGAAAATTAAAAACATACCCTCACCCTATAAAGAAACAGGTCATCTAGAGACTCAAGATAATTCCATCACCCTTCTGATAAATAATAATTATCATCAAGAAACTAAGGTGTATAACTATTCCTTTTAAAGAATCAGGTTATTAAAAAACTTAGTTATGTAGTTTCTCCTTTCTAGGAAACATATCATCTATAAATTTAGGTGCATTTCCACACCCTTCAAGGAAACAAGTAACCTCATATAGAACTCAAGGGAATACAAACACCCTTATAGGAAACATATTATATAGAAACATGGGGATGTTCCTGCACCATACTACGAAACAATGTCACATCATACACTGGGGGAATCCTCTTTCCCCAAAGTTGTCAGAAAACATATGCTCAAAATGTATCGCAGCCCATCCCTAGGATCACTAGATCATCACTGAGGTGCTATCCACTCAGTGTAGCCTCATATATCCTGGCATGAATCTATTTCCTCTTAGACACTTAGGTTAATCCTTCAAGACCATCCCAATCACACAGGCCCATCCAATTGAAACTATTGGTATCTTCAACTAACCCACACAGAACATTCTAGGGCCATCTCGAACCTTTTTACTCTCTACTCATCGAAATCAATCCATCTCCAACTCCAACAATTTTGTCCCAATTCATGTGCTCTATCTGACTTGGGATTCAAGATTTTTCTCTATATCCTCATCAACAGCCTATGTAATAATTTATTTATGTTATATAGGGAATTTCCAGAGCTATCACATTACAAGGACCCTAGAAATATCATTCCATGTCATCCAATCATTCTCTTGACCGTCACCTAGGTTTCATTACATGAATCCCTTAGGTGGGATCTCAACAGATCACCTAGAGGTAAAACCTCACTTTCATATCTCATCGGCTCTAAATAACCATGTAAATAGACTCTAATAGCATAGAAGTACTCACCATTTTATTATATGTGAAAAAATACTCAAAATAGACTCGTCACATATCTAATTATGTGTCACGAACCAACCCGGGTCGACCCTGAACCGGTCACCCGAGCTGGCCCGCGGCATGGCCCGAGGGGCGTCCCCGATCCCCACGGGTTTGGAACTAGTTCCAGGCATCCAAAAACAAACTATTGGGAATGATTTGTACAATGAACAAAATATAACCAAAAAAATAACGACTAATGATAATAGAATAAGACTATCGTCGAAAATAAAATAAAACTACATACCACCTTGTGACCTCCTAGGTCACCCCCCAACTCAAGAAAACACTACTCCAACATTGAGAAGCTGAACTAGGAACCTGTACAAGAAAATGAACCTGCAATTGGAAAGATATAATAGGCGTGGGCACAAAGATGCTCAGTAGGGATGCCAGGAATAAACCACTGAATCCAACAATTCTCTTTTCCAAAACAATTCAATGACACAAGTTTGAAATAAAGATATGAAAGTAGGGTTTTCACATTTTAAAATATGAAACATGTTGTTCTCATTTAAAAACCCAACACATTCTACACACCATTTCCAAAATCATTTTCCATTTTATAAATGAAATCCAAAACAGAAAAATATCAAAGTTGGGCTAGAGTGAAACAAGTAAAAAATGCAACCAAAAATAAATCAATGCAAAGAAAAGTAAACAAGCAATGTAAATAATTCAGAAACCATGGGTGATCCTTAACATCCCTAAAATACCCCTAGATGTACTCAGTTTCGGAACCACCTGTCGTCATATGGTGAAGGTCCTAAGTCTATAACCAATCGGCCTCCCTAACTGACCAATTCAGTGGAAAAACACACCTGGCCTAACAAAAAGTCCAGGGGGTACCAACCTGTCTAATCGGGGTTGGTCAATAACTCTCACTCGTTCATCTCAAAGACTCCCAAGAACCCATTATGGTTATAATAATACTATGTAAGTAGGAAGGCCCTCACACTGGTGACTCATCTCACCGCACATTCTACCACAAACACGGATGCTTCCTTTGCGTTCACCCATAAAGGGTTACCCTAGATAGGAGATCCCCATATATTTATATATAAGAATACAAGTCAAACATACAAAGTGCCAACCGGTCCATCACATCATTTTGTTATCAAAAACCACTTTATTAAAAACATGGAGTTGTAAATTGGGCCTCTTGTTTTACATAATCAATGCCATTATGAAAACATTGCAAAAGCTCTTCCAAAACAACCCTAAACACCACTTTTGTATTTAAAAATCCAAACGGGCCCTTAGGATCCAAGTTTCAAGGCATTGAAATAAAATTCATTAGTGATACCATATTAAATTTGTAAAAACAAACCCAAGTGTTTTCTTACTCCACGCACTCAAAAAATATATACATCAAAAGCCAAATGGGCATATACACATGGATTTCTTTTCAAACCAATTTGAAGAACCACACAAAGATACCCACATAATTTAGAAAAAAAGAACCGCTTATAAACCAAGTATTCGAGAAAAATAACAATTCAAAGAGATGTGAAATCATTTCTTCAAAAGCATAAAGTTCCATGAAATCATCCATCATAGGACAAACATGTTTCATAAAAAAAATTTACCAGCAAACACCACTTAAAACGTCCAACAATACCATTTGCAGATAAAGGCAATTAGTTCCAACCATGTTGGCAAGGCATAAACATGTGTGTAAATCGAGGAGCATCCAAAAATCCAATTTTAATCGAATATTTCATCAGTAAAACACTACTATAAGTTAACTATAAACATACTAGAGGTGAAAAACATACTCTAAAATTTAATTAAGAAAATGAAAGCATTAAATTGATTAAAATTGGGAGCAAAGGCATGGGAGCACCTACACATAACCAAGGAACTATTTGAAAGTTGTTTTTATAACTTTTAACCATCAAAGAAACACTGTAATAAATAAACTATCAGGATTATAAGGGTGAAAATAAAATTTATAAACTAAATGAAACCATGCAAGTGACGAAGGAAAACTTCAGAAAGAGAGAAGGGATGGAAACGCCTACCTCAAAAAAGGTCACATAATGCTTTCTAACTCAAGAAGCAGCTCGCTCGCATGCACACGCTTCCATATATATATATATATATATCCTTAAACTGATGCAACTGTTCCCCATACCATGAGGGAACACACACACAGAAGATATATATATCTATCCATATCTATACCTGTTAATATGTGTGCGCACCTTCGAAACCAACCACAACTCCCTACGATAGATCCCCGAGACTCAAAAACACCAAAAATATCTAAAATAAAATTATTCCAAACAATGAAATCAAAACACAATATACAAACCAATCCTACAAAAATCACAAAGTTCACAAGTAAAACCCAAACCACATTTTCACCATTTTTATAAAACAAAACTAAGGGAAACACCAACAAAATCACATAAATTTACTTTAATATAAACATATTTAAATAATCACACCAAATTCCAATTTCTAAAATATTTTTAACAATGCCAAAATATCATAAAAATATAATCAAGAATAGCATAGGGATTCGAATTATAATTTAATTTTTTTTTGTCAAAACAAGATTTGGCACTTAAACAAAAAAATCATCACAGACACATGCAGACACAAACCAAGAACTCACTCCAAACATATTTTTAAAAAATTAAAAAACATTCAAGAACATTTTAACAAGATAATTAAGGGTATAAAAAAGCTGAAAATAATGTTTTAAAACTAAAATAAAGAGTGAAAATATTAACGGAGTTCTCCAGATATAAAATACGCAAATTCACCTACCCCGGAGGTGCGCAAATCCAACAGCACTTCAATGAATGGAATAAATGAATTTCGCTGACCCCCACAGACCCTAAAAAAAGGAGGAACACACAAAAATTAGACCCCAAAAATTGGGTTGGGAAAAAACCCCTAAAATTTGACAAAACTAAATGCATCGGAGAAGAACATCGGTGAGGGAGGTCGCGGACGGAGATAACTGGCCAAGAGGAGGGGAACAGGCTGTTGGCGGAGGGGTTGCACCAAACATAAATGGGGGAGGGGGGATCTCACGCCGAACCTAGGTGGAGGTTCCCTACCGGCCGTATATGGACTGCTGAGCGGAGGATAGGGTGCCGGAGGGATAGGGTGTGCCTTAGGAAGCTGCGTGAGCAGAGAGGGGTGTCGCCAGATGGGGTCATGCAAGGGGATGGCGTGAGTTGGTGGTCCGGCCAGAGTGGGAAGGCACCGGCAAGAGGGGAAGTCAAACCAGGTGGGGGAGACCATCACGGGGTGCTGCGCACCGGGAAGGGAGTTAGAGGGTTCTACAGGAGGGTGGCACGACAGGAGGCGGGGGTAAGTGAGGAGGCTGGGGGCCGCTGGCAGCAGATCGCAGAAGACAGGGGGAGGGGTGTGTTGGGTGCGACTCATGCAGAAGCAGGCGAGAGAAGGGGGTGTGTTAGGGTAAAAAACATAATAATCATATAATAATAATAATTATTATTATTATTATTATCATCATTATTATTAATATGTTAACGATAATAACCTACACATAATGATAATAATAATGACAACACTAGAATTAAAATAAAATTATTTCTCAAAAATGATATTATTATTATTATTATTATTGGTAAAAAGAAGATAATAATATTAATAATATTAATAAAAAAATAGTACTAATATAAACTAAATGATAATTAAATTGAAAGATTTGTTTCATTTTATTTTTAATAATAATAATAATCGGTCAACCACGCAGTCTCTAGGACCGAATGCACGGTCACCGCTAGTGGTGCGGTGACTGCACACCGGCCCGAGACCCGCCAAAAATATCAAACTTCGGAAAATTTCTAATAGGGACCTAACTAAACCTCATCCAAACAACATGAGACCGATAAAAGAATAAAATAACAGGCATCCATGGTCGGGGTGTGACAATTCTCCCCACCACAGACACTTTCTGCCCCCAGAAAGTCACCAAGTCAACTGTGGACACAACTTTAGTCCATCCCCATATAGGAACATAGAGAACCGAGAGCCTCGGGGTGACCATTCCCAACAAACGTCGCAACCACCCAATTCAAGGAAAACCCCTACCCGAGATTGAGGGGAGAACATGAGAGGGTTCTCTCCACCACAAGAATTCACAAATACAGAATCCCTTGAAACCCGAACAAACCACCCCCAAGGGGGCATAGCAGGAATTCGCAAACAGACTCATTTAATATCTCCACGTGGACCGAACAACACTGCTAAAACATAGACGAAAGCTTTCTATGAAGCAACCCAGAAATATGAGGATGAGAAATTAACTCAACACCTCCATCAATTTCTTGAAACAAACATCCCCCCTAACTAACACCGCTGAGACCAACTCAAATTAGAACAAGTTAGTTTTTTCACTGGCTCACACCATTCAAAGAGACGGAACGGTTCAAAAAATACATTGATAGGAGATAAGACCGCTTGGATTGTGGGGGAACAAGATTAACACACCACCACAACAAGGATGAGCTTACGATAGCGATGAGAATAGAAAAAAGAAATTTTGGATATTTCCATCCCAAAGCTGAATACATTATCTCGACCGAGGGTCCACACATCCTCGGAAACTCCTGACTGTGCGTGAGCTTCACCCCGAGACCTGTGGGTGTGGCCCTGATGGCTGAAGCATCTTCTTCCTCACAGTCAAGAATTTTCATAATCAGATTCCTAACTCCTTCCTCCCGAACAACGCTTCTTTCAAAAATCTCACCGGTGTCCTGAACAGCTGCATAGTTGGAAGACTTCAGAGGTATGTGACAAGGCGACTTAGAATGCCTGAAACGGAAACACTAGTGGCATGCGAGAGAACGGTCCAACAAAATGGGGGTCGGTACAGACGAAATTCCTTTCCAGACGAGGATCCTTCACAAGAGATGAACCCCACCATCTACACTCAGACTCTAACGACGATGAGACATCCCACCTTTACTAGTCTAGAACTGAACCCTCAACTAACTCTGGGACGGTTTAAACCTTAACTACCACAGGAGTTCCCAACAACCCGAAGACATGCTATATTTATGAACTACACAACTGCCTCTAACTGACCTCGATTACCTTGATAAGAAAGAAACACACAAAAGAACTGGGAACTCCATGTAACTCATTAACAAATTTTGGAGGCTTTCTGTGCGGCAAACTCATAACAACATGAAAAACCCAATCAAAACTGGCATCAAGCCAAAATGAAATCAAAGAAAAAACACGAGCCAAGGGAAACATGCCCATAATCCAAACATATACAAACCGAATCATAAATCACTTTTCCAAAACCATCATTTCTTTAAAATTTTAAAACCCACCTATGGCACCTTATGAACCGTCACATGTGAATTCATTCAATCTCTCTCACATAATATGCAAAAAAGTTCCCCTATGCACTGTCCATACATACCCACGCACGTGTGACCTTCCATAAGGAGTGCCAAGGTTCAAACACTTCTTTTTCCATACCAAATCCAAACACATGCCATGTTCTTTTTTCAAACCGAATCACTTCCTCATTGAAAACCCACTTTACTAATTTCAAAAAAAATTGGAAGAAACCCCTCTTTTCATTTCGAAATCACTTTAATTTTAAACACACACACATCAACCAAGTTCAAAACGAAACATAACCAACTATAAACCATCAGAATGAGGAAGTAGTGTATGTGCCCAACCAGGTGACATGGTGGTGATTCATGCCCCAAGTAAGGCATAACACTAAGAGGACCTTAAACCGGGCACTTGGACTCCACATGGGTCACCATCCCATGTGAGGCAGAAACATGAACCGATTCGACTCCATTGTCATCCCTCAATACAAAAAAAACCAAAGACAAAAACTCAAATCCCGAACTACCCCTGGAAACTCAGGTCTCGTTGCGAGCGGTGGTGATCAGGCACCGACCCGTAACTTACCTCTTGAGCCCTGACAGTCCTAATATCCTTCTACCTGACACCCCCAGTAATAAGGGCCTCCTCTGATACCATTTTTTCATGAACCAACCCGGGTCAACCCTGAACCGGTCACCCGAGCCGGCCTGCGGCATGGCCCGAGGGGCGTTCCTGATCCCCACAGGCTGGCAACTAGTGTCGGGCATCCAAAAAACTAACTGTTGGGAAAGATTTGGACCATCAACCAAAGATAACCAAACAAATAATGACTGATGATAGTAGAATAAGACTAGAAGTGGAAAGAAAATAAAAGTTCATACCTCCTTGGGACCTCCTAGTTCACCACCCAACTAAAGCTCACGCTGCTCCAACATTGAGCAGCTGAACCAGGAACTTGAACGAGAAACTGAACCTGCAACTGGAAATATATAATAGGTGTGAGCACCGAGATTATTAGTAGGGATTACATGAATAATCCACTGAATCCAATAATTCCCTTTTCCAAAATAGTCCACAGACACAAGTTTGAAATACAGATAAGAAATTAGGGTTTTCAAATTTTAAAATATGCAGCATGTTGTTCTCATTTAAAAACCCAACACACGCTACACACCATTTCCAAAATCATTTTCCATTTTATAAATGAAATCCAAAAGAGAAAAATACCAAAGATGGGATAGAGTGATACAATTAATAAATGCAACTGAAAATAAACCAGAGCAATGAAAAGTAATCAAGCAATGCAAATAATTAAGCAACCAAGGGTGATCCTAAACATCCCTAGAAGACCCCTGGACGTACTCGGTTTCGGAACCACCTACCGGCATATGGTGAAGCTCCTAATTCTCTAACCAACTAGCCACCCTAACTGACCAATCCAGTGGAAAATCCCACCTGGACTAACAACAAATCCAGGGGGTACCAACCCATCTAATCGGGGTTGGTCAAAAACCATCACTCGATCATCTAAAAGACGCCCAAGAACCCATGGTGGTTATAATAATACTATGTACGTAGGAAGGCCCTCACACTCATGACTCGTCTCACCGCACTTGCCTACCCCAAACACAGACTCTTTCTATGCATTGGCCGATAAAGGGTTACCCTAGATAAAAGTGCCCCATATATTTATATATAAGAATACATGTCAAACATACAAAGTGCCAATCAGTCTGTCACATCATTCGGTTATCAAAACCACTTTATTAAACACTTGGAGATGTAAATTGGGCCTTTAATTTTACATAATCAATGCCTTTATGAAAAAATTGTAAAAGCACTTCCAAAACAACCCTAAACACAACTTTTGAATTTAAAAATTCAAAGAGGCCCTTAGGTTCCAAGTCTCAAGGCATGGAAATAAAAGTCCTTAGTGATACCATATTCAATTTGTAAAAACAAACCCAAGCGTTGTATTACTCCACGCACTCAACAAAATATATAAATCAAAACCCAAATACGCATATATTCATGGATTTAATTTCAAACTAATTTGAAGAATGACACAAAGATACCTACATCATTTAGAAAACAAGAACTGCTTATAAACCAAGGTTTTGTGAAAAATACCAATTTAAAGAGACGTAAAATCATTTCTTCAAAAGCATTAATTTCCATCAAATCAACCAATGCAGAACAAACTAGTTTCATAAAATGATTCTACCAGAAAACACCACTCAAAACATCCAACAATACCATTTGCATATAAAGGAAATTAGTTCCAACCAAGTTGGCAAGGCATAAACATGTGCATAAATAGAGGAGCATCCAAAAATCCATTTTTAATCAAATATTTCAGCAGTAAAACACTATTATAAGTTAAATAGAAACATACTAGAGGTTCAGAATATAATCTAAAATTTAATTAAGATAATTCAAGCATTAAATTGATTAAAATTTGGAGCTAGGTCATGGGGGCACTTACACATAACCGAGGAACTATTTCAAAACTGTTTTTAACACTTTTAACCATCAAAGAAACACTGAAATAAATAAAGTATCAAGATTATAAGGGTGCAAATAAAATTTATAAACTAAATGAAACCATTCAAGTTCCCATAGAAAACATCGAAAAGAGAGAAGGGATGGAAACGCCTACCTCAAACAAAGGTCACTTGAAGCTCTCTCACTCAAGCAGCAGTTCGCTCGCATGCACGTGCTTCCATATATATATATATATATATATATATATATCCTTAAACTGATGCACGTGTTCCCCACGCCATGTGGGAAAATTCACATAGAAGATATATATATCTATACATATCCATACCTGGGAATATGCGTGTGCACCTTCAAATCGAACCCCAACTCCCTACGATAGATCCTTGAGACTCAAAAACACCACAAATCCGTAAAATAAAATTAATCCAAACAAATAAATCAAAACACAATCTAAAAACCAATCCTACAAAAATCACAAAGTTCACAAGTAAAACCCAAACCACATTTTCACCATTTTTATAAAACAAAACTAAGGGAAACACCCTAAAAATCACTTAAATTTACTTTAATATAAACATAATTAAAGAATCACACCAAAGACCAATTTCTAACACATTTTTATCAATTCCAAAATATCATAAAAAGATAGATGAGAATAGCATTGGGATGAAAATTGTATTTTTTTTTAAAATTATCAAAATAAGATTTGGCACCTAAGCAAACAAATCATCACAAACACATGCAGACACGAACCAGGAACTCACTCCAAACATATTTTTAAAAAATTCAATAACATTTAATAACATTATAAAAATCTAATTAAGGGTATAAAGAAGCTGCGAATAATGTTTTAAAACTAAAAGAAAGAGTTAAAATATTAACGGAGTGCTCCAGAGATAAAATACGCAAATTCACCTACCTCGGAGGTGCGCGAATCCAATAGCGCTTCAACGGATGGAGGAAATGAATTTCGCGGACCGCTGCACACCCTAAAAAAGGAAGAAAACGCAAAAAATTGACCCCAAACTTTGGGTTGCGAAAAAACCCCTAAAATTTAACAAAATGAAATGCATCAGAGAAGAACACTGGTGATTGTGGTCATGCTCGAAGATGACTGTCCAGGAGGAGGGGAACGGGCCGCTGTCGGAGGGGTCGCACAAAACATAAATGGGGCAAGGGGGGCTCTCGCGCTGGACCTAGCTGGAGGTGACCTACTGCTTGGAGATGGACTGCTGAGCAGAGGCCAGGAGGCCAGAGGGAGTGGATGCACATTAGGAGGTCGTGGGAGCAGAGAGGGGCACCCCTAGATGAGGTCATGCTAGGGGGTGGCGCGAGTTGGTGGTCCGGCCGGAGTGGGAAGGCGCCGACAAGAGGGGATGTCAAACTGGGAGGGGGAGACTATCGTGGGGTGTGGCGTGCTGGGAAGGGAGGTAGAGGGCACTGTGGGTGGGTGACACGACGGGAGGCGGGGGCTGGTGAGGAGGCTGGGGTCCACTTGTGGCAGAGCGCAGAAGAGAGGGGGAGGGGGTGCGCTGGGTGTGCCTCGCACAGAAGCAGGCGGAGGATGGGGGTGTGTTAGGGTAAAAAAACATAATAATAATAATAATAATGTTATTATTATTATTTTTATTATTATCATTATTATTAATATTTTAATAATAATAACCTACACATAATGATAATAATAATGATAACACTATAATTAAAATAAAATTATTTCTCAAAAATGATATTATTATTATTATTATTAGTAAAAAGGAGATAATAATATTAATAATATTAATACCAAAATAGTACTAATATAAACTAAATGGTATTTAAATTGAAATATTTGTTACATTTTATTTTGAATAATAATAATAATTGGACAAATGCGCAGTCTCCAGGACCGAACGCACGGTTGCGGCTAGCAGTGCGGGGACTACGCACCAACCCGAGACCCTCCAAAAATATCAGACTTTGGAAAAGTTCAAACATGGACCCAACTAAACCTCGTCCAAACGACATGATACCAATAAATAATAAAATAAAAGGCGTATGTGGTCGGGGTGTGACAATTCTCCCCACCACAGACACTTTCTTCCCCCAGAAAGTCACCAAGTCAACTGTTGACAAAACTTGAGTCCATGTCCAGATAGAAACATAGTGAACCGAGAGGATCTGGGTGACCATTCCCAACAAACGTCGCACCAAAAAATTCATGGAAAACCACTGCCTGAGATTGAGGGGAGAACATGAGAGGGTTCTCCCCACCACTAGAATTCAATAATACAGAAACCCTTGAAACCCGAACAAACCACCCCCAGGGGGGGCATCCTGGGAACTCCCAAACCGACTCATTTAATCTCTGTACGTGGAATGAATAACACTCATAAAACATAGATTAAAGCTTTCTATGAAGAAACCTTGAAATATGACGATGAGAAATTAACTCAACCCCTCCATCAATTTCACGAAACGAACATCCCCCCTAACGAACACTGCTGAGACCAACTCAAATCATAACAAGTCAGTTTATTCACTAACCCACGCCATTCAAAGAGACAGAACAGTTTAAAAACTACATTGAGAGAAGATAAGACCGCTTGGATTGTGGGGGAACAATCTTATCACGCCACCACAACAAAGATAAGCTTACGGCAATGATGATAATAGAAAAAGGAAATTTCGGATTTCCCATCCCAATGCTGAATAAATTATCTGGACCGAGGTTTCACACAACCTCAGCCACTCCTGACTGTGTGCGAGCTTCACCCCAAGACATATGGTTGGGGACCTGATGGAGGAAGCATCTTTTTCCTCAGAGTCAATCATTTTCATACTCTTATTCCTAACTCCTTCCTCCTAAACGAAACATATTTCAGAAATCTCACAGATAGCCCGAACAGCCGCATGGTAGAAAGACTTCGGAGGGATGCGACAATGCAACTTAGAATGCCTGAAACGGCCACACTAGTGGCATGCGAGAGAACGGTCCAACAAACTAGGAGTCGGTACAGATGAGGGTCATTTCCAGATGAGGAACCTTCACAAGAACCAACCCCCACCAACTACACTCAAACTCTTATGACGATGAGACATCCCACATTTACTAGACCAGAACTGAACCATCAACTAACTCTGGGACGGTACGAACCTTAAATACCCCATGATTTCCCAACAACCTGAAGACATGCTATCTTTCTGAACTACATAACTACCTCAAACAAACCTCAATTACCTCAATAAGAAAGAAAAACACAAAAGAACTGGGAACTGGGCATAACTCATTAACAACTTTTGGAGGCTTTTTGGGCAGCAAACTCATAACGACACGAAAAACACAGTCGAAACTGGCATCAAGACAAAACTAAATCAAAGAAATAACACGATCCAAGGGAAACATTCCCATAAGCCAAAAATATACAAACATAAGCATAAATCGCTTTTCCAAAACCATCATTTCTGTAAAATTTGAAAACCCACCTATGGAACCTTATGAACCGTCACATGTTCATCCATTCAATCTCACTCACATCATCTAAAAAAAGTTCCCCTACGCACTCTCCGTACATACCCACACACGTTTGACCTTCCATCAGGATTTTTAAGGTTCAAACACTTGTTTTTTTCTTACCAAATCCAAACACATGCCATGTTCTTTTTCAAACCAATTCACTCTCTCTTTAAGAACCCACTTTACTAATTTCAAAAACAATTTGGAAGAAACACCTTTTTTTTCTATTTCGAAATCACTTTCATTTTCAACACACACACATCGACCAAGTTCAAAATGAAACATAACCAACTATAAACCATCAGAATGAGGAAGTAGTGTATGTGCCGAACCCGGCGACATGGTGGTGAGTCATGCCCCAAGTAAGGCATAACACTTAGAGGACATTAAACCGGGCACTTGGACTCCACATGGGTCACCACCCCATGTGAGGCCGCAATGTGAACCGATTCACCTCCATTGTTATCCCGCAATCCAAAACAACCAAAGACAAAAGACACAAATCACGAACTACCCCTGGTAACTCAGGTCTCGTTGCGAGTGGTGGTGATCAGGCACCGACCTATAACTTACCACATGAGCTCCGACAGTCCTAATAACCTTCTACCAGACACCCCAAATAACAAGGGCCTCCTATGATACCATTTCTTCATGAACCAACCCGGGCCGACCCTAAACCGGTCACCCGAGGCGGCCTGCGGCATGGCCCGAGGGGCGCTCCCAATCCCCACGGGCTGGAAACTAGTGTCGAGAATCCAAAAAACTAACTGTTGGGAATGATTTGGCCAATGAAAAAAAGATAACCAAACAAATAATGACTGAAGGTAGAAGAATAAGACTAGCAGTGGAAATAAAATAAAAGTACATACCCCTTTGTGACCTCCTAGGTCACCACCCAACTCAAGATCACGTTGCTCCAACATTGAGCAGCTGAACCAGGAACCTGTACAAGAAACTGCACATGAAACTGGAAAGATATAATAGGCGTGAGCACCGAGATGCTCAGTAGGGATTCCAAGAATAAACCACTAAATCCAACAATTCTCTTTTCCTAAACAGTCCTCTGACACAAGTTTGAAATAAAAATATGAAAGTAGGGTTTTCACATTTTAAAATATGCAACATGTTTTTCTCATTTAAAAACCCAACACACGCTACACTCCATTTTCAAAATAATTTTCCATTTTATAAATGAAATCCAGAACAGAAAAATACCAAAGATGGGCTAGGGTGAAAAAAGTAAAAAACACAACTAAAAATAAACCAGTTCAACGAAAATTAAACAAGCAATGTAAATAATTCAGCAAGCATGGGTGGTCCTAAACATCCCTAGAAGACCCCTGGACGTACTCGGTTTCGGAGACACCTGTCAACATATGGTAAAGCTCCTAAGTATATAACCAATTTTCTGTCCTAACTGACCAATCCAGTGGCAAAGCCCACCTGGACTAACAAAAAATCCAGGGGGTACCAACCCGTCTAATCGGGGTTGGTCAGCAACCGTCACTCAATCATCTAAAAGATTCCCAGGAACCCATGATGGTTATAATAATACTGTGTAAGTAGGAAGTCCCTCGCACGCATGACTCATCTCACCGCACTTGCCTACCCTAAACATGAACGCTTCCTATGCGTTCTCCCATAATGGGTTACCCTAGATAGAAGCGCCCAATATATTTATATATAAGAATACATGTCAAACATACAAAGTGCCAACCAGGGCGTCACATCATTCGGTTATCAAAACCACTTTATTAAAACCATGGAGTTGTAAATCGGGCCTCTAGTTTTACATAATCAATGCCTTTATGAAAACATTGAAAAATCTCTTCCAAAACAACCCTAAACACCACTTTTGTATTTAAAAATCCAAACGGGCCCTTAGGTTCCAAGTTTCAAGGCATTGCCATAAAATTATTTAGTGATACCATATTCAATTTTTAAAAACAAACCCAAGCATTTTCTTACTCCACACACTCAACAAAATATATACATCAAAAGCCAAATGGGAATATACGCATGTATTTCTTTTCAAACCTATTTGAAGAACCACACAAAGAGACCCACTTCATTTAGAAAATAAGAACCGCTTATTACCCAAGGATTCGATAAAAAAACCAATTCAAAGAGACGCGAAATCATTTTTTCAAATGCATTAAGTTCAATGAAACCAACCAATGCAGGACAAACATGATTCATAAAATGTTTCTACCAGGAAACACCACTCAAAACGTCCAACAATACCATTTGTAGATAAATGGAATTAGTTCCAACCAAGTTGGAAAGGCATAAACATGTGTGTAAATATAGGATCATCCAAAAATCCATTTTAATCAAATATTTCAGCAGTAAAACACTACCATAAGTTAACTATAAACATATTGGAGGTGTGAAACATAATCTAAAATTTAATTAAGAAAACACAAGCCTTAAATTGATCAAAATTGGGAACAAAGGCATGGGAGCACCTACACATAACCAAGGAACTATTTCAAAGCTGTTTTTAACACTTTTAACCATAAAAGAAACACAGCAATAAATTAACTATCAGGATTATAAGGTTTAAAATAAATTTATAAAATAAATGAAACCATGAAGTGCCCTTGGAAAACTTCAAAAAGAGAGAAGGGATGGAAATTACTACCTCGATCAAAGGTCACGTCAAGATTTCTAACTCAAGCAGCAGCTCTCTCACATGCACACACTTCCATATATATATATATGTATGTATGTATGTATGTATGTATATACTTAAACTGATGCAATTGTTCCCCGCGCCATGAGGGAACATGAACACATAGGACATATATATCTATACATATCTATACCTGGAAATATGTGTGTGCACCTTCGAAACCAACCGCAACTCCCTAAGATAGATCCCCGAGACTCAAAAACACCACACATCCCCAAAATAAAATTAATCCAAACAAAGCAATCAAAACACAATATAAAAACCAATCCTACAAAAATCGAAAAGTTCACAAGTAAAACCCAAACCACATTTTCACCATTTTTATAAAACAAAACTAAGGGAAACACCCTAAAAATCACATAAATTTACTTTAATATAAACATAATTAAAGAATCACACTGAAGACCAATTTCTAACCCATATTTATCATTGCCAAAATATCATAAAAAGACAGACGAGAATAGCATATGGATGCGAATTATATTTTTTTCTAAAAAATTATCAAAACAAGATTTGGCACCTAAACCAACAAATCATCGCAGACACATGCAGAAATGAACCAGGAACTCATTCAAAACATATTTTTAACAAATTCAAAAATATTCAAGAACATTATAACAAGCTAATTAAGGGTATAACGAAGCTACGAATAATGTTTTAAAACTAAAAGAAAGAGTGAAAATATTAACGGTGTGCTCTAGAGATAAAATATGCAAATTCACATACCCTGTAGGTGCATGAATCCAACAACACTTCAATAGATGGGATAAATGAATTTTGTGGAGCCCTATAGACCCTAAAAAAAGGAGGAACACACACAAATTAGACCCCAAACATTGGGTTTGGAAAAAACCCCTAAAATTTGACAAAACTAAATACATTGGAGAAGAACATCGGTGGTGGAGGTTGCGGCCGGAGATGACTGGCCAGGAGTAGGGGAACAGGCCGCTGCTAGAGGGGTTGCTCCAAATATAAATGGGGCAGGGGGGTTCTCACGCCTGAACTAGCTGGAGGTGCCCTATCGGCTGGATATGTACTGCTGAGTGGAGGCTAGGGCTTCGGAGGGAGAGGGTGCGCCTTAGGAGGCCACGCAAGCAGAGAGGGGTGCCGTCGGACGGGGTCATGCAAGGGGGGTGGTGTGAGTTGGTGGTCTGGCCAGAATTGGAAGGTGCCGACAAGAGGGGAAGTCGAACCAGGAAGGGGAGACCATCACGTGGTGATATGTGCTGGGAAGGGAGGTAGAGGGAGCTACGTGAGGGCGGTGCGATGGGAGGCGGGGGCTAGCGAGGAGACTGGGGGCCGCTGGCAGTGGATCGTGGAAGAGAGGGGGAGGGGGTGCGCTGGGTGCACCTCGCGTAGAAGTAGGCAGGGGTAGGGGTGTTTTAGGGTAAAAATATATAATAATATAATAATAATAATTATTCTTATTATTATTATTATTATTATTATTAATATGTTAATAATAATAACCTACACATAATGATAATAATAATGACAACACTAGAATTAAAATAAATTTATTTCGCAAAAATGATATTATTATTATTATTAGTAAAAAGAAGATAATAATATTAATAATATTAATAACAAATTAGTACTAATATAAACTAAATGGTATTTAAAATGAAAGATTTTTTTCATTTTATTTTTAAGAATAATAATAATTGGTCAACTACACAGTCTCCAGGATTGAACGCACGGTCTCCGCTAGCGGTTCGGTGACCGCGCACTGGCCCAAGACCCACCAAAAATATGAAACATCAGAAAAGTAAAACTGGGACCCAACTAAACCTCGTCCAAACAACACGAGACCGATAAAAGAATAAAATAACAGGCGTCTGTGGTCGGGGTGTGACATTATGGCCCCAAGGCATGAAAACATGAAAACCACCCTTCAAGTGAATAGTGAACAACATGAACCACAGTGTACAGGATGGGAACTCCCAATGACATACTCTGGGAATATACAAAAACCACTCCTTGAGTGTATTTCCCAAATATACAGAATTTTCTAACTTTAAATGGTGTGTAACCCACATGGTGTATCTATAAATATACCTCATACAACATCTCCCCAAGTACCACATACAACATCTCTTCAAGTACCTCACATGGAATCTATCCATGTACCACACATAGGGTATGGCCATGTATCCCACATGGCATATACCCCAACACGGGGTATCTAGATGAGTACTCGGTACCACCTCAGGTCATGTACCATCTTCCCTACATGGAATGTCCTCGTGGACTAGACACTATATATTAATTGTTATCTACCTTTCTTGGCATCGATCAACACATGACATGTGTTCTTGAACAACATGTTGTGAGATTGGGTTTTCTAAATTAAAACCCCATATGAATCACTTGAAACCCCAGTTTCACCCCAAATCATGCCACTATAGGCCTTAAAACATCCTCATAAGTCTATATAACATTATAAAAATTAAAAAAAATGTATAAAATAGTGAAAACTAAATGTAAGTACTACCTCGCATCAAAATCATTAAAGATTCGGGTCTCAATCAGCCCTGCAAGGTTGCTGCATCGTGATCCTGCTTCAATTGGATAAAGCATGATGCCTCCCTCTCTCTCCCTATCCCTCTTCTCCGAATCCATCCATACAAAAAATTGGATCTTCCCCTTTCCCTTGTACATTTTTTGGAAGGAATATTCAAATGGAGTAAAAAATTTAAAAAAAATTAAAAAAAATAAACACTCACTTTAAGGCCCAACCTGGGTCCTATAACACAAAGGAAACTTATACCCTTACAAAGTAAAACTAATATTTATAAACTCAACCAAAAGTGTTAAATTTTAATTTGATACTCTATTTAAGAGATATCGACATTCAAACACAGGGGAATAATTAATATTTTTTTAATAAATGTTAAAATATTCTATAAATATATATGACTCAGAATATTATCAAATTTTGGATCAAGGGTAAACACCCTATTCCAATATTAAGGGAATAATCGAAAAACTATTACTAGGTAATATTCTAGGGGAAATTAATATTTCACCTCTCATAATATTCAGAGACCAAAATTTAAATTTCCCATGAATTTTGAAACCTATAAAAATATGGGTCTTTACAAACTCCCCATCATAAAACTTCTCAAAACAAAGATGTATTGGAGGTCCGATATCCATAAATTTTAACCTATCTCGATCATCAATTCACCAATCACTCATTTTTTCTACTCTAGAATCTAAAGAAATTTTTTGTGTGAAACTCTAGGCATTAGGAACACCATTCTTCCATACCTAATCCAATTTCTCGTTACTATAACCAAATCAATAATATGGTTCTCAACTGCAAATTTCTATTCTAAGACACCCAATGGATCATAATCTAATTCATTTCCTATCCTATAGTGTTTCCCACTATAATTCTTCACACATAATGGTGGATTCCACGCCATGGTTCTCTCTACTAGAGGAATTTACAACTTAAAAAACATTTTCAATGGTCTATTAATTCACTCAGTGTGGTATCTACCCCGCCACACCCATTCACATGAAAAAACATCGGTTGAACCTCCTCTATTCAACTTTTCTCAAAAACACTCGATTTCACCCACTAACACCTAATCAGATCACCTGATCATGATGCCTTACCCCTTGGTGGAATCTCTAGATATTTCAATATCCCACAGTGAAGTTGGAACATGACAATCTATGTAATTTCATGGTTGGATCACCAATAACCATCACCAGCTATTATGTTCTACCTATAAAAACCAACTCACCTCTAATTTGATTCACCCTCAGATAAAAACAATTTTATCTTGAGCATGATTCCATGCAAAGAATCAATCTAAAACTTTATCTGAGTTCTCCTATTTAATTTATAACGGAACTAAAAAAATTTGGATTCACATAATCATCAGTTTTCTAATTCTAATTCAACTTTCCAATAATCTTCCTCACACATCCTTGACCCTACAAATATAGGGGGTTGTACATCTACAATTTATACGACACTCCCCACCATCGAAATATCTTTATCATCACACTCATAAATACAAACACTGATCTCCAAAACCCATGAACCATCCATTATCATATGTAGTGACTGGTCATGGTTTTCTAACTCATATTTAAGTGCCAACATGAAACATAAATCATTATTTGTTTCCATCCCACTAGGAATTTCATTCTCATCATCCACCAAATTTTTAATCTGTGATGAGGGTTGTATACTCTAATGAACAATGTTTATGTCCCCAAAATATGGATTTCCTTAAACTACTCATCAAGTTAAACCTTAATATGTTCAAATATCACATAAATTTAACTCCTCCCAAGACACACCCATGCCTCACAAACATCCCATGATTTTTCTGTCAAATAAAAAGATCTAATCAATCAAACCATGATACCCCAATACATTTCCAATGTCACCTCTCATCAAATAGGGACACCTCTCATTCTCATCAAAGACATAGGAAACAAAGACTATAACCATCTCATCAAATCCCCCAATACTTGGCTAGTACGACCACTCATGGATCCACAAAACTAATAGGCACCATGCATTGAGAAATTTCCTTCAAAATCTAAGCCAACACTTACTCTCCTATCAGGAGGTAAATTGATCTCTAAGAATCCTCCCACATGTTATCACCCATTATTAATCTTAGTATCATCCAATCCCAATGGGTGTACACTCTCGTGCCGCTCGATCTCATGGATCAACTCATACTCGCATGATTAATACTACATTAAACGTGGGATCATATTCCTAAATAATTAACTATGATCCACATGCATGTTAGACTCATCTAGCCTGGTGTATCTTCGATCAAAATCCTAGCATCTCACTCAGTACAATGCTAACTACATAATCACCTATCATAATGGAATCATTAAAAATCCATAAGTTCCTACCCATATTATCACCATTTCATGAAAAGAACATATAGATTCAATAGGGTCATGCATCCTATTGATATTTCCTTTGAAAATATAACCATGAAACCAAAAGTGTAAGGAATATCTATATGGTAGTATAAGGTATATCCATTCTTGAAACATATATCTAATAACACCTCCCATCTATAAAAAAATGTATGCATATTCCCATGCTTCCTAACTCTAAGTTCACTCATAATAAAAGGTTATTACCTCTCTCAGGTTACCCTCATATATCAAAACCATCCTCAATGGTAGTTAAAAACATCGTGATACTCGGTCACAACACTCATCTCACCAATATAATGAGTTTCACGACTCAAATTCACTAGGCTCTCCCATATATCCCACAAAACACAGATCACATAGTATATAGTTCATGGGGAAAAACTCTACTCCCATATCAAATATCATAAGAAAACTCACATTCCAGCACACCCATCCTAGGTTATCATGAAAACATATTAGGAATCACATACCAAATAACAACCTCTCTAAGACACCAATCCTTATAGGGAATCTATATATAGGACTACCCACTCAAGTATGAGGATCTTATCTCTTAATATTGAATGAAATAACCCTATGATTATTTATAATAAGGAATCCATTTACATATGGTTTGTTAATTAATATTTCATCAAGAAGCTATACGAGATAACACTATCTAGGTTTTTTATGACACATTAAGTAAATGGACCCATTTTTATTCATGAACCAGTAATAAGGTACAAAGTTCCTATATTAGACCACTAAGGGTCCCTATACATCCATTACAATAAGGATTATATAGTCATCATAATGGATGATCCCTATATAGAATCAACGTGACCTTCCGTCATAGAAAATATATTTTGGTTCAGCGGAGTATAATACCACCAACAAGTAATATGGGAAAATTCCATACAAGTTGTTATTAACACTTTAAACAACTAAACCCTCTAGGATTAGTTAAATCAATCATAATAAATAACATGAATATCTTGTAAATATTACATAACATGTATGACTCATTATCAAATGCCTCTTTCCACTACAAGAAGATATCCAAAACAAAAATAACATCCAGATACACATATTATATTTAAATAAATATCTCAACCATAATAGTGAAATCCAAGACCATAGATCTCATATCCTTGGTAACCTATTCCTCCCATTGAAAAATGTTTTTGTGATACACCATTCAGAGTTTCATCACTATCTTCTGACACATTCTTATATCAACCATATAACATCTCCCCAAATAGTAATAAAAAATCTCTAATACCACTTTGTAATTCCTCATCAATATGAACAAATCAACAATTTTGGATCAAAGGTTGTAACATGAACTCAGTCACACCTCCCAATACACCAGAGGATACTGACTAATATAAAGGGTCTAGAGTTTTACTGTGGGGAGACTATACCCTCATATAATAATGATGAAATAGTGGAAATAACCAAAAACTGCTCACAATATAAATCTATTCATATCAGAATAAATAAGAAGGAACATACAATATAAAATTTAATTTAGTCATACAATCATATTTCCCAACTAGTCTCCCACAACACTAATTACATATAAAATAAGAAAATAAAATAAAATAAATAATAGGCTCTAATACCATCCATGAGCCATGCCTCAATCTTAGTCTCTAAATCCATATTGAGCTACTCTAGCTCGATCATGCTGTTCGGATTATGAAGCCTTCTTCAAGTCTTTAAATTCAGTTTTCATGAAAGAGGAACTATGGTAGATCATATTAGTCATGTCAAGGTATGAGTACTAATTGACTTCAATATACAGGTAGGTTTATAGATATTGGTTTACTTTAAATGGGAATTACTAATGGTCATTTAAATAGATTTTCAGTGCTGTGATCAATTTACTAGGTGAAACAATTGTGGTGGTGTTGAATACAGGGAATCAATGGTTGATCGAATATATTGGAGGGTTGGCTAAAAATCATTAATGGTTGTATAACCTATTCAACTAGTTGATACCTCTATAAATAGAGGTGGGACCAGTTATTGATGTGGATTAGTGAGTAACTCTCATAATGGATCTATAATTTCAACTAATCACAATCAATTGATCTTTTACTATAGTTATTGTAATCCTTTTTTAAAGTGAAATTAATATTTGGAATTGGTCTCCCCTGGATATAGTACAAAATTCTGTACTAAAAAATTTGTGTCTCTTCTATTAATCCCTTATTATTGTTTTCTTACTTGAATATTTGTGTGTGGGATTCTTTGAAGTGTGTAGTTGAAGTGAGACTTAGCATGGGTGATTAGGGTGGAATAAAATTCCTAATTCTACTGCTCTAAGACATGGTAAGATATGATTTTTTATTCTATAGTAAAGGATCATCGGCTTGTGAAATATTTTAGTGAACTCATTATCTATCATCAGATGGTTACCTGAATGCCTTCTTTCTAATAAGTGGTATTAGAGTTTGGTTGTTCGAACTAAAAAACATTGGAAATACTCATACTTTTCTCATAGTTATATTTATTTTAGTTTGGTTTACTATCATTATATGATATGACATTAAAATAAAGTAATGATTGAATTTATATGTTTATATAAGAAAATTCAATTTCTAATAGATGAAATGGATGATTATCTCATCCAAAAAAATATGGATATTTGGTTGGATGGAGTCAATTCAGATAATATTAAGAAAGATAAATGGAAAATTTTGGATATTAAATATATTGTATTGGAAAGGATGTCATTGGAATGAACATTTCCTTTTGGTATCCAGGGGAAGAAGACAATAGTTGAATTGATGAAGGCCCTAGAGGACATATATGAGAAACCAAAAAAAAATGTTCCTATTGTAATGCTTATTTAGTATGAGGTTAACAGAAGGAAGCTTAGTGGTATATCATGTAAATTATTTCAATATGATTAGGAGTCAACTTGATGTTTGGAAAATCACTTTCCTATATGATTTATGGGAATCATTTTTCTATAATATTTACCAAAATCATGGGATGAAAAGGTCACATATATAAGAAATTCATTTAGTAAAACTGATTTGGTTTTTGAGGTATTCCAAAACTAGATCCTAAATGAGGAAATTTAGAGATGGTAAGTTCAAGTAGCTTCCAGTAATGTTTAGAATGATGATAAAAGGGGGAACTCACCTCAGAGAAGAAATCAGTAGTTATTGAAATAAAAATAAAGGGAGAGTATTTGAAGAAAGTAAATAGGTACAATTCATATATTTTCACACTATGGAAAACATGGAAATCTGGAGATGAATTTCATAAATCCACAAGTAATTTACTGGAAAGACTGATTTCAGATGTTCAAATTTCATTATCATAATGGAGGGAGGTGACAAACTACTACTCGGTGTCAATGTTCTAGTTGATTTATGTGTAATTGAGTTTGTTTCAGGTTTCTATTCAATGACATAGCATATGTTCATGGCCAATTATTTATATATAATCTTTGGAAAATTTCATCTAGTAACTAATGAAGAGTTGGTAGTCATTAGAAAGGTAGATTTGAATATTTGAATGTAGAATTGATATTTCCTATAACTAAAGGTAGTTAGACACATTCCATGTATTCAGAAGACTTGTTTTTATGGGGAAATGGTATGATGCATTCTATAACACTTCCTTTAGTAATAGAGTTTGTAAATTTATTAAAGGATCCATGGTAGTGGAATAAGGAGTGAAGGAAAAACTCTTTGAACATAAATTTAAATGAAATTACAATGGATAGATCCAAATCCTTATAAAATTTAGAGGTTTGGAATTGTAGTCTCAGTCACCTTAGTGAGAAAAACATGAAGGTTCTATCATGGAAAGGTATACTGAATCTTGATCACACAAACATCGAATGTTATAAGAATTGTGTACTAGGGAAACAAAATAAGGTTTAATTTAATTTTAATGGCCAAAATGAAATACCCCATATTTGACAAAGGGGGTGAATACAACATAAGTAGATTCTGATAATTTTACTAAAAGAAAGGGATCAATAATAAACTAACAGTACTCATAATACCACTATAAAATGGTTTGTTAGAGAGGATGAGCTGAAGTTTGACAAAAAAAAAGGAAAGATGAATTCATGTGTACTTAAAAATAACAAATATATTTGGGTAGAATTAATAAAATTTGTTTTATGATAAGTCAAAATAAGTTTGATATATTTTATGGGACATAGTATACTGAAAGAGCTACAGTATAGTAATTTATCAGAATATGGGAACCTTAAAGTCTTTATATATTTTGGAATACATTCACATTAATTCCAAGGATGGTTAAAAACATTAATCCAATTCTAGGGTGTGTTTCACTGTTGTTTTTTAATGAATATTTTTTTCACGCTATGGGATTATAAAAAAGAACCAATTGATCAGATGTCGAAAAACATCTTTAACAATAAGGTAACATAGGACCTGAATTTGGATAAATCATAGGTTCATGGAAAGAATATATCCATTAAATATCAATTTAATTTGGATGAAAGGACTATAAGTAGACAAGTTCTTTTGATAGTAGATGGTATCATAGATTCCCTAAGTTTTAGACTAGTGGTAGACATTCCACAATACCCATGTTCTATTGAAACCCTAGGGGAAGATCCAAAAGCTAAGAAATCAGCAATGAGAGCATCAGAAGATATGGTGCCAAAAATAAAAGCACTGGAAAGAGATGAATCTCATGGTGAATTGAGATTATATTCTATATTCAAAAAACAATCCCCGATATATGGAGTTGGTATAAACTTCTTGATTTTAACGGATTTTGGGGAACCTGAATTCCAAAAATAGGTAAAAAAACTCAGTGTCTTGAAATAGTGGTCATAAAAAGTGTAGGAAGAAATGAATTCCATGAATTTAAACAGAACTTGACTGCTGATTGAACTATTAGAGGGAAAGAGATCACTATAGAATAAATTGATTTCTCCTTTGAAGGATGAAGATGATAGAAGTAAAAGGTACATTTCATGGTTTTTGGTGAAATCATTCTAACAAAAGGGAAGACTTTATTTCATAGAAATTTTTTCAATAGTAGTCAAACATACTACCATTTGGATGTTACTGAGTTTAATTGATTCTAATGATTTACACTTAGATAATGTTGATGTTAATACTTCCTTTATTCATGGTAAGATAAATGAGAATATATACCTAATGTGTCCTAAGGGTTTTTAAGACCATCAAAAGGATGAAATTGTTTTTATGTTCAAGTGAAGTATATAAATCTTAAAATAGGAACCTCTATAGTGGAATTGGATATTTTACATTTTCATAAATGATAATGGTTTCACATGGTGAAAAAATAATCATTTTTTAGAAGTCATTGAATGAAGGTAGTTACATCATACTCTTAATCTATGTGGATGAAAAGCTGTTGAAACATCTAGAGCTTTCATAGATTCGGGTGATGAAGAGTAAGTTGTCCAGAAGATTAAAATTGAAAGATCATAGTCATGATAATAAAATATTTGGAATAAGGATATAGAGGGATAAAAAATACAGTAAATTTGTGTTATTAGAGAAATATTTCATTCATAAGATCATCAAAAAATATTGAATGATTGTATATAAGTATGTATTGACCCCTCTTGTTGGAAACGTCAAATTATCCATGACATAAGGACTAGGAATAAAATATGAGGCATGAATCATGCCTAAAGTTTATTTTACACCATCTCTAGAAATATTGATATACATGATAAATTTTATAAATTCTTACATATCCTTTTTAGTGGGAGTAGTAGTTCATTTTGCGTAGAACCGCAAGATTGATCATAGTGAAGTTTTGATGTGGATGAAACAATACATAAATCGATTGAAATATATAGTGTTGTTCTTTGGGGAATATGATCCTTTACCGGGATTTATGGATTTGGATTTTATGATGGATTCAATCACTCAGAAGTAAAAGATAGTATTTTTTTCACTTTTAGAGTAATAATGGTCAGTTGGATGTCTCAACTGTAGATTGTGGTTACTTTATCTATGAAAAATGGGGAACACATAATTGTTATGGAATCTGAAAAGGAGTTAGTTTGGTTAATATTATTTTTGAAGGAACTCAAGAATGGTTTTGGAAGGAGGAGTGTTATTTTTCATTAGTTAAAGTCTAATTACCCTAACACTGAATTTGATGTTTCCTATAATAATGAAACACATTATCCTAAAATTACATTTTATCAAGAATCAGTTAGAAGATAAAGTGTTTAATATTTGAAATATAGATGGGAAGAATTATATTGTTGATATATTCACAAAATTATTAGTCCATGATATCCTAAGGTAGAACTATACCTTAGTTGGACTTGGGTAAATGGAAGGTGATAAAGAACACTGCATGTTTTTGTGGAAGAAGGATGAATGCTCAGTTTTTCCTACTTTTTGGAGGATTTTAAAGAAAATCCATGGATCATTATTCAAGTGGGAGATTGTTAGGATTATAAATACTTCTTCAAGTTACCATATTTTTTTACAAAAAATGAGTAACACTGGTAGATAATTATGGTCTTGACAAGGCAGGATAGTAGCTGACTTTAGCATATGAGTTGATTTTACAGAAGATTGTATACTTATAAAAGGTAGTACATGTGGTCAATTCAATGGATGTTGAGTTTTGTGTTCAGTTTACCAGATGTAAATGTTGTGGGGATGCTGGATACAGGGAATAATTTTTTGGATGACTCTAATAGAGGTTTGACCAAAAATACCAGATGGGAATGTAACATGTGCAGCCTACTGTTGGACTCTATAAATATAGGTGGGACCAGTTGTGGATATGTGCTAGTGGGTAACTCTAATAATCGATCACTAGTTGAGACTATGAATAATCATTTCCTCTTTTAATTTACTAATCGAAATACTTGTATTTATAGAAAAATTATGATTCATTAGTATTCTCCCAAAGATATAGGATGAATGTATGGATCACATAATCTGAGTGTTCCCTATTTACCATTTACTAATTTTTTTCTTACTTGAATGTATGTGTGTGAGTTTACTAGAATGGTTTGTGAGAATTTTGAATTGGAAAAGGTGATTAGGGTGCAACATACTTCCTAATTTTTGTGCTCTAAGATGCGGGAAGTTCTAGTGGTTTGAATTCCACATTGTAGAATTTCTATCATGTGTGATCTTCCAGTTAACTCAAATTATATCATCTAACTCTTTTACAAATGACTTATTACCAACACATGTGGCACTATACCTCTACCATATCCATTTCAAATCCCAGGCTCAAAATAAAATTATACATAAGTTCTGAATGTGTACTAGGGTACCCATGCAGAGGGGTGCCTTTTTTGGGTTATTCTCCCTCCATTATGTGAAAGTTACAATTTGTATTCCCTGAATTATTTAGGAAATAATATATCTAGTATCGAAATTCTAAAACATTAAAATTAGTCCACTTATTATTTTTAAAATGTTTAGTAATCACTAAACACTTCTCCACTTTATTTTCGATCAACCAATTCGTGCAATCCCAAACCATGTAGAGGGAGAAAAAAATTCCTAATCAAGTAAATTTAAAATCTCATAATGAAATTAAAACATAATCACATTAAATTTTATTTCTATAATAATTAAATTGAAATCAATTTCATAAAATAAAATATATTAAAATATTTATTAAGAAAAATACTGAAGTATCACAATGTTTTTGGGTCACCTCACCCCCACCCAACAATAAGAAAATTCTACCCCTCCATTGAATGAGGGATAATTTAAGTTGAATGTGAGGAAGGCATAATAAAAAGAATAATAAATAAAAGACTGTAAGTGTTTATATGAGTGTAGTGGTATGATCTTCTTCTTATACTTGTGGTTCTCCTATTCTGCTATGTATTTCTTACATCTGGTGTCCTCCTCCTTCTGTTTTTCATTTTCTCCTCTAATATTTGATACCCATTCTAGTGGTCCTGCCACCCTTTTTATAGGCATCAAGCACTGCCTCAGGCTCCTCCATTCCCTCATATAGCACTGTTTATTATGAAAAATCCTTAATCAGATTAAATTTATATTTCTAAAACTACACCCATCTAATAAGGTGTATTAATGTGGAAGTTCAGGATCAAACCCTTAGAAATAGATTATAGACAAGCAACCCAGTAGTAAGAACCTTTTGGGTAGGATTCCTCAATATCACTCTAGAGTTTGGTATTTTCTAAGAACTATGTTCATTTGGATATAAAACAATTTTAATGGAGGTTTTCGAGGTAAATTATGGGATATAGGTTAAATATAATCCTCAATCTAGATAGGGATAGACCTATGGATTAAGCTACAAAGTGGTAAAAAATCACCAATTGATCTTGGTCTAAAAAATTGGACCAACCTAAGTTAGAAACTACTCCTTGGTCTATAGACAATAAATAACCTAAGTGTATGAATCTTAGATTCTCAGAAGAAATAATCATAGGCTATTATTCATAGACTTATAAACTTCAATTAGGCCAAGGAACCTTTAATTTACACCTATAATAGTCAAGGTTGTTGTAAAATAATGTGATTGTCAATTTTTATAACCTAATTTCCAGTGATAGGGTTACCATGTTTTGATTCATATATTCATTGCATTTAAAGTCGCCCCTACTCTGGACCCCTAACCCTAAGAAGATTATCCCCACATGATAGATTTAAACAAAATTAGGGAAATAGTTGGAAACATGATAAAAATGATAAATTAAAAACTTAAAACACATAAATCCATAATTGAAATCATGAAAAGTCAATTAAAACCTATCTTGATTAAAGATATATGGAATAACATAATTGTAGTTGTCATTGAATAGAAATTGGTATTGAAATCAGAATGTTGGAACAACAACAAACAATAAATGAGTAATGAAATGGAAAGTTCCAAAAATGGATTTATTAAAACAATAAAATAAAGAAATGGAAACAAGTTATAAGTAAAATGGAAAGGAAATGGAGAAGAAATAAAGAAAAGAGTTCAGGTGATGGATATTTTTTGCACATTTGGGTCACTGGATATACATATACCCCAACCAATTCATGAAATGTAAATGATTCACATCATGAACATGTTTTAAATGATTTTTTCATCAAGTACATCATGTTGTGTAATTGTTTTTCATGCTATGTACTTCATATTCTCTTTAATTTTCAAATATCTTAGATCTATGGATTTCATCGCTTCTGTCTTCAATGAAAATTAGGTTTTAAATCTTCACACATCATGTACGGATCTCACATTTTGTATCTCATCAAGTTTATAAATTTGATTCATTCATGATTTATAAATGTAATTCACATTGTGTACTTGTTTCAAGCCTTTTATTGGGTATTCATACCTTCTAATTTAGATAGCAGGTGGTCTTCTAGAGGAGTAAACATCATTCACCTCAGATTCAAGATGTGTAATATTGATATTTTCCATTTTTCTAGAATTCCTTCTTTGAGTATTCAATTACAAATTATTGTGAAAACACATAAAAACCTAGTGTGTTATAAAATAAGGCAATATTGAACATTAATGAAATTTATCCAAATGATGTATATGAATTCATCTTATCAAGGTGTGAAAAATAAATTCTTATTAGGTCTCCCATAATGGTTTACCTATCATCTACTATCAAATATGAGTGCAAGAACACATGATATGTCCATCCTAGACAAATAAAAAATGGATAGAAATAAAGAAAATATTAATTGATCCTTAGGCTTTAATGTGCCAAAAATGATTGACTATACCTATTCTGGCTAGTGTGAGAGTGCCTCTAAACCAAATACCATCTTTTGGAACTTAGGGAAGTACATGAACAATTCTAGAAAACAAGTAACCCCTCATTAAATACTTGGGGATTAAATCTCCACACTATTAAATAAGTAACCTCATTTAGAAACTCTGTGGAATGCCTACACCATTCCAAGAAACAAACCATTTGTAAACATAAGGGTGTTCCCCCACCCTGTTAGGAAAAATGTATCATCATATAGAAACATAGGGTAATAGCTACACCCTTACAGGAATTAGGTCATCTAGAAACTCATAAGGGTGTCTGCACCCTACTAAGAAACATATCATCTAGAAACTCCTGGGAATCCCTACACCATTCTAAGAAATTTGTCATTTGGAAACTCAAGGGTGTTTCTACACCCTATTATGAAGAATAGTGAGATCATACATCAAGGTAATTCCCTCTCCCCTTTATTTTCACATAGTATGTGAACATCAAGTATCATTTTCCATCCTTAATCTCACCATCACATCAGTATGACACTATCCATTTGGCCTAACCTCGTGGATCTAGGAACTCATTTTCATCCTCTTATCCACTCTGACTTATCAATCAAGACCATCACATTTACACAAGAACATACTTTTGAATCCTTCAACATCTTTATCTCATACACAATACATCATCTATGTTTGTTCATAACCCTTTAATCTCTAATAATTGGTATCAAGAAATATATAACTCCCACTACATTCCCTCAACCTATTGGATCTATCTGAATGATGCTTCAAGAGGTTATCCCATATCCTCATCGACATCCCACACCATAATTTGATCCTACTATCGATGGACTATTCATAGTTATCTCATACCATGGAGCATGGAAATATCATTCCAAGTCATCTATTCATTGTATCAACCCTCACCTATGTCTTATTTCATGACTCCCTTGGGAGGGACCTTAACCCATCACACATAGACAAAACCTCCCCATCATATCTCATCATCCCTTAATCACCTTACCAATCGCCTATAATAATACATGATACCTCACCATCATGTTCTACATAGAAACAAATACTGTGAATGGACTCCTCACATCTCTATTTTTGTCTCCTGGGCATTAAAACATGAAAAAGTCTTATAAGGGAATAGTACACGGTGTGTACCTCGGTGTACACAGTGTGTATTTGCAATTACCTACTCTAGGTGTATACTTAAACCCCTCATGGAATGTATTTCCAATGAAAATGGAATGTACCAAACCTACTTGACTTGTGAAAAATGTGGGGTATCTTTATATGTACTTCACATGGATTTAATCCAAGTACCTCACATGATGTCTGGTTGTGTAGCACAATGTTTGGTTGTGTATCCCACATGGTGTGTACCCCCACATGGGTGTCTAGATGAGTAATTGACCACACTATATTCCATGTACCAACTACCCTACATGAAATTTCCTCGTAGAATATATTTCATGTATTTAGCATCTTATAACTTTATTCACATGGAGGAATACACAATGTGTGTTCTTGAACTACATGTTTTCTGATCGATTTTTCTGAACGAAAACTACTATGAATCTTCTTAAACCCCCATTTAAATCCAAATGACAACACTAAATGAATTAGAAAATCCCTATAATTCCATATAACATAATAATATTGAATAAATTTTAATCAAATTGGGAAAATAATTAAAAATAAAAATATAGCATACCTCATGGTGAAATCAATGATGCTTCGGGTCCCAATCTTCACTCCAAGTTCATTGTATCTTGATTTTTATATGGTGAAATGATGCCTAAAATTCCCTTTATCTTTATATCACTATTATCGTAGTCCATAAATGCATCTAAGGGGATCTCCCCCTACCCACACTACCAAATTATAACCTCCAATGCATCACAATGACAAGTACCAGCTATTAGAACTTCTTCTAGTTGATCCACCATTCATCACTTCCCCTTCTGGTCATTCACCCTTTCATATACAACCTTATTCCTATGGTCCTTAGGTCTTTGGAACTTAGTTGTTCCTCCTTGATGGTGGTATATTCCTAGATGTGCCTAGGTGTTCCCCTTTTTGGAGAACTCAACCATTTCCAACCTATGTCATTGGACAAAGTCATGCATCATAGTAGTGGTCCACCCTTGACTAATATAACAAGGTCCATCTAGTTAAAAGGTTTGTACCACCATATGTAACTCATGGGTGGACCACCTTTTACTTTGTAAACATTTTTTCCTTACATAATTAATCACATCAATCACCAATGTCTAGTGAACAGGGAACATCAACTCCCGTGACTTTGGTATAATCATTCACCTCTTCTGAAACACCATGCTACTATCACAATATTGCTATCACAGACTATCTCTATGACATGACTAAGTTGGGCACCCGATCCATCCCATGATAACCTTGAAGGGAATTCCTAATCCTCATAGTATGGAATAAGTTCTTTGTAATCTAGGAGCATTATTCAGGAATTGTTTTTTTCAAACAAAATCAATTAAATAAGAAGTGAAATTTTACAATAAATTATGGCATAACTCATCCATAATACAGTCATCTATACCAAATCAAATAAGTATAAACAAGAAATAGAATAACAAATTTAAACATTTTAAGTCAAATAAATCCATTATCTCACCCTCTAACACCTCCCATATAAATATCACCATTTCAAAATCTATAACCACCTAAATATAATACGCCATCTATTAAAGAAATAAACAAAATTAGGGATGTCCTATTTGGATAAGACTACTATTGAACTCAAAATAAAAAACTCACGTATGTGTAAAAGATTTCCCATGTGACCTAGGGGCCACAATTCATCAATTGACTAGCTCACTTCCTGAACAACCGAGAACTAAATCTGAATCTGTAAAAGGAATCATGGTCTACAGATACCAAGTAGTGTGATTTAGGTGTGATCAAAAATAACCCAGTAGGTATGAATTAATGATTCCCTGTGATTTATTTTATCAAAACATACCATAAACACGGGTTTGAAAATATAAGTAGAAAATATGTTTTCACAAAATCCCTAATTTTTTTTAAATTAAAATAATCACTTAAACCCATTTCTAAAACCTTTAAACCTTTTTAACTAAAATCCACAATTTAAATCTGCCTTTAAGATCCACTTTATAAACAACACGTCTCAAAACTATATAAAATCATTTTTATAAAACATGATAAATGTAAGATCTATAACTGAAGAAGTTGTAAATATATCAAATACAGTGAGGATGAAAAAAGTAAAATATATATAATCATGGGCGATATAGAGTAAATAAGATAATGAAAAACATAATTAGTAATTTAATAAAATAATCATGGTAAAAATACCCTGGGGTCCCTAAGGCTATGGTAACCTACAAATAACATCACTATCTAGGGTCATTCCTCTAATTATGGGAATGTTTATAACATCATTGGCCATTGGGGGCACAAATTTTTCCTCAGTAGCATAACTAGTATAAAGGGATCCCATCCCATCTAATCTCACCTAACCAAGTACCTAGGCTATGTATAAGGTTAGTAAATATCAAATAAATTGTTAACATAATATGTTTCATAATTAAATAGATAAACAAGTTCTTTTCTAAAACATACTTCAATCCACATCTATCGTTCATCTCAAAAGGATGCATCGGTAGAACCTTTAATTTTAATCAATCCATTCGTAAGACAACTCTATCATTAATATTCTCTTTTTCAAGTTTTGAATGGGCCTTTGGTTTCAAAACTGAAAATCGTAAGAGTATGGATATATATATACATATATAATATATAATTGAATGCATCTTCATATATATATATATAATTAGGTAAACACAAGTACATGTGTATAGATACATACATAAATATGTATATATGCACATAATCATACAAGTACTTTCATATGCATATATAAAAACTATAAGGAAATCAATTGAGATCATGCACCCTGTTAAATCATTTTTGAAATTAGGAAGAAAATATTTTCTTAAAATAATTATTGCCTAAAAGAACCATAATGATGGATAAAAAAACTCATGAAAGAAATATAGAAACATTTCAACCATGAAAAAATGTCAACTAAAATATAAATAATTCAAAAAACACACACAAATTCATTTAAGGTTAATTCCCAACCAAAACCCTCTTAAAACCCATGATAAATATGCCTGGAATTGAAAAAACCCCACTATAATTATATAATTTCATTATAAATACCTTATAATAACTTAATTAAATATATATCATACTTAATTTCTAGGTAAAATCAATTTAGGAAGCCCAAGTATAAACTATTTTATAATAAAAATCAAAATGCATGGAAACTCCTACCTGAAACATGAGAAAATGATGTGAAACCTACAATAATGGGGATAAGATGGCCTTAATGAAATATCACATGCACTATGACACAAATACACAAGATTTAGAACCTAGAACCCACCTAGGGTTTATAATAGTGTGCAAAATGGTGAGGAAAAGAAAGGAAAATAAGAAGAGATGAGAGGATGAAGAAGAAGGGGAGGAAACGCTAATCTAAAATGATTTTGCATGAGATTGAAAGGAAAACTAATCAAAGATACAAGGAGAAGTAAGAATGGAGATCATTCAAAAGATCCTTTCTTGGTGTGTTGAGGGGGTTTGGTAGAGAGGGAATAGAGTGAGGTAAAGGGGGGATTTAATTTTTTTACTGTAGAATAGGAATTTTTATTTTTAAAATATTGGGAACATCGCATGGTTATTTCAATATTTTACAAACCATGTACCAACTTGATTATCTTCACTAGGAACACCAAGGAACCTATACAGTTTGGTTGTGTGGTTTTTGATACTTTGTACCAACCATACAAAATGCCACTATCATTTTGCAGAAACGGTGCACAGTTGTTGAATGGTTTCTTCTAACCATGCAAAACCCATGTGACTGTGATGAAAGCATAAAAATTTAAAAAACAAAATGGTTTATAACTGAAACAAGATGGGAGAAATAAAATCCAATAAATAAATGAAATAATTAAGATAAAAGAGGTATGGGTGTGTCAATTCTTCCCACCATAACACATTTTCCCTTAGAAAGTCACCAAATTCAAAATGAAACAAAAGAGGCAAGGAATCTCATCCTAAAGGAAAGACTCTCCAAATGATAACCTATAAATATGATCAAACCAAATGACATCTCAAAATATGGAATGAATTTTTACTTTACAAGTCAAAATTGAGAAACTAAGGAAGGATCAAGAAAGACGAGACTTGAAATGGGAATCCCCACCAATTAAGGATTCTACTAATGTAGTGGCTCAACAAGATAAATCAATCAAGGGGATCACTTCTAAAGTTGATAAGGTTTATCAACCAAAATAACTCAAATTAATCACCCATTTAGGACACGCTCCATAATTTCATAAAATATTAAACTCTTCAAACCTAGAAACATCAACAGATATAAAATCACATAAAAACATAACAATACAAAAATAATATCATGATAAAGGAGACCCCATATGGGCCTACCCACCATGTAAAAATGGTTAGAGTGGATCAATTAGGCAAAGGTAATCAAAATATTTCTTCATAAAAAACTCAAAACCCTCAGATTAAGTGGCTCAAAAATCCCTATAATAAAATTAACATCTAAAATCATTAGAAAAAACCACTCACTCGTCAAATCAACTCAAGGAACTAAGATTCCCAAAGGATAACACACCATTAAAATAACTCCCAAAGTAAATTACCTATGACAAGGAGAGTCAAGATGCTCAATAACATCTCCTAAACTAAGGATAAAAAAGTGGTGATAACCACAATCAGTCAACCATTAATACATAATGGCTCTATCCTCATGTAAAATAATAAGGAAGGGTGATCAAGGACCTCGGGCTCAGGGTGTAATGTCATGACCCAGGATCCACTTAACTTGTTCTCTGATCCAGTTGTCACCTGACCTCAAGTGTGCATCCACATATTCCAAAGGCTACCGACTTGAATCAAGGGTGTAAAGGTGGTACGATCGGGAGACTATACCATCAAATCAGAGTGGAACATCAGATATAACAATAAAAAGACAAAAGTGGAATCATAATATTATAGCATAAATATTAGAGATAAGAAACAAACAGTAGAAGCATAATTAACTGAATAGATAGATAATGGTATCAAAAGCCTTTAGGTAGTGTCGTATACATGGATTCATGGAATGATGATATAAAAAAGGGAATGGGGTACAGAAATATAAAAAATTATATAAAAAAACATAAAAAAAGACAAAGGTGAATCCACTATAATCTTGAGCATATAATTGATCCTCTACTCATATTCACCATCTATAAGCTATGTATATCAAGAACATGTGTCAGGGTGCTTTTCTTTATCCATACATGTTGATAAATAATCTACTCAGGTAACAATGTCATCTCAAGTAGAGTGTGAGATAAAATGCCAGTAAGCTGCCACCAATGGTGTATAGTTGAAATCCAAGTAGTTATCATAGCTAAACAGTAGTGTGAATGTATATAGAATAAACGAAAAATATGAATAAATAAATAACAGCAAGTTTTGGTTCTTATAGGATAGATAGCAGCTCTACCTTCTTCGGATCATGGTTGGATTGAGTGTGTGACTAGTAACTATATATATAGTAATTGTGTATATATATATAGTATAGTTATACATTTTATCAACCTAAATGAACCAAGTATGTGTGTACATAGGTAACTATATACCTAGAATACTAGGTGCTGGATGGACCAGAGCATAACTTAGATATCTATAACCATTCTAAATGTGCCTATATGATCAATAAAAGGGTACATTCACTACATCTCATAATGAGGGGGAGACGCCATGTTCGTCGGTCTATATGGTGGGTGTGTCTTCATTCCAAAACCCAAAACAGGGACATGGTGTGTCGTGCCCATCATCTTAATAGAGTTAGTGGTGTGAGACATCATGCTCAAAACCCAATATAAGGGAGCGTGAATTTTCATGTCCAAAAGAACCCTTACAATCATTCCACCACCTATGTTAAAGGTGTAATTGTATTTATAATGTTAATCAGGATCCATTACCTCTCATTCCCTTAAATTTTACCAAGCCCATCATAACCAAGGCATAACAATTCAATTATATCATTTTAATTAAAAATGAAAAAGTCAGTGTGTCCTTTCCTCCCTTTATAATTCATTCCATTTAAATCAATCAATTTATTTGATGATGGTAAAATCCTCATTTAAAAATTCCTTCAATTTAATACATGACATTCAATTAAACAATGCATGGAAACTCAATTTATAACATTCAAAGAGAAACTTAAAAGGTTCCATTTTCAATAGGGAAATTACCTGCATGGTAATTTCCTGTTATAAGAAAATCCAAGCTCTTAAGATGTTCTTGGATTCATTTAACATTTATAAATAAGTGGGAAAATCAACTTCTACCCCAAGATGAACACATAGGAGGTGATCTGGACATATAAATAATTAACTAAAAATGGAAATTCAAGTTGTCACACCCAAGGGGTTTCCATAACTAAGGCCAATATACTCTAAGAAACTAAACAAGGATCAACTGGAATATATCAAGGTGCGTAGATCAATATAATATGAAGATCTTGATTACACGGTGATGTGCGATAAAGGTCAATGTGGGTCACAATGGGAAAGCTATGAAAACAAATTAACTCTTGGGAAAACAATGAGAACATCTAACTTAGGGTCATTAACAACTCCCTATCCAATGGAGATCTCATGTTCGATATAGGTTATAATAAATTGGAGAAACTGTCCAACACCCTAAAAATAGGGAAAAAGAGCTGGCACCTAAAAAAGAAAAATGGATTAGAAATTAAAATTTGAATATAAGGTAGAGAACTTGAGAGAATACCTCAATATGTCCAATGCCTTTAAAAAATCTTGAATAAGACTTTGAATCGGAGAGATATATCAATGTATAGGTTGAAGGAGAAGTTGGCCTACATGAGTGAAACTAAGAGAGTTGTCCAGTGGAAGTGGGTGGAGGAAGAAAAAATTGGTTTAAAATATTAATTAAAGGAAAAAAATTTCATTTCACCCTCAAAATTGGGGTAACTTGGTTTGGCCTCATGGTTTGGCCAAACCATGTTCAAACGGTGCTGAATCCACTTCTTAAGGAGGGACCATGCATGGTTAAGGTGCAGGGTTTCCCTAACCATGTGAAAACTGTGTGAAATACCACTATTAAACATCTATAGTTTCTCACACTGGAGTGCACCTTAGGTCACATAATTTTAGACAAACTGTGCGGCTCCGGCTGCTCTCAAGAAGCCCCTCATTATTACCCCCACACATTTACTACTAACCATGTTGTAACTGTCTGGCCTTGTCTGTTTGCCTATTTCTCAAAACTATGGGCTCCGAACAAGCCTTGGATGCTCCTAGAACCTTCCATAGGTTGTAGTTCATGTATACTAATATTAAACATGTGATTTAAACTAAAAACAAATAATCAATACCTTCATGAAAAATGGGTTGTTACAACCTCCCCTCATTAAATCAACTCATCCTTGAGTTGTCCTTCTAATGGTAAAGAGGTATCATTTGAGAATACCTCTAGACACTAAGTTTGTATGTCAAATTCCAATTCCTAGGTCTCATCCTGGACAAGTTTGTGCATCAAAAGAACCCATATCAAAGGAACTGACCTACCTCAAAGTTTCATCACCGTCTAATCCAAAATACAAACTAGGTACTCCTTCAATGAATAATCCACGTCAAATTAAACCTCACCAGCTTGAAAGACATTTTATGGGTCTCTATAGTACCGTAAAAGATGAGATACCTGAAGGAAATAATTCATAGACTGGTATCTATGAGGAAGTTCCTACTGGTAAGCCACTTGTCCAATTCGTTTCACAACCTCAAAAGGTCCAACAAACCTTAGTGAGAGCTTACCTTGACTTTGAATACATCTATAGACCAATGTGGGTGTGACTCACAAGAAAACCCAATCTCCGACCTCAAACTCAAGAGGTTGTCAGTGTCTGTTGGCATATGACTAATATCTGAACTTATCTATCATCATGAACATTCTAATCAACAGAATTAACTTTGTAGTCACTTGAATGAGATGAGGAATAAGAAAAGCTACCTCCCCTGCCTCTAACCAGCACAGAGGTGAACGAAAAGGACTAACATATAAGGATTCATAATGATAAATATTGATGGTATCTTGAAAGTTGTTATTATAAGAGAACACCACCAAGGGTATATGTTTCTCCTAAGAAGACCCAAACTCATAGACACAGGTACAAAGCATGTCCTCTAGAACCTGGATCATATGCTTTATCATTCCATCGGTCTGTGGGTGATAGGTCATGCTCATAATCACCTTTGTACCCAATTCCTTATATAACCCTACTAGACCCATGACATAAATTGAGTATATATGTAAAAAAATGATAGATTTTGGATCTCCATAAAGACTTACAACCTTCGTAAAATATATCCTTCCAAGATTTCCAGCCATGAAGGTCACTTTCATAGGTAAGAAATGTGAAACCTTCGTCAAATGATCACCAAAAACCCCCAATGCATCATTACCTCAAGTTGATCTGGGTAAAACAGTCAAAAAAACCATAGACACATCATCCAACTTCCACTCAAGAATTGAATATGGAAGTTAAATACCAAGAGAATGTTTATGCTCCACCCTCACCAGCTAACAGGTGAAACAGTGTGTGATAAAACCAAAAATCTCACACTACATACCATGCCACCAATACTAGCGATGTAAATCCCAATACCTCTTGGTGTCAATGATATAAAGCTGAGGCATGAAATTTCCACATCATCTCCTCTCTAATGTCTTCTATGACACATACACACCCATGTAATAGTGTAGTATCATCCCTATCCACATTACCACCAGAATATGTATCATCATCTGATATGATTTCCCTTAGGAAAAGGCCTTCGAGGTCAAATAATTTCCTCAATATCACCTGTTCTAGAATATTAGAAGTCACTACTATGGCTGTAATGATTGTCTGACCATGATCCTCCTCAACCTAAAGTGAATCTCTAAGAATAATTCCAGGATCTGTACTTATCAACTAAACACATGAAAATCCTGAGTCCGAGTCTTCTAACTCATAGCATCGGCTATAGAATTTCCTTTACCATGCATGTAGGCAACATCAAAATCAAGTGATTACAGGTTCTCATACCATCTGTGATTTCTAAGATTAATATCTCACTGATTGAAGATTTACATGAGGATTTTGTGGTTAGTGAACACCACAAGACTCTCTCCAAGTTGATAATGCATCCAATAGTGTATGGTATGAACTAAAATTGCAAGCTCGTGGTCATGCATTGGGTAACTCCACTCATGAGGTCTCAACTAACAAAACCTGTATGCAATGAATCAACAATCCTACATTAGAACAGCTCCAAGCCTGATGCCAGATGTATCACATTATATAGTATATACATGCCTAGTACTGGAGAAATTAGTATAGGTGTTCAATTAAAACGACCCTTCAAATTCTGAAAGGTTGCTTCATCAGATTTTGACCATTAAAATTTCACACCCTTATTTTCCAAGCTCATCAGTAATTCTACAAGGTGTGAGAAATCTTGGATGAAGTTTCTATAAAATAAATCAAGTCCCAAGAAACTCTGGATGTTAAATACATTCTTGGAATGCTCCAACGAAACTATGGATCTTACATTCACTGGGTCTACCACTACTAAAATTATGGCTTTTATCAGTGCTAGAAAAGTGCATTAACAACGATAAAGAAAGAACTGTTAATCGAGGTGAAGATAAGGGGGGTCCCTTTTATCAACGCTCAGAAAAACACTGATAATTGCACCTTTTATCAGTGCTAAAAAAAATCATTGATAAATGACCCCTTTTATCAGCGCAGATAAAATGGTCCTTTATCAGCGCTTTTTTTAGCGCTGATAAAAGCCAAAAAGAATTAAAAAAATAAAAAAGTATATATAATGTGGGGGAGCTTTTAACAGCACTTGACCCCCCCACCCTTATCAGCGCTAGGCGGGCCCCCTCCCACTCACCCGTGTGTTACCCCTGCCTGCGCATCTCCCACATTCCCTCGTGAACCTCCTTGCTTCCACCTGAACTCGAACCCACGACCTCCCCCTTGCTCACATGCACCTTTACCACTAATACATTTCATTTTATTCTATATTTATTGAGATATTTGTTTATTTATATATATATATAGTTATATTAATTTGTATATTAATATATATTCATATTAAAATATAACTATATTTAGTTATATTAATACATATATATTTATTCATATATTAATATATATATATATATACATTTATTTGTATATTTATATATATTTATATTTATATATATATAGTTATATTTATTCGTATATTAATATAGATTCAAATCAATATAAATATATTGAGTTGTATTAATAAATATATATTTATTCATATATTAGTATATATATATTTATTCGTATATTAATTTATATATATATTTATTTATATATATATTTTTAGTTATAATTTTTTATCCATATATTTATTTGTATATCAATATATATTTATAATATTAGTTTTAAATAAATTTATAAAATATGTATTTTATGTGTGTATATATAAATAAATATACAGATACATACATATATACATATATACAACACACACACACACAGAAAGACACTATACACATAGATATATATATATATATACATATATATTTTTATATACGAATAAATACAAATATATGTGTATTTGAAAAGACATAGAATGTTAAAAGGACCATAACTTCGAATCCAAAATTCATTTTCATCTCCACAACTAGTAAAATCAAATATAATGAAACAATCTTTGATATGATATGTGGTACAGGCCTAGAGTACATCCGGATCATAAGTTAAACCAGTTTGAATGTTAAACAATTGGGGTATCCCGATTAAAAACATAGTTTTGGAGTCCCTTTGGGCATTTTTTGGCTTTGAAAAATGTATCAGAAGGTTCCCTAGGGTCACTACCACGTAGATATCATCACAAGATGTGATTTGATATGTTGTAGAGCTCAAACGGACACCCAGATCAAAAGTTATGGTCATTTAAAGTTTGAGTTACATTTTTAACTTATTTTAGATCTTTTATTAATTTTTTTGATTTTTTGTGTCTTCAGATTGTTATTAAATGTTTATAAATCGATAATAACTATGAAATTTTTAATTAATAATATTTTTTAAAAACATTTAAAGCCATTTTCACTAAATTTCTTATATATTAAATGTAAAAGTGTATTTATACTTATCTAAAACATATTTAGAAAATATATATTATATTTATATCAATATAAATATACTTATATAATAATATAATATTTTTCATGAATTTTTTTTAAATATAATTTTTATCAGCGCTAGGAAAAAGTACTGATAAAGCCCCCCTTTATCAGCACTACTAAAAAACGTTGATAAAGGTGTCCCCTTTATCAGTGCTAAAAAAGTGCTGATAAAGGTGGGTCCTTTATCAACACTGAAAAAAGCGCTGATAAAGGGTCACTTTTAACAACGCTTTTTTTCACTGTTAAAAGTACCCCTTTATCAGTACTTTTTTGGAGCACTGATAATGGGTTGCGTTGCGGAAAACTAGTTTCGTGGTAGTGTAATGAAACTCCTAAATATGAGATAATGTAACCTAGGAAGTTGACTTTGTCAATCCAAAAGTAAAATTTACTGAGCTTATCATGGAGCTGATTCTCTCTTTGTGTATTCAGAATGATCTTAATATGTTGGAATGGTCATGTCTAGAGCATGAATACACCAATATATCTTCAAAAAATAATACCATGAATGAATCCAAATATAGGTGGAAACCCCCATTCAGAAGATCTATAAAACAATTGTATTCGTGAGTATGAATGGAGTGACCAGTTACTCATATAGACCATACTTGCTCTGAAAAGTCATGTGATGTATGTCTGATGACCTGTCATGCACCTGATGATAGACCGACCTCAAATCTATCTTTCAAATAACACTTGCTCCCCAGAGCTAATAAAATATTTCATCTATTCTAGGTAGTGGATATTGGTTCATGAACATAATATGGTTCCCCGGAGCTAATAAAATATTTCATCTATTCTAGGCAGTGGATATTGGTTCTTGAACATAATCTGGTTAAATCGTCTTTAATCAACATAAATCCTTAGGTTACCATCCACCTTCTTGTAAAAAATTGTATGTTCCGGGTGCAGTGGAAGCACAGAGGGTTAGTTCCAAACCTTTTTTTTTCATTATCAATGTTTAATTCAACATTAAGTGATGATTAGTGCCATTATTAGTGGATTTTAATCAAGGAAGAAGAAATGGATACTTACCTCTACCCAAGATATCGGATATCAACACATGTTTTTTAAAATTAATTTAATTAATTATAATTACCTCCAAGGTTATTCATTCTTCATTGATGCGTCTGACCACAGTTCTGTAGTTTTCCATCGTTTCATTGCATAATCAAAGCATATGATTCATCTAGCAGTGATCCACACATGCTACACAAATCTTCGGATGTCTCCAAATAAGTCTTCGGGTGCGAGCATGGAAGATCCTTGCGCTTGTGATGTCTTCCTTAAATCTCCTTGAGAAATAATTCCAAAGTGTTCTCCTTGATTCTATAGAGGAGTATCTCTCTCACTATTGAGATAATTCTTGGAGGGGGATTCACTCTCTAGGCTTGAGATATTTTCTCTAATCTATTATGCACAATGAATTTATTGGCAAGGGCTTTGAGAAAATAATCATAATTTTGTATTTATATCACAAGGGTTAAAATGACATAATTTCATAGGTGCCCTTATTTATTTTATTAATCCTAGTAAAAACTCATGTCAAATAATAATAGTATTATTATTATTATCTCTTTACATGCACCTAACATTCAAATTATAATTAATTATTATTTAATAAAATAATATTCAACATTATTATTTCTCACCAGACCTTTGAACTCAGTCTGCCAATCATCCACCATATTTGTTGGACAATGAATAATGTCTATTTATTTATTAAATAAATTTCACTTCATTATTCACCAATAAATGTATAAATATTATATTCACTAAATGGAAAATAAACATTTATTAAATATTTCTCCCATAAGATATATTCTCTCGAATAATTAGTGTAGGAATAAATGAGATCAGGCATCCATAAATAATTATTTAACCACAACCAGGAATAATATTTATTCAACTTGTTAAATAATAAAAAATATATTATTTAACTAAGATACTAGATACACTTAATGTGTGATCCTCTAGGCCTCTTTTTTTATTGGCATTAGGAAGAGCAGCCTAAAGTCCTTGGTTAGCATCTAATAACATGCCAAGGCACCCATAGAGAAATAATTAAATGTCTCAACAACATGTCAGCTCATATGAACTCTTACCATGTAATGTAATCCCTTTATCACAATATCTCAAATCAGGCAGGTTGCATAAAAGTGCCATCAACATATATGATTGATATATATTTCTTTAAATTTCTGGAAATATAACTTGCCTATTTATCACCATGTCCATGGATTTATTTAAGCTATATCATTTACATCAAAGGGAATGAGATATAATCTTTCATTAAAGAGTAGAAGGGATAAACCCTTTCTTACATTATTCATTAATGCAATATTACTCATGACGCACCAAACATATCCTACCTCACTGTGAACATATGTTATCATGGTTTTCATCAATAAATATAAGTGTGTGGGTCATAATACTCATTAATAATAATCTAAAATTCTAAGGACCAATACACAGGTCTGTAGATAGGAACATCCAAGGACACATAGAAATGTGGATTTCCTACTGGTGGGTCTTGTTCTCATAATATCGTCCTATATATTACCAAGGGTGTACACCATGAGAAGGTGTATCAAAATCCAATGATTCTATATCCCTGATATCCTATATAAGTTGTGTCCCTCAAATGATATCATCTGGATATAGAACATATATTCAAGAGTAGTGTCATAGTACGTTCGGGTTCTAATCATAGCAAGGATCCTCTATGACCATTTAGTGAGACCGCTACTCTTTGGGGATTATCACATTCAATTTCACATAGAAGAAAAATAATTATGTGATAAGGAATTTATTAATATTCAAAACCATGAATATAAGATATCATAAAGTAAAAAAATAAGTAGGTTATAGGGAACCAACTTCAATAGACTCCCACTTGCACTAGATCCCACTTCTAACAACATTCAGTCCACTAGCTCTCACATGATACTAATGCTTCTCTTGAGATAGGCCTTTAGTCAAGGGGTCCTCCATGTTCTATTTCATGGGTACTCTTCTCACTACAACTTCACCCCTATGATAAAAATCCCTCAAGAGGTGATACATTAGGAATATGTTCTTTGTCTGTTGATGTGACCTTGGCTCTTTTTCAAGAGCCACCACTATAATATTATCATAATAAAATGTGATAGGGTGTTTACTAGTAGGTACCACATCAATATCATGGATAATGTTATAAATCCATACAGATTACTTGGATACATTAGAAGCCACTATATACTCAGACTTCGCTATAGAATCACCAACAACTGGCTTCTTTTAACTCTTCCAACTCATAGCTCCTCTATTGAGACATGAAACATATTCTGATTACATCATCCGATCATTTTGATCTATCTAAAAACTAGCATCGACATACCCTCTAATGACCAGATCCTCATCTCCTCCATACACTGGGAAAATATCCATAGTTCTTCTCAGATACTTAAGGATAGTCTTAACAGCAGTTCAATGATGTTCTCCTGGATCTGATTGATATATTCCTACCATGCTCATTGTGGAGGAAACATCAAGTCTAGTACATAACATGGCATACATGATTTATTCTATCGCTGAAGTGTATGGGATATTACTCATTCTATCTATCTCATATTATGTCTGGGGACACATTTTCTTAGAAAGATGTAAACCGTGTGACAATTGAACAAATCACCTCTTTGATTTTTCCATACTAAATCACATTAGTATCTGGTCAATACATGTACATTTTTTAGTCCAAGAATCCTCTTGGATCTATCACAGATGATCTTGATCCCACAAATATAGGCTGATTCGTCTAATTCCTTCATGTATAATCACTTGTTCAACAAATCCTTAAATGATTATAAGACTGGTATTTCATTTCCAATAAGTAATATTTCGTCAACATACATTGCTAAGATAATGACTATATTCCCATTAAACCTTTTGTAAACACATGGCTCACACTCATTATTAATGAAACCAAATTCTCTTATGGATTCATCGAATCAAATATTAAATGACCTGGATCCTTTATTCAATCCATAAATGGATCTCTACAACTTTCAAAACCTTTTGGAATCACTTCGCATCACAAACCCTTCTAGTTGTGTCATATAGACATCTTCCTGAAGGTTCCCGTTAAGGAATGCAGTTTTTACAACCATCTTCCAAATTTAATAGTCATGGTAATCTACTATGGAAAGTAAGATTCTTATGGATTTAAACATGGAAACTATTAAAAATGTTTCATCTTATTCAATACCTTAATTCTGTTTAAAACCTTTAGCCACTAGCCTTTCTTTATAGGTACTTACTTTACCTTCCATGTTTGGTTTTCTCTTGAGTACCCATTTACCCTCAACAGGCTTTACATCTACTGACACATCGACCAGAACCCAATCATGGTTCTGATAGATGGAATTTATCTCATAATCCATATCATTTATCCATCTTGTATCTTCTAATCTCTCTACTACCTATTTATAGGATATAGGTTCATTATTGTCCAACAATAATTAGTCACCATCCTTGGTGACTAGAAAACCATATCTCTCTGGTTCCCTTACCTCTCTTACACTCTCATATAGTACTTGGGTTTCAAGAACTACTTCTTCTATGGGGACCTGTGGAACTTTTTTCATGTACCATCTTCTATGTATCTTGAGCATCAACTTCATCAAATTCAATCTTCCTCCAACTATCCTTTTTTAGGATGTTCTCCCTCTTAAGAAATATGGCTTGTCTGGAGATAGTCACTCTCTTTTATGAGGGGTTGTAAAGGTATTATCCCTTTATTTTCATGGGATACCCTAAAAAGATATACTTTGTTCCCTGGGGATCTAGTTTGTTTCCTGATAAGGCCTTAACAAACACCTCACAATTCCATATATGTGTATGTGATAAATTGGGTTTCTTTCCACTCCATAGCTCGAAGGGAATTCCATTTTCTGCTTTATTTGGTAATCGATTTAATCTATATGTCACAGTTTGTAACTCATATCCCCAAAAGGATAACGGAATATATTAATGATTCATCATCGACCTTATGATGTCCAACAAGGTATGGTTCCTTCATTCACTAACACCATTCCACTATGGTGTATAAGTTGGAGTGATTTGAGACAGAATCCCAAACACCCGTAGAAAGTTGTGAACTCTTGGTTAAGATATTCACCACCTTGGTCTAATCAAATCTTCTGTATCTTCTTACCGTGTTTATTCTATACTTCATTCTTGAATTCCATGAATTTCACAAAGGCCTTGTACTTATACCTCAATAATTAGATATAGTCATATCTACTCAATTCATTAGTAAAAGTTATGGAGTAAGAATATCAACCTCAAGATTTTACAATAAATGGTCCACACACATCAGTGTGTACCAATCATAGAAGATCTTTGTCTCTTTTACCATGTCCACTAAATGGTGGTTTGGTCATTTTTTCGTGTAAACAAGCATGACATCTATCAAGTGTTTTTAGCTCAGAAGAGTCTAAATAGCTATCTTGATAGATCTTTGTCAAACACTTCTCGTTTACATGACCAAGATGGTGATGCCAAAGCTGGGTGTTATATGATTCATTTGAACTTGATTCGTTATCAATTTCCAACACTAGGTTTTGTAATTTAAAACATGCATACAGTTATTTAAATGTGCCATACCATAACATATGTTGTCTTTATAAAATAAACAACTTTTATTTCTGAACATGAAAATAAACCCATCTATATCGAATCTTGATACATAAATTATATTTTTTTAATAGTAGGTACATAATAGAAATCATGTAAAACCAAAATCATTCTTGTTGGAAATGAAAGGTGGTAGTCACCAATAGCATAAGCAACCAGCCTCGCACAATTGGCATCTTGAAAATCCACCACTCCTCTAGAATTTTTTTGAAATCTACTTAGTTCCTAAATTTGGATATAGATGTGACCACAACAAGATATATCTAATACCCAATGTGTAGATATGGAAAGATTTCACTCGATAAAGAACGCACCTTTAGCTTCCCCAAACATTGGTGTTTAGTTCTTCTTCCAGTGGCATGGCTTTCCACATGAAAATCATACTACCTCTTTTCATTACCCTACCACTGGATCTTATCCTTCTTGGTAGGATGGTGCTAAGGATCTTTAGACTATTTATAAGTCTTGGGCCCCTTTTCCATGTCCTTATATGTCTTATTCACCATAAGGACTGTGTGTTTTTCATGCCCCATGTCATTATCCACTTCGTGAATCATGTTTACATTTCTTATAGACTCTTCTCATTATTTATAATTATATAATTCACAATAAAACTAGAGAACATCGTAGACAGTGATGAAAGTATGATAACAGAACGCGCAACTCATCCAGGGATTTAATCCCTAAGATGTCCAGGTGTTCAATGTAGACAATAAACTTGACTACATGAGACCCATCTGGCATAGAATATCCAATATTAGTGGTAAACAAAGCATTGGATATCTCATACCTCTCTAGTATCTCCTTATCTTGATATAGATCCTGAAGGTGAGACATCATGCTATATGCATCCATATCCTCATGTTGCTTCAAGAGCTCATTGGATATGGATGATAACATGAATCAATGAACATTTTTATAATCATATAGATGTTTCTCATATTGATATATCTCTGCATCACTTACCTCATTTATAGGAACAAGTGGTAAAGGTTCTTCCAACACATATAATTTCCTTTCATGGTAATGGATGGTGCGTAAATGCCTCTATCATTCCTAGAAATTCATGCCGGTGAGAAGGTTTTCCTTATCAAGTATGGATCACAATGATATGTTTGATGTCATTTTTAATGTTGTTTCATAAAATAAGATAAGAATAGATTTTTTATTTTATCTGATAAATTTAGAGAAATATATATTATATTTATTAGTATCCAACTATTTTATTGAAACCCAATAACCCTCACCATTGTATTTGGAATACCCTATTGATTGGATATTCAAGTGGAAAGGATCCATATTCCATTTCTCATTATCCTGACATGGGTTGGTCAAGAAACTTGAAACTTGAGTGGACTCCCCAATCCTAAAATCCTTTAATTGGATTTCCTCAACCTTTGCCTCTCAATTACACCATATCCTACTTTGGAAGTAAATCCTTGATGTGAATGAAGTCAATTCAACCCAAAACCTCATGTTAGAATTCATGAATAATTGAAATCACCCCAACATTGTCTGAACAAGAACTTTGAACTATGGTTTGATTCTAACTAAATTAATGGAAGGTTATACCGAATTAACATTTTATTGAGGGATTTTATCATTTATGCATAAATTTACAATTATTATCTTTATCAAATTCTTGTTAATATTAAGTGGAATTACTTAAGTGATTAACCATTTCTTTTGATAATATTTAAGCATAATCTAGTTTATTTAAGTTCCATCTTGCATGCTTGTTAATTCATTATGTGATCACAAAAAAAAATCCATAATGAATAACAATGAAAATAAAATAAATAATAAAAGGGTATGATCATGAGCTTGTTCTAATGGTTCATTTATCTATCGATTGATAAACTAACCACTAAACTATGGGAGAAACAACTTGAACCAATTAAGTTCATGTTTACAAATTTCGACCTGCCCACCTTTGTATCTCCTTTGATTATTTTTTCCTGGACTATGAACTTGAACTGCCTCTATTAGCTTTGGATCTACATTCATTACATATTCTTTTACTCACTTGCAGGTGAGGGGTAAAGAGGGGTTTATATAAAAGAAACCATGGGAATGCACTCCCTACATATTAATGAGTAGAGAAGGAATGCAGGCCAAAAATTTAATTTAATAATAAATTAAAATGAAACAAATCACTTACAAAGGTCTGGTCTAGTTCATGATCATCCACTAGCATACAACGAATTACACATTTAACAAAACTAGCATTAAATTCTTAATTGTTCTTATTGAAGATAAATTACACTCGAATAAATTAATTATTATCTTTAATTAATAAATACTTTAATCTTAATCCTTAGTAGAATTTCCTTAAGATTTAGATTCTTTAAATTTTGAAGAAGCTAAAAAAATTCCTTTAAAATTAACTGTATACATCACTTGTACATTAGAGGTAACTCGATGAATACCCATCCAAATCTACCCAACATGTATTATACTTTTATACACTTTATTCTTTGTGACATATAGCATGTACAACTTATCACGTACATTCATGACATGTACTTCATAGATGATAACACGAATTAGATGATTTTTCGGTAATGTGTCATGCTTTAATGTACATAAAATAATAACTGTATTAAAACTCATACAAGACATAAATATCTTGAATAGTACACAGATATTAATTAAACATTTAAATATTTATGTATATTAAAACCTTACATATGGTGTGTTCTATCTTTATGACCACACACAAGTACATGTCTCAAGGTTTACATAGTAAAATAAATAAATATTAAATCTATGTAATCTAGTAAAAGTACATGACATGTAGATATAATCTACACGGCATATAAACCCTTCACCATCTCTCTGGAGTACACACCTGGGGACTTGGAGTGTGAGGTATACATCAAAAATCATGGAGTACACGGTGTGTCCAATGGGCCACATTCCATGTTGACTCTATGTTACATGGTCACCGGTCATGTAGGTTGTGTATGGAATACACGGCCCAGTCCCTGACCCGAATAGACTACATGCCATGTCCATTGGTGCACATAGTGTGTAGTCTGTCAGACCATGCACCAGCTAATCCTAGTCAACATGAGGTGCATTAAATGGGGTAATTAATTCCATAATCGATGAAAAATATGGATTTTATTTCCAAATAAATCTTGACGCATTGAACATGAATACATGACATGTAATGCCGATTACACGGTGTGTAGTCTCATATTGTACGGCTAAGATCCTTGGAACCACTGGATGAGATCCTTGATTTTATTTTAATCATAAAATAAATCATTTCTGTTAGATCTATGAGAAACTATATGGGATGAAATAGATCCCATAATTCTGATTTAAATAATGATTAAACTCAAATTGAAAAAATAAATTACAAATGCATAAATCACCAAAAAAAACTACGTAATTATAAACAATGATGTTCCCCCTCTGATACCAATTGTATGTTCTAGGTATAGCAGAAGAGTGGGAGGGATGGTGCCCAACTTTTCTTCTTTCCATTATCAATGACTAATCTGAGATCAAGAGATAATGAATTTCATGATCAACAGATTTTAATCAAGGAACAAGAAAGAGATATTAACCTAGAACCAAGATAGAGGATATCAACGTACGTTGTTTATAATTAATTTAATTAAATGAGAATTACCTCCAAGGTTATTCTTTATTTGTTGATGTGTCTGGCCACAAATATGTAGTGCACTATCACTGTGTTATAGAATCCAAGCATTGAATTCCTCTAGTGGTGATCCACATGTACTCCATGAAACTCCAAACATCACAAAAGGAGTGTCTAGGTTCTAGAGCAGGTGATCCTTGTGCTCGAAATGTCCACCTTCAATCGCCTTGAGAACCGCTTCCAAATCAATCTCATTGATCCAGTGGAGGAGGATCTATCTCATTCTTGAGATCATTTATGGAGAGGGATGAAATCTCTAGGATTTAGATCTTTTCTCCAATCCACTGTGCACAATGACTTTATTGGATAGGGTTATGAGAAAATAATCATAATTATGTATTTATATCACTAGGGTTAAACTAAAAAAATTGCACAAGTTCCCTTATTTATTTTATTAATCCTTGTGAAACCCCATGTCTAATATTAATGATATTATTATTATTTTTTCTTGACACGTGCCTAACGTGAAAATTATAATTAAATATTATTTAATACAATAATATTAAACGTTATTATTTCTCACCGAACCCTTAAACTCGGTCCTCTAATCCTCCACCATATTTACTAGACCTTGAATAATAACTATTTATTTATTAAATAAATTTCATTGAATTATTCTCCAACAAATATATAAATTTTATATTCACTAAATAGAAAATAAAAATTTATTAAATATTACACCCACAGTATATATTCTCTCGAATAACTAGTGTCTAAATAAATGCGATCAGACATCCATGAATAATTATTAAATCACAACCAGGAATAATATTTTTTCAACTTGTTAAATAATAAACAATATATTATTTACCTGTGACACTAATTACACTTAGTGTGGGACCCTCTAGGCCTCTTTCTCAATGGCATTAGTCGGAGCATCCAAAATTCCATGTTAAGCGTCTAGAAATACACCAAGGCACCCATAGAGAAAGAAGTTAATTCTACAAAAACATGTCACCTCATATGAACACTTACAATGTAATGTAATCCCTTTATCACAATATCTCAAATTGAGTAGGTTTCATGAAAGTGCCATCAACTTATATGATTGATATCTATTTCATTTACTTTCCAGAAATATAACTTACCTATTGATCACCATGGTCATGGATTTATTTAGGATATATCATTTTCATTAAAGGGCCAAAGATATTGTCTCCCTTTAAAAAACATAGGGGATAAATCCTTTATTGCATTATTGATTAATGGAATATTACTTGTGAGGAACCCAACATATCCTACCTCGCTGTGAACATATTTCCTCATGGTTTTTGTCAATACTTCTATGTTTGAAAGTCATAATACTAATTTATAATAATCTTAAAGTCTAAGGACTAATACACACGTCCGCATATGGGAACATCCAATGACACAAAGAAATTTGGATTTCATACTAGCAGATCTTGTTCTCATAATATCCCCTAGATATTACCAATGGCGTACCACATGAGAAGGTGCCTCATAGTCCTATGAGTACCCACCCCAGATATCCGGTATCATTTGTGCCCCTAAAATGATATCATCTGGCTATAGAACATATATTCAAGAATAGTTTCATAGCACTTATGGGTTTTCATCATAGCAGGGATCTGCTGTGACCTTTTATAGTGATATATACTCTATGAAAATTATTACATTCAATGTCATGTAGAAGAACAATTGTAATGTGATAATGAATTTATTAATATTCAAAAAAATGAATATAAGTTATCATAAAGTTCAAAAGATATTGGTTCTAGGATAGAAACTCCAACAAAAAGGACTGGTGAACCCCAAGGAAAAGTGTTGGGACATATAGATCCTTTCGATTCTAGATCCTCAAACTATTTATTGAGCTATATATGCCCCATAAGTACCATTATATAAGGAATAAGGGTCATTGGTGATGCTTATAGAACAATCTCAATGGAAAATTCTACCTCTTTCACTAGAGGTAGATCAAAGAATTAGTTGGGAATTATTTTCCTGAAATTCTCTACTGGAGGAGGAAAAATAGTAGGTCATATCACATGATCATCGAAATAAAGATAGGCAACTTGGTCTATCACACTACCCAACCTCTGCTTCTTGGGTCCCGATCGTGCATCTTTCACATCCCATTATCACTTATGAAAGTTCCTACCACCCTATGGTGATGTAAAATTTACCCTTTGATAGTAGTAGTAAATATGGGATTAATAAGTAACCAAGCAGTCTATCCCAATGATTACATCAATACCATTCATGTCAAGGATGAAAAGATTCCATATAAAGAGGTATCTATATGCCTCAATAGTAAAATCCTTATTATGATGAATGCCCTATGGTCGGATACCTAATAGGGTATCAAGAATCATAACAACATAAAAGTGCTCGATCTTGAGGCATCGACTCTCTGTGATTGCCTCATATTTAAATGAGTGAGACAAACTTGTGTCAAACAATGTAGACAACAATTTGGAAGCTACTTGAATAATAACTCATGCAGTAGAAGGTCTGGTGATCTAATCCTTTGGTATAGGCTGGACTGCATGTAACTGTCTTTTAATGAGTCCCCGAGTCACTGCCTAACTGCCTTACGTAAGCCCGCTCTGCTGGTATTGAGAATCATTTGTCTTGCAACCTCTTCCTCAACCACCGCCTCATCTAGAGCGACCAATGGTATCCCAACTGCATGCATGTCATGATAGAACTAGCCCCACTCCTAAATATAGAGTAGAAATATATCCCATCTCTCTAGGTACTAATGGAAAAGTACTACAAAAGTGATAGATATAGCCCATCTTATCACAACCTCTACATTCCACTGGATCTCATAAACACTAGGATGTTTTATTTATTGGATTACTACACTGGTGACATATCATACAGCTATTAACATGAGGATCATGCCTTATTCTACCCCTATGAGGACCCTCAAAACATCTCTTTCACCTAGAAGAAGAAGCACTGATATATCTAGGTGTCGAACCTCCCTGACATACGCCATTAGCATCCCTCAAATGTTTCTTTGTAATAAGGTCCTGGTTGAATATATCAGAAATTGTAGTCAACCTGAATACATTTAACTATCATTTGATGGAATATACTAGCCCATCCTTGAATCATCTGGCAGTCATATGATCATCACCCGCTAGAGTAAAAGTGAACCACTACAACTCAGTAAAATGATAAAGGTATTCCATAACAAACATGCCTCCTTACTCTAGGTTCATGAATTATCTAGCTCTATCAGCCCTCAGAGTCTAGGGAAATATATAGTCATAGAAATTTTTTTAAATTATTCCCAAACCATATCTCTATGCTGATATACCTGGGTAATATCTTCCAACCACCGCTTGGCAGAATCACATAACATATATGTATCATGTTTGACCCTCCACACTAAAGGCATCTCCAGATGCTTCGAAATATAAAGAATATATTTGATCCAAGACTCAGTAGCATGTGGTATGATATCCCCTGAAAAGGTGGGAGGATGCTACCTCTAGAAATGATACATCAAATCTACCATACTCGGGGCAGGTCAAACAACACCTTAAATATTCTGCAACATACCTAGAAATCCCTCTTAGAACTGGGTGTCGGTACCCATTTCAGGAATAGGACACGGTTCCAAAGGTGGAACTATAGGATTAATCATTGATGTCTCAAGGCCTACCACCTCAGGTGCATGGTCATCACCACCTTCAGGGCATATGATCCGAGGATGTCATGGTGGAAATATTCTACAATCCCAAATTCATGTCTCAAAAGATATCTTAATAATTTAAAAGATTGCAGATGGAAAACTATGAAATGTACATAGCCTTCCTATAGGTAGATCATACCCATCTGCATGCTCATAATGAAATGATTTTGTAATATAGAAAGACCATAGTAGTCATAAGAACATAAGAGACACACCACTACCCACTACAATGTCAGGCTCGGGTCTTGGTCTATGTTTCAAATGTATAATATAATCATTTAATTATTAAAGTGATATTCATTTGAATTTTTTCTCATTTATGTAATTAAATATCTTTAAATGGTTGAATTATATAGGTTAAAATTTCCAATCCATAAGGTCCCATACTCCTTATGAACTAAAATATGGAATCCACTTAACTCATACCATAACATGTTCCAGCCCATTCAACCAATGGTCCATGGCTCAACATTCTATAATTGACAACTTAAGGTGTATGATTTAACATATATAGGAAAACATTATTAGGTTAAGGTAGGTGGATTAAGTGTCAATTATGTTTTCAAAATCCCTGTATGAAATGCCAGGACATTTAAATACATAATCAAGGTACTAGAAATATGAAATAGGAAAATACATGCTGAAAATAAACATTGTATGGAAAAATGCATGGAATATTATTCCTATTGTGCCTATAATGATGTATGAATTGATGAAGAACCCTCGTTTCATTAGGTAAAGTGATTGAAATCATAGTTTCAATAATACCATTATCAATACATCATAATACATGTGTGCCACCCAGTAGTGAAGTCATATCAACCATAATAGGGGAAAACAATAACTGCAATTTCCCATCCCAAATAATTTGGGTTTTCCCTATACAGGGGTTATCTACATCCAAGCACAAGGTCATTTACAAATCCCATTAACATCTAGTCTCTTTTCTAATACCCAAACAGTAAGACAAAGGAAAAAAATCTATGATACCAGTTTATAACATCCCAAACCAGGATCTACATAAATTGTGCCCCAAGCCAATGGTCACATGGCCTCCAGAGTGACTCCTCATATTCCTAATGTAATCAACTAGTAGTGAAGGTGTAAAGGTTGTATAATGGGGAGACTATACCCTCAAATTAGAGTGTCAATGTGGATATAACAATAAACAGACAATAGAGGAAGCATAATATAATAGTGGAAATGATCGAGATAAAAAACTAAACTATATAATCATAATTAATTGAATATCTTAATAATAATATAAAAATCCTCAATGAAGTATCATACACATGGATTCATTTCATGATGATATACAAAAAGGGAATAAGGAACATGCATATACAACATTCTATACAAAAAATATCAAAAGGAAAATGCTACTCCACTAGCATCTCAATCATATGCTCAATCCTATTCTCTAATGCTCCATCTATATGGTAATCCTATCAATAACCTATGTTAGGGTACTTTCCCTTATCCATACCTATAGAAAAATAATCTACTTGGGTACCAAAGGTGGCCCGAGTAGGTTATGGGATAAAAACCTAGTAGGACACCACCAATAGTGTCTAGTAGTAATCCAAGCAGTGATCATAGATAAACATAAATGTGAAATTATATAGAATAAATGAAAAATCTTAATAAATAAATAACATCCCACTCAGATTCCTATAGGACAAATGGAAGCTCTACCATTATTGGCTCATGGCTGGAATGATTTTCTTCCCAATAACTATATATATATATTAATGGAATATATGTAGTATAGTTATATATTGAATCAACCTATATGAACCAAGTACTTGTGGACGTAATTGTCCATATACCTGGAATACTAGGTGCTGGCTATACTGGGGTGTAACTAAGACATCCATAACTAGTATATATGAACCTATAAACTTAGGAAAATGGTTCATTCAATACATCTCATAATTAGTGGGAGATTATATGCTCATAGCTCTATATTGTAGGTGTGTCTTCATGCCAACACCCTAAACAGAGATGTGGTGTGTCATGGCCACCGTCCTAACAGAGTTAGTGGTGTGAGATGTCATGCCCAACACCCGATGTAAGGGAGCATGAATCCTCATGGAAAATAAAACCCTTACCCTCATTCGATAACCTATATCAAAGGAATTATTGTATTTATAATATTATGAGCCCTTACCTATCATGCATTATATTATACCAATCCTATCATAAAAAATGCATAAAAATTCAATTATAGAATATAATAAAACATTTGAAAGTCAGTGTGACCTCTCCAACCATTATAATTCATTACTTTTAAATCATTCAATTTATTTAAGGTAGAGAAAACCCTAATGAAAAATAACTTAAATTTAATACATTCCATTCAATTAAACAATTCATGGAAATTCAATTTATAAGGTCAAAGAGGCACTTAGAAGGTTCCACTATTTTTAGTTCAATTACTTGTATGGGAAATTCCCTTAATAATACAAGACGAGATCTTTGGAAGTTCTTTGGTCCATTTAACCTTCATATCATAGTGGTAAAATCACTTTCTAACCCATTATAGACACTTATGAGGTGTTTCAGATATTTTAACAGTTAACTATAAAGGGTAGTTCAAACAGAGACACCCAATCTATAAGTCCCCACCCTTAAACATTATATAATTTTGCGTTAATTCAAGATTTTACATTGAGGAACCTTTTTAGGTTTAGAGTTTTATAGAATTTGGACATAACTATTTAATTACTTCTCAAAAATTACAACATGGACACTTCTTCTCTATATAATTTTTTTGACAAAATAAAACCCAAAATAAAACAATAATTCTTTCCTTGATATAAATCTACTTGAATTCTTCCTTTCTCTTACCCTTCCTTATACCTTGTGAAAAACATTTCAAAAACATGGGATGAGAAAAAAAATCTCAGAAATGGATATAAAATAAGTAAATAAAACATTAGTCTATAAATACATACAAATCAATTAAACCATACTTTTCAATCATAATACATATGTTCTTTAACATACGCCATGAAATCATATGATTTATGAATAACACACATAAATCATAAATCTTAAAGGTAACTTGTGGCATCCATAACATACTTACATTGTAGATTTCATAGCTACATAAGGAGTTACATTTGGAACAACTATCATAGTATATTCCCTAAAGTTCTTAGGATAAACATTAACGTTTACCTCTATCGTGTTACCCAATGCGTTAGAGAGCTATCTCAGGATCATCCGCCCTATGTTTATCATCGAACCACCCATATTAATTTATCACGTAACCACCTGTCAAATGTCCAAGTACCATTACATAATCATAAAACATAAAATATTGAAGTTATCTACATTTCAATCATCAATCACAATAAATCAATTCAATGTATTTGAATATTCAATCAATTTACAAAACCATTAAAACATTAAAAAAGTTATTTTTTAATTAAAGTGTCCCATACCACTTTGAAACCATTAAAAGAAATTTGAGAGTTATAATTTTAAAAAATATATTTCCATATAAAATATCCTTAAAACCATTTTGAAAACATGGAAATTAATGATAAATATTTAGAATATTAAATCATTAAAACATTGAAAACAATGTTTCAGTTAAAGATTCTCGTAACACTTGAGAAACACTTGAATAAAAATAATTAAATTATAACAACAAACAAAAATTTAAATATCTTGATAATATATAAATTAATGATATAAAATTTGAAAATGGTTATATATACATCTTATATTATATTAAGGGTGCACAATATCGAGATATACCTCAACAAAAGGAGACTGAGATGTAGTCCCACACGGAGATCGTATCATTAGACTGAGGATAAATAAATGACATAATTATGTGAGAAAAATATAAATACACCCAATATAAGTGGATATTAATTGTAAAACAATCATATTTCCTTCACACATATTAAAAACAAAACCAATGACATGGCTATTTAACTCAATGAATTGATATTGAGCTAAGATTTCCCTTACAAAGTTCGTATAAATGACGTATGAATTTATCAATGGAGTGATTATGTGTTACAAAAGAATATACACATAAAGAGAAGTGGAAATTACAACATAAATAAATAAATAGTGATTCCACACATAATATTGGCATAATATAATCATCATGATATGCGTAAAACTCAATGAGTGGAAATTGAGTTTAGAAATTCCCTTACGAAAATTTGGCTGCATAACAGCGTCACTTAAAAATTCATAAAATGAGTTGATGAGAGTAAAATGGATCTATAATCACTAGGACATAAAATTTAATTCAATAAAGATATAGAAGAACATATCCCAAGATAATAAAATGGAACATAAAATACATAACCTAAAATAAGTCATTGACTAAAAGAGGAGGGTGAAAGGTTCCCTTTCCTTGTGTCTAACTTGCCTCATTTGTTGTTTATATTCCATAATAATAAAAATTCCATTAATTTCTACTTGATTCGGAACCTTTTTCATGTTTATTATTCATTTTATATTACTTATCATCATGATATAAAAATTACATAATTATTTAATTTAATATCGGTCATTTTGTTGATATTCGATACTTGAGTCAAAAATGAACGTGTTATAATTAAAATTTGTCCATGTTGTCAAAATTACACTATCTCTATAATGATATTAATGAATTAAATATAATATATATCTATAATATATATTTATTTATAATATTACATAACATTTGGAGATAATAAATGAAATGAACCATTCATGGAGACGGTAAGTCATACGTACGCAGGAACGCCACTTTCAATTTTTTGATGTCTAAAGGAATGAAAACTAAATGATACATAGGTATATTATAATTCTAGTATAATATCATATTTGATATATGTTAAATAATTTCATTAATTCCATCCATTATACGTTTCATTTATGGCATGAACGAGTCACATCACTTTGAGGGGAAGGTAGTATGCACTTCCTCAAATGAAATTATCATCTTTACACATTATGGAAATAATAGAGGTATGATTTAAATAAAAAAACAGAAGAATATATAGAATATAAAAAATATATATATCATATATAAATATAGTTTTATCATAATGGCCACCATGGTAGGTGGTACGGGAAAATTGAACAATCATCATTTCATGAGACAATAGTTCACTGTATAGAGAAACAATATGTTCATATACATTATATGGAGGTGTGTGTAACTGTAGTTTGAATCCTTATCATAGAAACATACTAGTATATTAATGATACTGGTTTTGTTATGTAATCAAATAATAGGAATAGAATATTTAGTGAAGAAGTAAAATAATGTAAAGGGTCTTTAGAGAAGACGCTACCTCTTAAAATGTGTAACTCCTTTTTATTTGAGCCAAAATAATTTCTTAAATTACCTTTTACCTAAGGTAAGGATTATAGGAGAAATAGAGGGGTTTTGGGGGCTCATTTAGTCAGATGTTGGATAATCTAAGAGGCTTCAGAGGTGTTATTAAATGGGTAGGGGTGATTCCCTTTTTTAAGAGGGGGCACTTTAGGAATGTTTTGAAGTATTATTTTATTATAAAATAATTTTCGGTTTCAAAAGGTCCCAAATTCATTTATTTCAAATATAAGATTTTATTGGGTCGAAAACCTCTCAAATGCTAGTTTTCAGATAAGTCTAAGTCAAAAAATTAACCTTATGTTTAAGTTTTAACCCCCAGTTAACTAATTTAACTCTTACCATGTCTTCTTGTATATTCATACTATATGGTTAATGTAGTTACTATAAAATTCCAATCGAATCCCTAGTGATTCATTAATGAAATGTTCAACATTATCTATGTCATCTGGCCAAATATTATATTTTTATGACTATTATATCATTAATTAAAATATTATTTGTTTTAAAAACTCATTTATGTAAATTTTTATACTATTCATAACATGACTTTTTAAAAATCCATAACAACTTGATTCGTTAGAACAAACTAAATTAATTAAAAAATAACAAGTCATAATCATTTATAAAATTCGTGAATGGAATAAAAAGTTTTAAAATAAATTTATTTAAATATTTATAATCTCATTTATGTAAATAATTCATTAATAAGGTAATCACTACATCATCATTGTGTCATATATATATATATTTATTTGATTTATAAAAATTATAAATAAAAAACAATGATGTAGGAATTATTTTTATCTTTCTAATGAAAATTTATAGTCAAACATATCACTTATATAACCCCATATAAAAATTTTTCTATTAAGAAAGACATGTTTATGTTACATTTTTCTTTACTTTAAATTAATTCTTATAAAATGTCATTTTCACATAAAAGTGGCTCAATGGGGTCCCAAAATCGACCCAAGGATGCCCTTGGTCAGACATATCTCATCCAATAGGATTAGTACACATATTAGGGTAATTTATAATTATTATAATATTATTTTTTACCCTTATTTTCCATATTTACCATTTAACCATCCTCCAATCCATTTTTTATTATTTTTTAAAAACCACTATTTGTATAAGTGTGAACCTTAAAAAACCAAAGTGTCACGCAAACCACAAAAACCAATTCCAAATTCAAATTTTAAAATTAAAAAATCATCATTCAAACTGCACCGAAAATTGCTGTCTCGGGCCACCACCCACCTTGTGATGCGTACCCTGGCACACATAAACCATCGTTACACTAGATCACCATCGAGGAAGACTAATGGAGTCCAACATCATCATCGTTGAAGTACCATCACTACTATCGAAAAAACACCCAATTGAACACCACAGAACTTCAGAGCCATCATCAATGAACACGCCATCAAGAAATATTGCACCTCCAGTTGGAGTCTCGTTGCAGTCAATCATCACTGTAAATATCACATGGAGAGTCAAAGGAAAACACCAAAGAACCTCATGGAATGTCATCGTCAGCTTGAACCACACCTCCCAGAGCCTCCTTCTGAACCAACACACCAGACCACCTCAGATAGGAGCATTGGACCTTGACGCCAGGTTTAAGATTAGTGACCATCAAAACAAAAAACTTGGAGAACAGAAGAGGAGAGGATGGACCAGACAAGAGACTCAGCAGCTAACCATGACCGTGAACCAGAAGCACATCCCAAACCACAGTGAAAAACACCAAACATGACCAAAATTGGGGTCTGGGAAGGTTTATCTGAATGGAAGAGTATTCAAGGTTCACGATCTAAGGACCAAAAGCAGGAGACACATGGATAGAGAAGGAAAGAACTCCAAGAGGATAACCAAGTAAAGGGATAAAGGGAGTCCTGGAGAAGATCAACTCACCAAACATGTATTAGATAAATGTAAATCCATTTAACAAACATGTATAATATAATTTTAGTTTTTTCTATTCATTCCCCCAATACAATGGCTAGGAATTAACTACCATTTAAAATAATAAATATATTATATTATTTTTTAGTAAAACTCAATGTTGTGTGCAACGTAAGATTTCAAATAAACCCGTTGTTGTGTGTTGAGTACACTATCGGAAAAAGAATCCCCTTTAATGTAAAAATAATATTTTATTCATAAATATTAATAGAAATGAAAAAAAATTATTATTCTATAAATACCTGGGTCATTAAATCCTACCCCCATTTTGGTAATTGCATCCTCTAAATTTTAAAATTCTTGGAAACTTCATTTAAAGTCCCACATCGGAAAAAGAGTTAATAAAGCTATCACTTTAAAATAATGAAAGATAAGTACAAAGATCACCCGAGATAACCCATAATAGGATTCCATGTAGGAAAACATGGATATGGAAGAGAAACTAACTATTATGTTCTGATAGATAGTGATAGAAAACTTGATCAAGAGAAAGTTAACCACCAGAAAATCAAAAACTTATAATAGGTTAAACGGTATTTGATTCCCCAATAAGAAAAGTAAATGGACAACATTTTTTTGTTTTAATTTCCTTTTCATAAATTTATTGAATTTATTTATGATATTTACTAATAACATAAGGAAATATAATTAATTTTCAAGTATAGTTTCATCCTTTAATAAATATATACCACAAACTCATCTTTTCTATAAACGATGAGTTTTCAAGATGACTTGGTCACACCTGAAGTGCTAGAATCAACTTCATGAGAATAACATAATCAAAAAAGGTTGAACTATATATTTCCTTTTCTTTAGACAATAACCCCTACCAATATGGTTAGTAAAATATCAAATAATCCCCAAAAAGTATAATCCTTCACAACAATAAATAATACACTTAATATCCAATATTGAACAAACAATACCCAAAGTTCAACAATGACCATTCAATACACAATTGTCCTCAAATTCTTCAAAATTATCCAACTATGATTGAAATCCAAATTTCAGAATGATTTGATCACATATTATTCTATGATAAATCATAACATTTATCTCCAAATAACATTGACTACTCTTAAAGTCTCATAGTGAAAATTAATAAACGTAATCACATATTCTCAAGTATAGGTTAATCATTTCCATAAATAACCCAATTATCTGTATGTCCACAATAAAACATAGATTCTTTGAAAATAATATTTAAACCATTACTCCACAAATTAAATCTCAAATTACCATATTTTCCTTAGTCATATAGTGTACCCAAAAGAGATAACATCCTCCAAAATAACATTTATCACTTAATCACCAAATCATTTTCCTATACTAATGATATCCATTTGATAAAACATAATTTCAAAAATCAACTTATTCTGGATTCATAAAATCATTTAACTAAAAAGAAAACGTCATAATAACTAGGTACTTCATGTATTAAAGTGGTAGGTGATGCACCCTTATCACCCTTCGGTTGGGGGTTCGATTCCTACGGCCTTGCCGGACTTGATGGGTTGTTACCCATCCTATGGGATGTCTTCTTTCTAAAACTATAGAATTGTTATAAAATTCTCAAAAATAAGATAATTTCCTCAAAAATTACCATAACCTAATTTATCCTCAAAGGTTATCTAATACCTTTAATTTTCTATACAAAAGATCATATGAACCCCTATGGTTATCCATTATGTCCACACAAGAAAATGCAATTCTTCCTTGAATAACATTTTCACATATCAAACATTAGGGTTACACATATTAGAAAACGTTCTTCCGGTGTAATCCCATCATCAAAAGAGAATTTATACTTTTAAACATTTCATCATCCTAAAACCTACCATAACTCTTGAATCTTGTATATGTAGACGTCTTACTCATTCAATACTCTTCATAATCCAATAACTATGAATTTACACCTTATTTATTAATACAGCATTCCTACAGATTGAATATCCCCATCATTTATAAATATAAATCAAAATATGCTTAATTCATTATGTATAAGAAAATAAATCAAAACTTGAATCTAGACATCATGATCTTCAGGATGTTCCGTTTCTCTTTCGGCATGTTGTCATACATTCAAAAAGTAAACTTTCACTCCCCTTCTGTAATTTCACTTTTCAATATAATTGGAAAATTTGAGATCATGAAAAAATAATAAAATGATACCATGACCCATAAAATTGTTTTAAAAATGATTAGGTGTTGGATAACTCAAATAACTTGTTACAGGTGATTTGAATACTCAAGAAGTTGTCAAAATAATTCAAACATGCCTTTTCCATAATAGTGAAGATCAAATCGTCGAGGAGGGATAAGAAGGTTGTGTGAGATCTCTTTCCTTAATTCTTGACAAATTATCCTTAATCTGATGAAAATAATCAACACTTAAACATGAAATGAAATATCATTATTAAAAAAATACTCAATGGGGTAAAGATAACATAAAAACATTATATTACTCTAATCCTTCAACATCATTATATTTCCATTATTTAGGATTTTATCCAAACAACCTATTTTACCATAATCCACCAAAAGTTTCCATATGATTATCACCCTCTTGGTTATATGGTATCCTTTACCTACACCCAAATTACACCCTAACATCTGAATTTATCTAAACCGACCTCTGGTACCAACTATGAGGGCCCCATCCTAAAACATTACATAATATTGAGTTAAGTCAAGAATTTACATTGGGGATATTTTTAGGTTTAGAGTTTTATATAATTATCCCATAACTATTGAATTACATTTAAAAAATTACAAAGTACACACTTCTTCTCTATCCATTTTTTTTGATAAAAATAAAACTCCTTAAAATAAAACAAGAAATATTTTCTTCATATAAATCTTCTTGATTTATTCCTTTCTCTTACCCTTACTTATACCCTATGGAAAACATTTCAGCAACTCGGAATGAGAAAAAAAAGCTCAGTAAGGGATATAAAATATGGAAAGAAAACATTATTCCATGAATATATACAAATTAATGAAACAATACATTTCAATCATAAAACATAAGTCCTTTAACATACCTCATGAAATTAAAAGATTTATGAGTAACAGAAAGAAATCCTAAATCATAATGGTAACTTGTGGAATCAATAACATACTTAAATTTTATCTTTCACAGCTACATAGAGAGTTACATTTGGACAACCCATCACAGTATATTCCCAAAATCTCTTAGGAGAAACATTAATTTTTACCTCCATCAAGTTACCCACTGTATTGGAGAGATATCTCGGGCTCACCCGCCCTAGGTTTACCATGGAACCACCCGTATTTGGTTTATCACGTAACCAACCGTCAAATGTCCAATTACCATTACATAATAATAACACATAAAATATTGAATTTATCAAAAATTCATTCATCAATCATAATAAATCAATTCAATATATTTAAATATTCAATCCATTTCCAAAACCATTTAAAACATTTAATAAAGAGATTTTTGAATTAATGTTTCCCATACCATTTTGAAACCTTTAAATGAAATTTGAGAGTTATAATTTTAAAACATATATGTCCATAAAAATAAATCCTAAAAACCATTTTGAAAACATGGAAAATAATGAGAAATATTTAGAAGAATAATTCTTTAAAACATTTAAAATTATGTTTTAGTTAAAGAGTCTTGTAACACTTGAGAAACAATTGAATAAAAATAATTAAATAATAACATCAAAAGAAACTTTAAATATCATTATAATATAGAAATTAATGATATAACGTTTTAAATGGTTATATATTCACCTTACAGGATTTTAAAGGTGCAAAATATCAAGATATGCCTCAATGAAAGGAAATTGATATGTAGTCCCTTACAAATATTGTATCATTAGATTAAGGATAAATCAATTACATAATTATGAGTGAAAAATAATAATACCCCCAATATAAGTGGATATTAAGTGTAAAACAATCCTAGGCCATTCATACATTTTCTAGGAAAAACAAAACCAATTACATGGATATTTAACTTTATGAATAGAGATTGATCAAAGATTTCCCTTACAAAGTTCGTATAAATGACGCAAGAATTTATAAATGGAGTGATTATGTGTTACAAAAGTATATCCGCACAACGAGAAGTGTAAATTACAAAATAAATAAATAAATAGTGATTCCACACATAATATTGGCATAATATAATCAACTAAGTATGTGTAAAACCCAATGAGAGGAAATTGTGTTTAGAAATTCTCTTACGAAATTTCGACAGCCTAACCACGTCACTTAAAAATTCAGAAAATGAGTTGATGAGAGAAAAGGGGTCTCTAATCACAAGTACATAAAATTTATATCAATAAGGATATATAATAACATATCCCAACATAATAAAATTTAAATTAAAAGACATAACATAAAAGAATTCTTTGACTAAAAGAGGAGGGTGAAAGGTTACCTTACCTTGAGTCTGACTTGTCTCGTTCATTCTCTATATTCCTGAATAATAAACATAGTTTAATTTATAATTGATTAAGAACCATTTTCAAGTTTATTATTCATTTTATATTACTTATCATAATGTTATAAACATTACATAATTATTTAAGTTAATATCGATCATTTTATCGATATTCGGTACTAAAGTCAAAAATGAACTTGTTGTAATTACAAATTGTCCATGTGATAAAAATTAAATTATATATATAATGATATTAATGATTTAAATATCATATATATATATATATTATATATGTGAATTTATAATAGTACATAATATTTTAGATAAGAAATGTAATGCACCATTCATGGAGATGGTAAGTCGTACGTACGCATGAACACTACTTTCCTTTCTTTTTCATATTTAAAGGAATAAAAACTAAATGATACATAGTTGTATTATAATTACAGTATAATATCATATTTTATATAATTTAAATAACTTCATTAACACCATACTTTATACGTTCCATGTATGGCATGAACGAGTCATATCACTTTGAGGGGGCGGTAGTCCGCACTTGCTCAAATGAAATTATCTTATTTAAACATTATGGAAATAATAGAGGTTTTATTTAAAAAAAGAAGCATAGAGACAATATAAATATAATATATATAATGTATAAATATAGTTCCATCATAATGGACACTATGAGAGGTGGTCGGGGAAAATTGAACAATCATCATTTCATGAGGCAGTAGTTCGTCGTATACAGAAACAGTATGTTGATATCCATTAGATGGAGGTGTGTGAAAGCGTGGTTCGAATAATTATTATACAAACATCCTATTATATTGATTATACTGGTATTTTTATGTAATAAAATAATAATAATATAATAGGGAGTGAATAATTAAAATAATGGAAGGGATGTTTGGAGAATATGCTACCTCTTAAAACATGTTACTCCCTTTGATTTGAGCCAAAAATGCTATCTTTAATTGCATTTTGCCTAAGGTAAGGATTCTAGAAGAGATAGAGGGATTTTGGGAGATTATTTGGGTAGATTTGTGATAATAAAAGGTGCTTTATAGGTGTGATTAAATGGGTAGGGGTGATGCCCTTTTATAAGAGGGTGGAGGGGCACTTTAGGAAAGTTTTGAAGTATTATTTTATTATAAAATGATTTTAGGTTTCAAAAAGTCCAAAATTAATTTTTTTCAAATATAATATTCTTTTGGGTCGAAAAACACTCCACCAATAGGGTTTAAATAAGTCTAGGTCACAAATTTAACCTTATCTTTTAGCTTTAACCCTAAGTTAACTAATTTAACTCTTACCATCTCTTCTTGTATGTTCATACTATATGGTTGATATAGATACTATAAAATTCCAATAGAACCTAAAGTTATTAATTAATGAAATTATCGAAATTATATAATTCATTTGGCAGAATATTATATTTTTAGGACTATTATATAATTTAATAAAATATTATTTGTTTTAAAAACTCATTTATGTCAATTTTTATACTATTCATATCATGACTTTTTAAAAATCCATAACCAATTTATTATTTTAAAAAAACTTAATTAATTATAATATAACAATTTATAATCATCCTTAATATTCGTTTATGGAATAAAAAGTTTTAAAATAAATTTATTTAAATATTTTTAATCTCATTTATTTAAATCATTCATTAATAAGGTAATCACTACATCATCATTATGTCATGAATATATTTATTTATTTGATGTCTAAAATTTATAAATAAAATACCATGATGTATTACATATTTTTAGATTTATAATTACTATTTATAGTCTAAGATATATCTTATATAACCCCATATAAAAAAAAATTAGTAAAAAATATGTTTATGTTGCATTTTTCTTTACTTTAAATTAATTCTTATAAAATGTCATTTTCACATCAAAGTGGCTCCATGGGGTCCCAAAATCTAACAAAAGATACCCATGGTCCGAAAAATATCATCCAATAGGATTACGACACATGTTAGGGTAATTTATTATTATTATAATATTATTGTTTACCCCTATTTACCAAATTTACCCTTTAACCGTGGTAAATAAAATAATTACTGAAGTTACTATTCATAATGTCTAAAAATAAAAGGTACATATTTATCAAATTTTGACCTCATAATTCCAAATATGGAATCCATTTTTCCAAATTCAAAATTTAGAAGTTTTAGTAATTAGTTTAAAATTATTTATCGTTGTCAAAACCAAAAAAGCGGGTTTTTAAGAATTAATTACTATCCAAAGATTGACATGTCTTTATGTCCAATTTCAAAGTGAAATTACTTACAATGAAAAAATTTGAATTAAATGATAAGAATATAATCCAATTAAACTCTAAAAAAGTAATAGTACAATATAAGTATATAAATAAATTCGATGAAAAGGCAGTATTGACTTAAAATGCGGTATTTTTCACTATTCGTTAAAAAATGAACTTTATCATAAAATTACCAAAAATTTATCCAAAGTAAATTTTGATGTCCTGATTCTATAAAAGAAGCTTATTTTTTAAAATAGAATATGTAAAAGAGAAATAACTATATTTAAAAATGGTTCGCTGTCAAGAGGTGGTAAAACGACTTTTTAAAAATATTATAGTATTTCCTGCTTAAATCAGATTCATTATTATTTTAAACCTCTAAAATTTATCAGATAAATTTAAAGACATTTAAAAAAATGTATAATCATATTGTAGTTAGTTCTGTTCATTCCCTCCAATACAATGGCTAGGCCTTAACTACCATTGAAAATAATAATATTATTGTATTATTTTTTGGTATAACTCAAAGTTGTGGGCAACATAAGATTTCAAAAAAAAACCCGCAGTTGCTTGTTGAGTATGTTATCAGAAAAATCATCCCCTTTATTGTAAAAATAATATTTTATTATAAAATATTAATATAAATGAAAAATGTAATATTCTATAAATGCCTGGGTCGTTACACAAGCGGATTCCATAACTAAGGTAAAAATCCACTAATATACTAAAAAAGGATCAATGGGAATATATCAAGGTACGTAGATCAATTTAAAATGAAGAACTCAATTAAATAGAGACATGAGGAAACGACTGATGTGTGGAATAATTGAAAATCTATGAAAACACCAAAACGCTTGGGGAAAATGATGAGACCACCGACCTTAAGGTCATTAATGATTCTGTTGAGTCAACAAGGTTTTCCTTATGACTTTTCCATTCTTTATTGTTTTGAAAATCCCAAACACCTTATCTTTAAGAAAATCACTTTTATAAGGAAAATTGTTTTTATAAGTAAAATTGCTTTTTTAAGGAAAATCGCTTTTGTATGAAAAATTATCCTTATCACATTTTCACCCATATATTCCTTAAGTACAAGATTCGGATTCATTTCTAGTTTTTCGGAAGTGTTTAAAACTTTGACTTAAAATAATTCTATTTTAGGCTCCGAATTCTGGATACGAACTTTAATAAAGATAAACTCCGAATTCTGGATGAGAACTGTAATGAAGCTCAACTCCGAATTCTGGATACGAACTTTATTAAAGATCAACTCCGATTGCTGGATACGAACTCTCATGAAGTTCAACATCGAATTCTAATGACATTTTTTCCATTACAATTTCTGATTACGAATTATGATGACGAATTCTTATTCCGAAATCTCATTCCGAATTCACCTATTAAATAGAATCTAGTCATCTTTGTTTTATACACTCTGAATTTATTTAGACTCTGAAAATTATTTTTTGTTAGACTCCGAGCTTTCTTTTTTCTTACACTTCTATAATTTGTCTACTCTTTGATTTTTGTTTACACTCCGAACCTTCACTCCGATCTTTTTAGTTCGACTTAAAACAATGTCGTACATTATGTTACACTTTTTTTGTTATAAAATGAAGTTGTCTATTATATTATAAAACTAACCGTTGGATAAGTGACACGTGTAAAGGTCCCTCCGATTTTTATGGAAAATATGACCATTGGGAAGGAGGCCGACCTTACCTATAAATAGGAGCTCATTTGAAAGAGCTCGAGAGAATGAAGTTGATCAATCTAGAGACCACACGCTGCTATGGTCTTTTCTAGAGAGTGAAAGCTTTTCATGCCTTGTGCTTACTGAACCGCTCGTTCAGTTTTTCTTTGTGAGACTCCGAATGTTGGTGATTACATTCGAGGACTTCCAGGGATAGGAAGACAGAGGTTTCCAACACCTTGAAGTTAAGGGCTTCCTTGCTGAGGAAGACAGAGGTGACCAACTACCTTGAAGTTGAGGGCTTGCGGGGATAGCAAGATAGAGACTCAGATCTTCGTATCGAGGGCTTACCCTGGTGTGGGTAAAACAGACTTTCTTGAAAGTATAAATCAAGGGACCTTTATCCAAGGTTGTTGGATACCCTTCTCTTTGGGTTAAAAGACTTATATCTTGTTATTTGTAGTTTTACTACTTGTTTATTTCCACTGCATTTTGTATTATAAAGAAAGTATAACATTCTTATACTTCCTTACTTGTACTCTATTTCATTAAGATTCTATACGCTTTAAGGTAGAATCTCATATTGTAATCTTTTGTTAAGTTTCAATTTCAGGAACCATATTTCAGGAACCTACTTTCGGAATATCTTTCCAGTTTTAAGAATGTTCATAGGACTTGAAGTTTATAACTTCATTCCTTATTCCAAGTTTCAATTTTTGTTAGAGGTGTTGTGAATTTTCTTATTTTAACTTTGTTAAACTTAGCTCTTTCCTTTGCTTAAGGAAAACATAGTTATTCATAACTAACTTTAAAGGTTCCAAAGGAATTTTTAAAGTATACAATTCACCCCCCCCCCCCTCTTGTATATTGAGAATCTACATCATTATTTCGATCCTACAGATTCCTCGTCCAATGGAAGCCTCATATTCGAATTAGGTTTGAAGAAATTGGAGAAATAGTCCAACACCCTGAAAATTAGTTCAAAAGAGCTTGCGCCTAAATAGTGAAACAAACCTGATGAAAAACATAAAACAGAATTGATATGACTCTATAGAATACCTCAAACTATCCAACGCCTTTGATGGATCTTAAATCAAACTATATATCAGTTATATATCTCGAAGCCTATTTTGAAGGAGAAATTGGCCTCTGGGAGAGAAACAAGGGGAGTTGTCCACTGTAAATGGGAGGAGGATGAAAGAATAGGTTTAAAAGATTAATTAAGGGAAAATTTAAATTTTTCCTTAAAAATAGGGGCCACGTAGTTTTCCTTCATGGATTGGAAAAATCGTGCTCAGATCATGCTCAAGACACTCATTAAAGCGGGACCCTGAACAGTTAAGGCGCAAAATTTCTCAACACCTGGCCAAACCATGGGATATCCCATTGTAAAAATATTTTGTTTTTCACAAGGACATGTGCCTCAGTCCACACGATTGCATAAAAAGCTTGAATCACCTCCTACTATCAAGAATACTTACACGGTTAATCCACACAGTTACTACTAACCATGTAGTAACCATGCGGCCTAGTCTGTTTTCCAATTTCTCAAAACATTGGACTCCTAAAAAGACGTGGATACTTCTGGAACCTTAGGACATAGTGAATTTATACCAAGATTAAAAATTGGATTTAAACTAAAAATAAATGATCCATACCTTAGTGAAAAGATAGGTCATTTCATGGGACACCGACCATGATGATCCCAATATGATAGATCCAACACTAGCCAATGAAAAATCATAATTGTTTCAACGTCATCCTAGTCATCCAAGAACAACACCCAAGGTTTTTACCATTACCAATGAGCCTAAGAGAAATATCACCACAACCAAAGCCACTGAAATCATCACAATCCACATTAATCACCTAAAAATATTCCTAAGGAATTATTCCCATCCAAAATCACACTAAGTACCAAAATGGACAAATATTTTAGGCCTGACAGTGCTTAAGACCTTTTTGGGTGGCATAATCATAGTAACATGGACATATATTTATGATTAATAACATCTAAAACATAAATCATGTATTTTAAAAATAAAAACCCATCTCAAAATACCAATTCCACAAAACCACATCATAAAAAAACAGAATCAAAATTTATTTTTGTTTAAAACCCCTTTAAATTTTTCCCCTTTAATTTTAAATACCAAAAATATGATGTAAATCCCAATTTAAAATCTACAAGTTTCTTTATAAAGTCGGTCACCCACCATTAATCATTAAATCCATATTAAATTCTCCCATTTCAATTTCAAACCCTAAATTTCATTGAAAAACTACTCTCATAATTTCAAAGACCTCATTTTTTCAAATCTTAAAATCACACATTCCTTTTAAAAACCAAATATTTATCATTTAAATACATTTTAATCCATATTATAATACCCCTTCCCATATCTCAAAATTTCATTTGAACACTAATTTCTAAATGAAAAATCCTATTTTCCCATTTCCAAAACCCAAATCAATTTTTTAAATGAACTTCTTTAACACTATACACCATCCAAACTTGAGTTCAATAACATCATAAGACCCTAATTGTTTTAAGATGAACAAGTATTTTTTCATGTATGGGTCACATAGTTTAGAGGAAAATGTTTCAATCATGAATCCGCCACTAGAAGTGTAATGTCCCGGCCCGGCTCACCATCAAACCAGTGGCCGGACCGGTCACCACATGGCCTCAAGAGCGTCTCCCCATACGCCAAAGGTTGTCGACTAGTAGCGAGGGTCTTGGGAGGTGATAGTGGGGAGACTATACCCTCATTTCAGAGTAACACAGTGGTATTATTAGAGTAAAAAACATTCAATAGAAGCAGGAGTAATAGATAAACACTAAACAATAGCAGCGGAAGACAAATAGTGATTATTTATATAAAAGGTGGCCAAATATAGTTTACACGATACAAGGATGATGAATGATAAAATTTGAAAACAGGAAACAATACAGCATGCTTACAATACAATGTAAAATAATAAAGAATATATAGCAAAGCCCGAAGGGCATTCTCTTAAGCATCCCGAACTCCCGCTCGGTCCTTTGCTCCTATCCCCAGGTACAAGCAACATAGTAACCAACCTAGGTCCTGCAAACAAGAAAGGTCTACTCGGGTACCCTAGTGCAATGGCTGCCCCAGTAGGGTGTGAGATATAAATCTCAATAGGACGACACCACCAATGTCTAACCCAAACCAGAAGGTGTGTAATAATCAAACAGTGAGCAAGGGTAGTAGGAATCAATAAGCAGAACAAAATAGAATAAAAACACCCATCCAGGTTTCCCATGGAAACCTGATGGCTATACCAGCTTCGCCTCGTTGTCGGGATATCAGTTTGATCATTCCACTACAGTTACATATGTAAATATTTATTAAAGATGCCATGGGGTAACCATGCCTCCCACCCATCAGCTGAAGATAGCGGGCACGAGGTAAGAATGCCTCTCGTCCCTATGAGTCAACTGGAAAGGGGTAAGAATGCATCCCTTCCAATATTCATGATTAGTGGGCACGAGGTAAGAATGCCTCTCGTCCCTATCGGTCAATTGGAAAGGGGTATGAATGCCTCCTTCCATAAACGTATAGAGAACAACAGGAATGACGTAAGAATGCCTCTCATCCCAATAAGTCAACTAGAAAAAGGTATAAATTCCTCCCTTCTATACACGTATAGAGGTCGCATCAGGCGTGGGGTATACATGCCTCCCACCCATACTCAAGTAAGCTGGAATGGGGTATGCATTCCTCCCATCCATAACCGTTCAAAGTATATGGCATGGGGTATGAATGCCTCCTATCCATAACCACACACATTCATTATCAGCATTATATTTCAATACATAAGGCAGTACCTCTTATGCATTTCAAACAGACACTCCACATTCACAAACACCCATAATAAATTATGGTACTCATTCACAATCATAACAATAAAAATTAGGGTCATGCTCTAACCCTCTCTAGTGTGATATCTAGTTAAAACATCATTTATACTTATCAAACAACACATAAGGCAATACCTCTTATGCGCACCAATTAACCATATAAAATTCACAACCCAACCCATTAAACTATGTCATTCAATGCACTTTCCCAATTTAAGTTCATTTATCCAATTTTCCTAAATAAGGAAAATTGGTCAAGGGTTCCCCATGAGGGTCATTCCATCTAGTTGCCTAAACCTGGTAGGACGATAAATAATACAAGCGTTATATTCATTGCACCTAGTTGCCACCATATCATTTAATCCATTCTAATAAAATTAATTTAACCCCCTAATCTCAAGGGAAATTACAGTCCAAGGGTTCAAGTGCAAAGTGAGGCGTTATAGTAACATAGTATTTTCCCGCTTGGGAAAATTCAACAAAGAAAAAACAAGAAGCCAAACATACCATTCAGTAATTATCACAAAGGAAAGGCAAAGTGGGAAAGCATAAATGTCTACTTTTTGCTTTTTATCTTGAAGACAGCACACCTCTGATAGAGAGGTTTTATTATTAAATCGTTAGTTTAGTGACCAACAACCTCTTTTATCTTATTCCTGCAATTCACATGATTTTCACCGAATCATTTAATCGACTAAACTTACGAAATTAAAATACTAAACACTATAGTATTTAACTCTTTAAATGATTCACTTTAAATTAAAGGGGAAGGAGAGGGACCCTACCTCAAGGTGGATCCATCTGTCCACTCCGGTTCTTGGCACTTTTTAACTAAAGATGTCGCTGCTACTCCCCCACGAGACGTATGTGATTTCACATACGTATAAGGACACCTATCCTCTATGCACAAGCTCCGCATGGCCATGAGCATGCTCAAGAGGATCCTTACACATATTCCTATACACCTAAGCCTGTCTCCACTCACCTACACAGGCACTTTTTATATATGCAATGGGGATAAATAGCCACGTACATGTATATTCGCTGACATGGACGAATATACGCATACCGGGGGAACCCACATACATATAAATATGTACCTATGCCCACGCAGGTGAGCCGCCTAAGCTCCGGAAAAGCGAAACCAACCCGAAGCCATAGACACACTAGTAAAAACACACAACGAGCCTTAAAAAACAAAAGACATTAATTTAGAGGATGTACAAACCATAAACCGGCAAAACCCTTACCTCGGAACAAACCAGCGGCTCGAAATCACCGTAAACCGCTACGCCTTTGGAGGCGGACCTTGAATCTCACCCAAAGGATTCCCAATGGACCCTTCACATCAACCTAGAACACGAGAATCAAGGATGAATGAAAAATCAAAAACCAATCCCCATACTAGGGTTTGGGCGAACGGTATTAGGACAAGGTACAAGCCTAAAATCGGCCAAGGAAGGAGAGGGAAGGAGGGGAGTGACCTACCATGTAGATTTGGAGAAGAAATCGCCAAGAACGAAGGAGGAATTGCCGGTTGGAGGGAGGCCGTAGGAGGGGGTGTCGCGTGATGAAGGGGGAGTTCCCTGGGCTGCGCATGGGTCTTGTGAGAGAGGAAGTGGGGGAGTGTTTAGTTTAGGTTTTATTTTTATTTTCATTTAAAACCATTTATAATATCCCAAAAACCCTAAGCATGTCGCGGCGCACGGTTTGCCGAACCGTGCGCAAACCGTGCGGCACCCCACTGGACACCCAGGGCACCACGCACGGGCTGGGCGCAGGGTTTGGGGAAACCGTGCGTCGGCCGTGCGGACTCCTCTACCTCTCTAATTTAGGCTGCATGATTTGGGCTGCACGGTTTGGGAGGTCGTGCGCCAACCATGTGCCTTCTGTTATTCCTTGAAAAACCACCCTCCTTCAGGTACGACACACCCGAAACACCTCGAAACACTCAAGGACCTCCTCGGGCCTTTTCCCAACCCCAAAACATTAAAATGAGGGGTTGAGACCTTCAGAATCTCATTCCGAAGCCCGGTTCGAAAAATGACTGGTTCAATAATTGAAAAAGTTCAATTTCCACTAATTTTTAACCTGGTTCCAAAACGCGGGTCCTTACAACCATCCCACATTAGAACTTCTTGTCCCCGAGAAGCCATCGGGAACGACACACACCTCACTTGACCTACAAGGGTCATGAAGCTTCGTTCAACAATCGCGTTACGTTTCCAAACGTTCAACGCTCCACGATCATCCACTTAAGCACACGACACTTAAGTCGTCAACACCCGAGCCAACGCTCGTTTTCCCACTGAACCAACATGAAAGCTCTTACCCGAGCCCATTCCACAAGAGACATGATCACATCATCGTCACGTCAATCAACCAAACAATGTTACTTCCCATCTTAGATTTTTAATGTTAAATGATCAAAACTCAACCCACAACACCACCACCTTTCAAAAGGACTTTCAAAAGCACACTCCAAGCATTCCAAAGATGCACCTAGCATGATTTTGAAGTTATGTAACAGCCGATTTCCCCAACGACCTCAAAGGCCAAAAAGAGAAGAGTCAAGCCACTCTGAAATACTATTTAAGAAGACTCCCGACCTAAACGTCTAATGCTTTATAAGGTGAAAAACGATGCCTCCTCTCAGGGAATCTCACAATTACTACAAGAACGTTCACTGAAGCTCAAACCCGAATCCTGGTGAAGTCTCTAAGATCAAACCACAAGAGAAACCATGCATCCCACGTGCAACGCCGAAAGAGAACAACCAAATGAGATCAACATATTTAAAAAACATTAGCGCGGCGTAAGACCGACACTCTCTTAGTGCATCCAGGATGAAATCAAGATAGGGGTCATACTCGTCACATAGCAGAGTGAACTAAGAGGATTTTAAAAGGATTCCGGTTAGTCATACCCAAAAACTGGAAAGGAGAATAGTCGAGCCACCCCTATTCGACTCTAAATAAGAAACTCAGCTTCACCTGCTGAAGCCTCAAGATTTCTAAACCAATCACAATGCATTTTTCCCGCAAAAGGCATTCCGTGATCATTCATGATTTACCACTGAAGTCCTCCACGAGCAACGGTGTTTCTTAAAAAGGGGTAGGATACACCGCCAACCAGATCAAAGTCATGTTTTTCAGCAAGAATCGATGCATAACGACACCTTCAAGCCTCAATGTCTTTAAAACAAACCCGACCATTTTCCAAGATGGTCCTTCTTGGCGTGTTCCTTCTACCCGGAAGGACACGCTTTACTCAACTGGCACGACGCTTCCCACCTTAGAAGGGTCGGCGTCATCGAAAGGAGAAAGACAAGATTCTCATAAGTAGACTTGTTCATTCCAATTAAACGGACGTGTGTCGCTCCTCCAAGCCACGATCACCACGTTGAAACACACAAGAAAACTAAAGAAACAAGACTGGCGCGTCAACCACCCGAGTCTTCCGAAAATCGTCTCGATCATTGGGAAAACTTTATTTTCAAACGCTCAGGTCACTCTACCATGGAGATCACCCGGGACCGTACACAGCAGCGTGAGAGATACATCCAAACATCTTATTGCCCCATATGACCATTCGCTTGGACGATGACATGTCAATTCATCCATTACTACGCAAAAAGAAAGGGTCAAACGACCAACAAGCCGACCGACCATGCCAGAGGCATGTCTAACCGAGTGATACAGAGCATTACTTGATGCTCAATCCCTTAACAAGATCAAAAGAAGCATGACCACCTATCTGAACAAGGGTGTCATTAGAACTGGAAGTCCTACACGGGACAACGGTACCTGAACAGTACCAAACATCAGAAAGATCACCGAACAAGCCAAGAACATAAGCTCTAAGGGCTCTACCAACCACGGGGTAGCCCCTCACGAAAAACAAGCATCGACCCAAGCACTTGGTCATGCCCAAAAAAAGTTATCAGGCTCAAAGCCTAACATTAAACGTCATTGCTAAAAGAAAACAGCCTATGTAAAACGTGTAAGGTTCTGTTCCAAGGCACTCACAAGAAATACTTAACCTACCCACACACGGGGTCTCAACATAGGACACCACTACAGGTTCCTTTTTCCAAGCCCTTTATATTTATTCACATTTATCATTTAATCACTTTAAAAGATTAAATTCAACACAGCAAGTACCATTTTCCAAACAAAAAATCACTAGGCACTTGATCATTTTATCAAACAGCTCAAAGAATAACAGGAAAGTTTCAACAAACTTCCATTTAACCATTTAACATTTATCAGAAATCTCATCTTGTTCCGGCAATTTATCATAATAAATTCATTTTAAACAAAACAGGCGACCTATGAGGGTCCCAACAAGCCAAACCACATCAGATCAAAACCATACATCTTTTACACAAATAAGCATTTCGCAAAGCATGCTTCCAACACATTCATTATGGGTTTCCATTTTCCAACTCATGAAGTGCCCATACACTCCATGGGTTGAAATTTGGATCCCAATAGACGAAACAAATCACATTCCAAAATTAAACATGCTCCAAACAATCATCCAGTCATATGGGTGTCCACCTACCAATCTGTAAAGTGCCCATACACTTTACAATTTGGCATTTGGCTCCCTTCATTCAAAACCAATTCCATTTTACAATTAAAACTTTAGAAGCCCTTTTTTCGAAAATCCGATTACACAGGTTACCCTTTCCCAGCTATAAGGCGTCCATACACCTTAAAAATGAAAATTGGCTCCTGCCATAACTCCAATCACGTAATTTAGGAAAAGAAACCAATTTCATTTTTTTTTTGATCAAATGCAGCTTGTTATCGTAAGTAGTAACACAGAACATGCTATATCACAGAAGCATAGAATAACTACCACAGTACCTACCAAAATATCAGGCATTACTAATTCATCCTAGATGGCATGGTATGTGATTTCTAACAATGTGACTATATGATGCATGAGATGGAATACCCTTGTATCATCGGGTTTCAACAGAAATAGAACCCAAAATTGCATCAATTATATCAACAGAAAACATGTGTGTCACCAAACGGTGAAATCAAATCATCCGTAATAATCAAAATCATTAAAATAATAAATGCATTTGAGGTAATTTGGCTTTTCCCTATGCACGGGGTGGCCAATCCCGGACACAGCTCATTGCCAAATTCCAATTCCTTCCTATCACTGTATAATGTCATCAAACAGAAAAACAAATTAGAAAAGAAAAATCCTCTGATACCAGTTTGCAACGTCCCAGCCCAGCTCACCATCAAACCGGTAGCCGGACCGGTCGCCACATGGCCTCAAGCGCGTCTCCCTGTATGCGAGAGGCTGCTGACAAGCAGTGAAGGGCTCGGAAGGTGATAATGGGGAGACTATACCCTCATATCAGAGTAACAAAGCGGTATTATCAGTGTAAATAACATTCAATAGTGGAAGCGGTAATAGATAAACACTGAATAACAGCAGCGGAAGAAAAATAGGGATTATTTATATAAAAGGTGGCCAAAGCCAGTTTACAAGATACAGGGATGATTAATGATACAATGTGAAAATAGGAAAAAATATAGCATGCTTACAATACAGTGTAAAAGAATAATGAAAAGGCAGCAAAGCCCGAAGGGTGTTCCCCTGAGCATCCCAAGATCTCTCTCGGTCCTTTTCTCATATCCCCAGGTACAAGCAACACAACAACCAATCTAGGTCATGCAAACAAGAAAGGTATACTTGGGTACCATAGTGCAATGGAAGCCCGAGTAGGGTGTGAGATATAAATCTCAGTAGGCCGGCACCACCGGTGTCTAACCCAAACCAGACAGTGTGTAATAATGAAACAGTGAGAAAGGGTAGTAGGATTCAATAAGCAGCACAAAATAGAATAACTTCACCCATCCAGGTTTCCCACGGAAACCTGATGGCTATACCAGCTTCGGCTCGTTGACGGGATATTTGTCTGATCATGCCACTACAGTTACATATGTAAATATTTATAAAATATTTCGTGGGTTATGCATGCCTCCCACCCATCAGCTGAAGATAGCGGGCACGAGGTAAAAATGCCTCTCGTCCCTATGAGTCAACTGGAATGGGGTAATAATGCCTCCCTTCTATAATTCGTGATTAGTGGGCACAAGGTAAGAATGCCTCTCATCCCTATCTGTCAACTGGTAAGGGGTATGAATGCCTCCCTTCCAAAAACGTATAAAGAATAGCAGGCACGAGGTGATAATGCCTCTCGTCCCTATAAGTCAACTAGAAAGGGGTATAAATGCCTCCCTTCCATACACGAATAGAGGTTGCATCTCGTGTGGGGTGGACATTCCTCCCACCCATACTCAAGTAAGATGGCATGGGGTATGCATGCCTCCAATCCATAACCGTTCAAAGTAGATGGCATGGGGTATGAATGCCTCCCATCCATAACCACACACATTCGTTATCAGCATTATATTACAATGAATAAGGCAGTACCTCTTAGTCATTTCAAACAGACACTCCACATTCACAAACACCCATAATCAATTATGGTACTCATTCACAATCATAACAATAAACACTGGGGTCATGCTCTAACACTCACTAGTGTGTTATTAAGTTAAACCATCATTCATACTTATCAAAAAACACATAAGGCATTACCTCTTATGCGCTACAATTAACCATATAAAATTCACAACCCAACCCATTAAACGATGTCATTCAGTGCACTTTACCTATTCAATGTCATTTTATCCAATTTTCCTAAACATGAAAAATTTAGCAGGGGTTCCCCATGAGGGTCATTCCATCTAGTTGCCTAAACCTGGTAGGACGATAAATAATACAAGTGTCATAGTAATTGCACCTAGTTGCCACCATCTCATTTAATCCATTATAATCAAATTCATTTAACCCCCTTATCTCAAGGGCAATTACGGTCAAAGGGTTCAAGTGAAAAGTGAGGCGTTATGGAAACATAGCATTTGCCCACTTGGAAAAATTCAACAAAGAAGAAACAAGCAGCCAAACATACCATTCAGTAATTATCACAAAGGCAAGGCAAAGCGAGCATGCATAAATCTCTACTTCCTACTTTTTATCTTGAAGATAGCGCACCTCTGATCCAGGGGTTTTATTATTAAATCTTTAGTTTAGTGACCAACAACCTCTTTTATCTTATTCCTTCAATTCACATGATTTTCACCGAAACATTTAATCAACTAAACTTACATAATTAAAATACTAAAAAATTTAGTATTTAACTCTTTAAATTCTTCACTTTAAATTAAAGGGGATGGAGAGGTACCCTACCTCAAGGTGGATCCATTCGTCCACTCCGGCTCTTGGCGCTTTCTAACTAAAGTTACCACTACTGCTCCCCCATGAGACATATGTGATTTCAAATACGTATAAGGACACCTATCCTCTATGCACACGCTCCCCATGGCCATGAGCGTGCGCAAGAGGATCCTTACACATATGCATATACACATAAGGCCTATCTCCATTCACCTATGCAGGCACTTTTTATATATCCAATGGGGACAACTGGCCCTGTGCATGTATATTCGCTTCCATGGATGAATATATGCTTACCGGGGGAACCCACATACATATAAATACATACCTATGCCCATGAAGGCGAGCCGCCTAAGCTCTGGCAAAGAGAAACCAACCCAAAGCCGCAGACACACTAGTAAAAACACACTACGAGCCTTAAAAAAATAAAGACATTAATTTAGAGGATGCACAAACCATAAACAGGAAAAACCCTTACCTCGGAACAAACCGGCGGTTCGAAATCACCGCAAAATGCTACGCCTTCAACAGCGGACCTCGAATCTCACCCAAAGGAGTCCCAACGGACCCTTTGCATCAACCTAGAACAAGAGAAACAAGGATGAACACAAAATCAAAAACCAATCCCCAACCTAGGGTTCGACCGAACATGATTAGGGTGAGGGAGAAGCCTAAAATCAGCCAAAGAAGGAGAGGGAAGGAGGGGAGTGACCTACCATAGAGATTTGAAGAATAAATCGCGAAGAACGAAGGAATAATCGCCAGTTGAAGGGAGGTCGTAGGAGGGGGGTGTCGCGTGACGAAGGGGGAGCCCCCTGGGTTGTGCGCGGTTCTAGAGAGAGAGGAAGTGAGGGATTGTTTAGTTTAGGTTTTATTTTTATTTTCTTTTAAAACTATTTAAAATATCCCCAAAACGCTTAACATGTCGTGGCACACGGTTTATCCCACACGGTTTGTCAAACCATGCTCAAACCGTGTGGCACCCCACTTGACACCCAGGGAACCACACACGGGCTGGCCCCACGGTTTGGGGAAACCGTGCACCAGCTGTGCGGACTCCTCTGTCTCCCCATTTTAGGCCACATAGTTTGGGCCGCACGGTTTGGGAGGTCATGCTCCAACCATGTGCCTTCTGTTATTCCATTAAAAACCATCCTCCTTTAGGTAAGACGCACCCGAAACACCTCGAGACACTCAGGGACCTTTTCAACCATTTTCACAACCCCAAAAACATTAAAAAGAGACATTCAAACCTTTATAATCTCATTTTAAATCCTGGTTCTAAAAACAACAGGTTCAGTAATTGAAAAAGTTCAATTTCCCCTACATTTTAACCCGGTTCCAAAACACGGGTCATTACAGGAAGTCATGCTTAACTATGTACTCAGTTTCTACATGGTTTTCTAAGTCATGAGAGCATAGGAGGTGACACCAATTCATTTCTCATTTCATAACTCAAAACATATAAACCCATAACAATCCAAAACAAAATAAATCACAATCTAAGAGTTAAAATCCAACTTCCCAAAGTAACTCAGGGTTTAGTATGAGTAATAATTGGAAAGACTCTTCTTGTACCTACTGTTAGAGCCCCGACATCACTTCTACTGCCTAAAAGACACCATAAATAACTAAGGAAACTCTAGAACCAAGGCCATCACAAGAACCTAGGCTATGATACAATTTATAACAAACCCAATCTAGGTAACACCTGTGTTGGGAACCCAGGATAGCCCATGATAAACCTGAAGGGTGTTCCCATTCCCCATGGGTAGGAAAAAGTTCCTGAGCATCAAAAAAACACCATTTCCTAGTGGGTTTTCCAAAAGATTAGCAACTAAATAAAAAAATCACCAGAAATTTTAGCATGACCCATCCATAAGTTGGATGTTCAAGAAAAAATACTCTATTTAAATCCTCCATTATGAACCAATTTATACATAATCCTTTTCAAACCCCTTTAAAATCAATTTTTAATAAAATAATCCAAATGTATAACCCATAATCCAGAAAAAAAGTAAATAATTTAACTTCAATAAGAAGTAAATAAGAAAGATATACATAATCATTGGTGACATAGAGAAAAAAAAAGACTAATAGAAGAACCATACAATACATAATTTAATGAAATCATCATGGTAGAAATGAACTTGGGGCACTAAGGCAAGGTTCAACAAGAAATAATATCATTAACTAGGTTTGTTCCATTAATTAGTGAAAATTGTATCATGTAACTAGCCAGTTGGAGAAATGTGTTTAATTCAATAGCATAACTAGTGGAAATGGATCTCTCATTGCCTAAGTTCACCATCCCAAGTACTTTGGACTTCCAAAAGTTTTGAAAACATTAAAACTATCATTATGAGAAGACGATTCATTAATAAATTGATAAAAAAATTCATTTATAAAACATACATTAAGCCATATCAACCATTAATCTTGAAGAGATTCCTCGGCATAACCTTTCCTTTTAATCAGTCCATTTCCAAGTCAAATCCACCATTAAATTTATTTTTTCAAGTTCTAAATAGGCCTTTGGTTTCAAAACTAAAAATCATAGATGTTTGGATATATGTATTTATAAAGTTAATGGATGTGCGTATATTTATATAATTAAGTAAAGAAAAGTACATGTGAATATATACATACATATGTATTTATATATACACATAATCATATAAAGATTTCCATGAACATATATATATACACACATGCACATATATAAAAACTTTTAGGAACTGAATTGAAATCATACACTCTTTGAAAACACTTTTGAACTCGAGAAGAAATCCTTTTATTTAAATCAAAATAAACTAAAATGGACAAAATGTTGAAGCACAAACTCAGAAAAACACTATAAAATTATCACAACCATGAATAATTGATAAACATCATAAAAATAAATCAAAACTCATACATAAATTCATTTAGAGATAATTCTAAACAAAACCTTTCTTAAAACTCATGAGAAATTTTCTTATAATTGAAGAAGACCCATTTTAATTATAAACATTTTTTAAAACACCTTCTAAGAATGTAATTAAATATATAGCATACATAATATATGGGAAAAAATAATTTTTGGAAGATCAAGCATTAACGGTTTGTTAAGAAAAATTTAAATGCATGAAAACTCTTTCCTGGAACATGTGAAGATGAATCAGAATCTCCAGGAACAAAAAGTGGAAGGCATTAGGGAATGATCACACACATTAGGAACCAATTACACCAAAATTAAAACTTGGGACCCATCTAGGATTCAACATAGGGTGCAACGCATTGAGGGAAAGAAAGAAAAACAATAAGAGAAGAGAATAGGAAGAAGGAGGAGGGTATGAAAACATAACCCAGCATGATTTCATGAGATATTATAAGGGAAAATTAGGGAATATCCAAGGAGATATGGATGAGGAATATTGAACATGATATCCCTTCTAGGCTTATCAAGGGGGTTTGTATGAGAGGGTGGAGGGTGAGGTAAATGGGGATTTAATTTTAGGAAGGTAGAATATGAATTTTACATATTTAAAATATTGGGTACATTTCACAAATGATGCATGATTCGGAAAAATATGCGCCAACTGCACACCCCTCATAGAGAACACCTGGGCACCCATATAGTTTGGTTTCATGATGTAACACCCCAAGATTTCATAGTGTGTTATTTCTTCAAAATAATTCAATAACTTGCACTACACGCAACACCGAGTTCAATCACACCATGACTTACCCAAAAAAAATCCATTCAAAAGAAGTTATGAATATTATTAACTAAATTTTAAACTTTATGTAATCCTTATAATTTTAGAATCCATATTATGAGTTTCTTAGACATAATGCAAGAACAGATTCATTTTCAGTATTGCACTTTTATCAACTTTTAATAGTGAAACCTTTTAAAATACAATATTTTAAACTTTTTCACTAAATGGGGACATCAAAAAAATTTAAAATGAAACATCCCAAGCTTCCACGGTATTCTTTCCCTTTGAATAATACAGTAGCGTGTGTTGTACGCAACTTTGAGTTCTAACACACCACAACCAATCAAACTAGCCGTTATGAATAGTAATACATACCTTTTAAAATTTTAGAAATTTTATCTCTCAAAATGGACTTCATTTTTGGATTCGGAGTATCGAATTTAGCATAAGGTGAAATTTTGGTACTTTTCGGATAACTTTCATATTTTGATGAATAGTGAAAATTACTAAATTTTAATTAAAAACAACTTTTTTAATCAAAATAATTAATAGTGATAAATTATGAATTTGAGTGGTTTTAAAGTATATTTAGAATATATTTTTACCATTTAATATAATTTTGGTCATTGGACATAATTTTACAATTAAACCAAACATAAACAACTGTCAATCTTTTGATAGTTATTATCTCTTAAAAACACGCTTTTTGTTTTGACAGCGGGAATTAATTTTAAATTAATTTCTGCCACTTCTGTGTTTTGAATTTAGAAAAATGGATTCCATATTTGGAATCAGGATGTTCAAATTGTGTAAATAGGTAACTTTTATTTTTAGACATTTTGAATAATTACTGCGGTAAATATTTTATTTACCATGGTTAAGGGTAAATCCGATAAATAAGGGTTAAAAAATAATATTATAATAATACTAAATTACCCTAAAACGTGTCCTAGCCTTTTTGGTTGATACATGTTCGGACATAGGCATATTTGGGTCGATTTTGGGACCCCATGGTGCCACTTTTAGGTGATAGGGACACTTTATTTTAATTAAGTTAAAATGAATAAAAAAATGACACAAGCATATATCTTTTAGAAAACCAATTTTTACATAGGGTTATATATGTTGGATTTTAGATTATAAATATTAATTAGAAATATATTAAGATTTCATAAATAATCATAGTTTATTTATAATTTTTATACATTAAATAATTTAATTTATTTATGACACAATGATGATGAATTAATTACTATAATAGTGACAAATTAAAATAATTGATATTATAAATACCCAAATAAATATAATATGAAACTTTTAATGAATTAAACTAATTTTATAGGATAATATGATATATTAGTATTTATTTAATTGACTTTTTTTGAAGTAATCAATCTGTTATGAGTTTCACAAAAATCAACTATTGAATAGTGTCAAAATTGACATAAAAGAGTTCTTAAAACAAATATTATATTATTAATTGATATTAAATTCCTAAAAATATAAGGTTTGGCCAAGAGACTTATATCATGATAGTTGCATCATTAATGGACCACTTGGGGGTCGCTTGGATGTATATAGTAAGTTTATTAACCATATTATATAAAAATACAAAGAGACATTGTAAAAGTGAAACTAATTAATTTAGAGTTAATACTTAAAGATAAGGTTAATATAAGTACCCAAACCTGCCTAAATTCTATTGGATGAGTTGTTTTCGACCTATCAACACCTTAACATTTAAATAATCAACTTTGGAGACATTAGAAACCGAATATGAATTTATTATAAATTAATATTTCTAGCTTTTCCAAAGGTTCCCCCACCCCTCTTATAAAAGGGCACTCCTCCTTCTCATTTATTCACACCTTCAAATCCTTTTGGTTCGGCCAAAGTCTGCCCAAATACTCTCCCAACTTCTCTCACTACAACCTAGGGGCCTTAGTTTGATCAGAAAGCCAACCTAAGGAGCCCTTTTGATCAAATCAAAAGGAAGAACCCGAAGAAGAGGTAATGATTTCACCACCCTTTTCCAAGTTCATTTCTTCTTCCACTTCTTCTTCCATTGTTGTTACCATTCTAAAATAATGACTCCATTATCATATATATACTGTGATGTTATTATAAATATGGTACAACCATATTAATTATTCTATCCACCCTTTGAATAACATGTCACCATACGTGTGTGTGTACGGCTTACCGTCTCCACGTCGTGGTGTAATTGTTATTCAATATAATATTATTTGGATAGGTATAATAATGATGTTTAACTCATGTAAATAATAAATATAACATGTTAATGATTCTGTATATATTATATACCATCCATTTATATATTATTTTAATATAGAAAGAATGATATTGTCGCTCGTGCGTACGTACGGACTACCGTCTCCACGAACGCGATGAGATTCATTCTCCATCGTATCCATTCAAGTATAATGATCATTTGATGATTTAAAAAATGGTGTTTAAGGACTTGATATCATTCTGGATATGAATAATATACAACCTATCCTTTACAAACATGTATTATGTAACAAAACATATAAAATAAAACAAGTGAGTTAACACCTGAAACAACAATAATACTAAGATATTATTATCAAATCAATGTTAAAAGATCATATATGATATCATATTAATGTATATGATTCTTGTATAATTTAATAACAATTGTTTCACCATTATACAGGAGGTTAACCTACCGCAACCAAGGAGAAGTACAAGGTAAGGGATTTTCTTATCTCACTTTCAATTCAGTGAGATTTCCATTGTTCGCCACTAAATTATTGAAAGTGGTGTATTGTGTACTGCCATTTGATATATGTTATCATGATCCTCTTTATATTCATTTTATTCTGTAAATAATTTGGTGGTTATTATCTTTTGTCCATACGTCTCAGTTGATTAACGTGGTAAGGGGTTTTCATCTCACTCCTTATTCCCGTGAGATTCATGCCATACTGCCACCATCACATTTTGTGTGGTGTATGTACTACCCATAATTATATTCTTTGCGTAATACACTCTAATTTATGTGTATTTACATATTCATTGTATGATACCTCTTTTATGGGTTGTATGTTTCATAAGTTACCAAATTGGTAAGGTTTATTTCACAATCTCTTCATTATCCGAGGTTGTTTATACGTAATAATCTAATGGGATCTCTTTATCATCCACATCCATGTTTCATAAAAATGTATTTCAAAAAAAAAATTACTATTTACAAGAATATGGGTAAAAGTCATTTATACCCCTATGTGTTTCGAAAGAAATCTTTCCATCGTTTTCCAAACAAGGCACTTTTAACCTTTTCGATAAATATAAGGTAAGAATGTTTTTTTAACTTATACGGTAGGTGAGGCTATTTACCGCCGTTATAAAATCGTCAAAGCTTCCCTTACAAGCATATAAGAATAATTTAAAATTGAATGTATTATTTTATAATTATGTTACTTTTAAAATTATTTCAAAAAAAAAGATATATTTCTCAAAAATAGTTTTGATTTAATCTTTGTCAACATCCTTTGATGGCTTTTAGGCTTATTTGAATTTGATTTATTATGATACAAAACATCCATATTTTATTGAAGGTTCTGTGATATTTTTGACTGTGGATAAGCTATTCTTATGTCACTAATGGTTTTTTATAAAGTATTGACATTTCAGAAGTTATTTTTAATCCGAATGTTTATGTTATATTTCAACCTTTCATTCAGATGAATGTGTTAGACAAGTATGTTCCGGGTTGGGGACCGGTAAAAGTAAGCCCCCCGGTTTGTTCTCCGGTTATTAGAGGAACTCCGGTTTGGTCTCCGGTTATTAGTGGAACTCCGGGTTGGTGTCCGGTTATTAGAGGCACTCCGGGTTGGTGTCTGGTTATTAGAGGCACTCCGGGTTGGGTTCCGGTTACAGTTAGCCCCAAGGTCTTGGGACGAGGCCTTGAGAAAGAAATTAAAGTTCAGCTTTATGCAATCCGACATTATGAAAGTGGTTATTGATATTGCATGTGATTATTCGATTAGTAGAATATCCATGTGAATAATAAAATGGAATTATTTCATTTTACTTTTTCCATACTATGTTGAAGTTCATGTTTAAAAGGCTTTTGTTTTAGTAATGCATTGCCTTAAATGTTTATGCCTATTTTTTAAAATTCCTCTATATTGTTATCCTTACTGGGCATTTGAGCTCACCACTTTTCTATGTTTTCTTTTTCCCAGGATGTGAAGAAGTAAGTTATGAATGACCTGCAGGGATATTATGACGGGATAATAGTGTGGACTATGGAGACATTATGTTGTTGTTGTAGTTTTTCACTTTATGATGTAATGTAAAACTTATGAATATATCTAGTGTTTCCAAGGCTACTAAACCAATCGGTCTTTCGAGATTTGATCATTCTTGTGATCATGCCAATGTTATGTAATAATGCACCGACTCTGGGTAACTAGGGTCGGGGCGTTACAGTTGGTATTAGAAGAAGTTTAGTACAAACCTTGGAAGATAGATTTAGATAAACTCTGATTAGAGCACATAGATTTAAGATGAATTTTGAGGATTAGTATAGAAGAACTTCCTAGAATTTTGGTATTGTAGAGATTTTGTGTGTTTTCCGAGAAATACATCCCTGTCTGGATACGAGCAGGTAGAGGCGGCTCTGGCACAGATATACCTAGGGGTAAAACCCGAAAACACCGCTTTGAGATAGACTCGAACGGGAACTGGTGCACAACAATGGGCCTTGCTGCACTCTTGGTTACGACACTCCCGGGGGATATGCTTAGGATAACTCTCATTTTCTTTACAAATCATTATGAAGGGTTTATAAGTATATACTTCCTCAAAGGAGACATTTTTATGATTATGGATTATATCCATAAACTATTTAATTTATGTTATGTGTTTTACAAGTTTGGGATTAGGTATTTTTATTCATAAACTAATCTAATGTATGCCATTGTTTAGAAATGGCGCCCAGTAGAAGGAATGAGAACTCTAGCAATGCACATGATATAAAGAGAAAGAAGGATCATATATTTTATGGTCTTAAGCTAGAATTTACAAGAGAAATAGTCTCTCATGTATTATCATCTTATGAAGAAATAATATCATGTGTTGATAAGAAAAGTAAAGAGTTTACTGAGTCCTATGGCTTTGAAGGGAATCAAGAGATGAAAAGGATGGAAGAGAGAAAGAGGGATAAAGGGAAGAGGGAAAAGAAGAATTTTCCCATATGTGATAACTGTGGAAAGAAACACCCTGGAACTTGCCTGAAAGGAATGGGAGTTTGTTATAAGTGTGGAGGAAAAGCGCACAAAGTACGTGACTGTAAGGGTAAGAAAGTGGTTTCAAATGTACAATGCTTCATTTGCAAGGAGTTTGGACACTACGCGAACCTATGTCCCGGTCATCAGACTATGCCGCAAATGATGCTATTGGATAATAATCAAGTTATGATACTACCACAGATGAAGAGGAATGATTAGAGTTCTTATGTTGATTATGTCATTTGAGTGTTGTATCAATAATGTACTTGTTATAATAATTATTGAGTATGTAAGGATTGTACTGTAGTACTATTTCATTAAGGACTTGAGATTGTGTGGAACAAAGAAAAGCGACTCAATAGCAGGATAAATTTTTGGAAAATATATGTTTGAGAGAATGATAAACTATAATATAGTTCTGATACCGAGGTAGTGATTTTGGAATAATACATGATTGTTTTGGATAAATTATATTGGATATTCTTGACTACCTTGGAATTGATTAATGATTTGTATACTCCATCATTGTTGAGGTTTAAAACATTTTTGGATTGATGAAGTATATCCAGCATTCTATATGGAATAAGGGAGCATGAATGTAATCAATAAGGATTATGGTAATTCAGGATGTTTCAGTGTATTAAAATAATACATGATGAAGGTATTCATATGCTATTACGGGGTAAAAAGGATCTACATTATGTTTACCTTCCTTATAAATGTTGGACTGTGAGTTTGGACAGATGTATTTTGGATAGTTCTAGTTTGGATTATTTTGGATTGCCATAAAACGACAACCTGGAGGTCGGGCGGCAACCCGTCGCGTCCGACAAGGCTGCGAGACTTGAACCCGCAACCGAAGGGCGACAAGGGTGTATCACCTACCACTGGACCACGAGATGTCCTGGATTAAATAATGTAGTTTTTTTTAAACGATCTGGTAGATGAATTATAAATTAATTTATTTTTGGAACCCTGTACGAATAGTATAAATAGAAATTTTTTTTACATTCTATTATGTTTTAGAGTGAAAGATGAGTTTGTGGTAGAAATTTATTAATGGATAAAACTATAATTATAAAGTAAGTATATCTCCTTATGATCTTATCCAATCTCATAAATAAATTCCTCAACATTAATAAAAGGAACTTAGAACAAAAATGTTGTCCTAGATGGTACCTTAAATAATCACTAATTTATGGCTTTGGGATTGTTGGTCTTTACATAGCCATGTTCTCTACCACTCTCCATCAGATAATTGATGGTTAGATTTCTCTTCCATATCCATATTTTTCTACATGGAACACTAGTATGTGTTATTTTCGGTAATCTTCATACTTTCCACTCTTTATTTTAAATAGAGGCATCATTAATTCATTTTTCGATGAGGGATTTCAAATAAGATGTTTTGAAACGTCAAAAATGTGTTATCCTAATACCCTATGTTTTGTTGAAGTGATGGTATTTCAAATCATCATAGATTGATGAGTTTAAGGACCTCAATTTTATACTTGTTTGTGATTGATGACCTCAATCACTACCTATAAATATTTACTTTTTTCCTCCAATTATATGTCTCTAATTGCCACCAATGTTATCCTAATCGAGATCATAATTTGGTGGTGACCCTTTCATTTCTCTTTTCCTCATATTAAGACTAAATTTTAGTAACCCAATTTCCGATGTGTGTTTTCCCACAAATATATTTTCTATTTTCAACCTTTTATTTTTGAAGAACAATTTCAAATTGCGAGGACGCAATTTATTGAAGGAGGGTAGAATGTAACACCCCAAGATTTCATAGTGTGTTATTTCTTCAAAATAATTCAATAACTTGCACTACACGCAACACCGAGTTCAATCACACCATGACTTACCAAAAAAAATCCATTCAAAAGAGGTTATGAATAGTATTAACTAAATTTTAAACTTTATATAATCCTTATAATTTTAGAATCTATATTATGAGTTTCTTAGACATAATGCAAGAACAGATTCATTTTCAGTATTGCATTTTTATCAACTTTTAATAGAGAAACCTTTTTAAATACAATATTTTAAACTTTTTGACTAAATGGGGACATCAAAAAAATTTAAAATGAAACATCCCAATCTTCCATGGTACGCTTTCCCTTTGAATAATATAGTAGCGTGGGTTGTACGCAACTTTGAGTTCTAACACACCACAACCAATCAAACTAGCCGTTATGAATAGTAATACCTACCTTTTAAAATTTTAGAAATTTTATCTCTCAAAATGGACTTCATTTTTTGATTCGGTGTATCGAATTTAGCCTAAGGTGAAATTTTGGTACTTTTCGGATAACTTTCATATTTTGATGAATAGTGAAAATTACTAAATTTTAATTAAAAACAACTTTTTTAATCAAAATAATTAATAGTGATAAATTATGTATTTGACTGGTTTTAAAGTATATTTAGAATATATTTTTACCATTTAATATAATTCTATTCATTGGACATAATTTTACAATTAAACCAAACATAAACAGGTGTCAATCTTTTGATAGTTATTATCTCTTAAAAACACGCTTTTTGTTTTGACAGCGGGAATTAATTTTAAATTAATTTCTTCCACTTCTGTGTTTTCAATTTAGAAAAATGGATTCCATATTTGGAATCAGGATGTTCAAATTGTGTAAATAGGTAACTTTTATTTTTAGACATTTTGAATAATTACTGCGGTAAATATTTTATTTACCATGGTTAAGGGTAAATCCGGTAAATAAGGGTTAAAAAATAATATTTTAATAATACTAAATTACCCTAAAACGTGTCCTAGACTTATTGGTTGATACATGTTCGGACATAGGCATATTTGGGTCGATTTTGGGACCCCATGGTGCCACTTGTAGGTGATAGGGACACTTTATTTTAATTAAGTTAAAATGAATACAAAAATGACACAAGCATATATCTTTTAGCAAAACAATTTTTACATAGGGTTATTTATGTTGGATTTTAGATTATAAAAATTCATTAGAAAGATAAAAATATTTCCTACATAATCATATTTTATTTATAATTTTTAGACATTAAATAATTTAATTTATTTATGACACAATGATGATGAATTAATTACTATAATAGTGACAAATTCAAATAATTGATATTATAAATACCCAAATAAATATAATTTAAAACTTTTAATGAATTAAACTAATTTTATAGGATAATATGAAATATTAGTTTTGATTTAATTGACTTTGTTCGAAGTAATCAATCTGGTATGAGTTTCACAAAAATCAACTATTTAATAGTGTCAAAATTGACATAAAAGAGTTCTTAAAACAAATATTATATTATTAATTGATATTAAATTCATAAAAATATAAGGATAGTCCAAGAGACTTATATCATGATAGTTTCATCATTAATGGACCACTTGGGATCGCTTGGATGTATATAGTATGTTTATTAACCATATTATATAAAAATACAAAGAGACATTGTAAAAGTGAAACTAATTAATTTAGAGTTAATACTTAAAGATAAGGTTAATATAAGTACCCAAACCTGTCTAAATTATATTGGTTGAGTTGTTTTCGACCTATCACCACCTTAACAGTTAAATAATCAAATTTTGAGCCATTAGAAACCGAATATGAATTTATTATAAATTAATATTTCTAGCTTTTCCAAAGGTGCCCCTCACCCCTCTTTTAAAAGGGCACTCCTCCTTCTCATTTCTTCACACCTTCAAAGCCTTTTGGTTCGGCCAAACTCTGCCCAAATACTCTCCCAACTTCCCTCACTACAACCTAGAGGCATTATTTTGATCAGAAATCCAACCTATGGATCTCTTTTGATCAAATCAAAAGGAAGAACCCGAAGAAGAGGTAATGATTTCACCACCCTTTTCCAAGTTCATTTCTTCTTCCACTTCTTCTTCCTTTGTTGTTACCATTCTAAAATAATGACTCCAGTATCATATATATACTGAGATGTTATTATAAATATGGTACAACCATATTCAGTATTCTATCCACCCTTTGAATAACATGTCACCATACGTGCGTACGTACGGCTTACCGTCTCCACGTCGTGGTATAATTTTTATTCAATATAATATTATTTGGATGGGTATAATAATGATGTGTAACTCAAGTAAATAATAAATATAACATGTTAATGATTCTTTATATATTATATACCATCCATTTATATATTATTTTAATATCAAAAGAATGATATTGTCGCTCATGCGTACGTACGGACTACCGTCTCCATGAACGCGATGAGATTCATTCTCCATCATATCCATTCAAGTATAATTATCATTTGATGATTTAAAAAATAGTGTTTAAGGACTTCATATCATTCTGGATATTAATTATATACAACCTATCCTTTACAAACATGTCTTACGTAACAAAACATATAAATGAAAACAAGTAAGTTAACACCCGAAACAATGATAATACTAAGATATTATTATCAAATCAATGTTAAAAGATCATATATGATATCATATTAATGTATATGATTCTTGTATAATTTAATAAAAATTATTTCACCATTATACAGGAGGTTAACCTACCCCAACCAAGGAAAAGTACACGGTAAGGGATTTTCTTATCTCACTTACAATTCCGTGAGATTTCCATTGTTCGCCACTAAATTATTGAAAGTGGTGTATTGTGTACTGCCATTTGATATATATTATCATGATTCTCTTTATATTCATGTTATTATATAAATAATTTGGTGGTTAATATCTTTTGTCCATACGAATCAGTTGATTAATGTGGTAAGGGGTTTTCATCTCACTCCTTATTCCCGTGAGATTCATGCCATATTGCCACCATCACCTTTTGTGTGGTGTATGTACTGACCATAATTATATTCTATGTGTAATACACTCTAATTTATGTGTATTTACATATTCATTGTATGATACCTCTTTCATGGGTTGTATGTTTCATAAGTTACCAAATTGGTAAGGGTTATTTCACAATCTCTTCATTATCTGAGGTTGTTATACGTAATAATCTACTGGGATCTCTTTATCATCCACATCCATGTTTCATAATAATGTATTTCAAAACATTTTTACTATTTACAAGAATATGGGTAAAAGTCATGTATAACCTTATGTGTTTCGAAAGGAATCCTTCCGTCGTTTTCCAAACAAGGCACTTTTAACCTTTTCGACAAATTTAAGGTAAGAATGTTTTTTAACTTATACGGCAGGTGCGGCTATTTACCGCCGTTATAAAATCGTCAAAGCTTCCCTTACAAGCTTATAAGAATAATTTCAAATTGAATGTATTATTTTATAATTATGTTACTTTTAAAATGATTTAAAAAAAAGATATATTTCTCTAAAATAGTTTTGATTTCATCTATGTCAACATCCTTTGAAGGCTTTTAACCTTATTTGAAGTTGATTTATTATGATACAAAACATCGATATTTTATTGAAGGTTTTGTGATATTTTTGACTGTGGATAAGCTATTCTTATGTCACTAATGGTTTTTTATAAACTATTGACATTTCAGAAGTTATTTTTATTCTGAATGATTATGTTATATTTCAACCTTTCATTCAGATGAATGTGTTAGACAAGTATGTTCCGGGTTGGGGACCGGTAAAAGTAAGCCCTCCAGTTTGGTCTCCGGTTATTAGAGGAACTCCGGTTTGGTCTCCGGTTATTAGAGGAACTCCGGGTTGGTGTCTGGTTATTAGAGGCACTCCAGGTTGGTGTCTGGTTATTAGAGGCACTCCGGGTTGGGTTCCGGTTAAAGTTATCCCCTAGGTCTTGGGACGAGGCCTTGACAAAGAAATTAAAGTTCAGCATTATGCAATCCGACATTATGAAAGTGGATATTGATATTGCATGTGATTATTCGATTAGTAGAATATCCATGCGAATAAGTAAATGGCATTATTTCATTTTACTTTTGCCATACTATGTTGAAGTTCAAGTTTAAAAGGCTTTTGTTTTAGTAATGCATTGCCATAAATGTTTATGCCTATTTTTGAATGTTCCGCTATATTTTTATCCTTAATGGGCATTTGAGCTCACCCCTTTGCTATGTTTTATTTTTCCCAGGATGTGAAGAAGTAAGTTATGAATGACCAGCAGGAATATTATGAGGGGATAATAGTGTGGACTATGGAGACATTATATTGTCGTAGTAGTTTTTCACTTTAGGATGTAATGTAAAACTTATGAATATATCTAGTGTTTCCAAGGCTACTAAACCAATCGGTCTTTAGAGATTTGATCATTCTTGTGATCATTCCAATGTTATGTAATAATGCACCGACTCTGGGTAACTAGGGTCGGGGCGTTACACATGAGTTGGTAAATTGTTTGTGGACTATGTGAAACATAATTTTCAAGTTAATGAGATGGGTGTAGATTTGATGCATGATTTTTACTAACTATGCACAACCCATGTGTCTGTGATAAAAAACAAAAATTTTAATAAATAAAATGGGTTTGACCCAAAAATCAATGGGAAAATTAAATCCAAAAAATAAATAAAATAATTAATATAAAATAGGTTGGGGTGTGACTATGTCCCTTTCATCCACATAACATCTTCCACTATAAATTGACCTATATTTGAGTGAATATGTTAGATAGTAATCCTCTTCATTCACACTCTCAGTCACTAATTTTATTCTTTTATTGAACTATCTTCTATTCATATATTGTTCGACCTATCTTCTGTTTCACTACACTGCTAATTTCCACTTATCTAATGACTAAGGCCTCTATTAAACATCCTTCATTCAATTATGTTGTTGCAATTCCCAATGAACTCCTTTCACTAGCCGAATTTTGGAAGCCCTTGGTTCTACTGTAAAACCTTAATTATGTCATACCAAGTGTGACTTCTAGTGTCATAACTTCTAGAACTGCAAACACCTAAGTGATAAAATTATTCTCATACTAAAACCTAGAAGGTAAGAATAATGGGGAAATTAGCTATCCAATTGGATTAGATGGTTGGATTTGGATGGATAGTGGATTTGGATGTTGATTAGTTATTGAATAATCAAATTATTTTTATACCTACTCTAGCTAGTATGGTGGAAGAATAGTCCAATACCCGGAGGAAGGAGTGATTTTTTATATTTTTCTTAAAATATTCTTCAAACTATACTAGAAAACAATAAAAATGGTGCAAATAAATGTGATGGAAAGTGAAACAGTGAAGGAAATAATGAAAATAATGTAGTTTTAAGAACAAGGGATGTTGAACTATGAATTATGGTATTAATTATATTGTTTTAATAATGAAACACCATTTTTTTTATTCAACTATTTATAATGTTAATTTTCATGCATGAAATATTTTGGTTATTGGTGTTATTTTATTTTTACCTTTTAATATATTGGGCCAATGTTTCTCACTTGGGTCTCCCTTGTGGGCCTTCTCAATTGGGATTTTCACTCAACCTGTTTGGCCTTTGGCCCACATTTTCCATTATTTCTAGCTTTGTAATCTGTTTCGTGATTATTTATAGTCGTTTATCCATTTTTATACCCCTATGCTCGATGCCATCCACATTCCCAATCTCATTGGGAACATCATTATCCATTATGTTCAACATATACATGTGGATCCTTATGATTGGTTGTGTTATTTTAAGACACTATGGATTTTAGTGGATTGATGCACCCTACCTTTCCCATACCTTTAGCATTCGATCACTCAACTTCCTCCTAGTTTTTCTCTTGATTTACTCTAGTGAAATCTTATCTCACCAACACCTTCTGGTAGCCTTATCAGGGTTCCAGACTTGGCATGTTGTCCACATTAATTTCATATAATGGTAATTTATAGTGGATTCAACATTAATACCATAGAGGAATATGTTTGGTCATCTCAATGACTGAACTAGAAGCTTGGAGGAAGAATAAGGATTACTCAAATCCAGGTTTCTTATGCACTCCTTCTCCAGTGTCATGTGATCCGGACCATTGTAATCCTACCCACGCCATCTTTCTAAGTTGCAGTTTTGTTCATTTTTTTAAGTTCATAGTTTATTTATACATATTTTATTGTCTGTTGTTGTTGGATTTCATCCTATACAATTTTATTTCATTGAGCTTAATATAATGTATGTGTGGGTGGTGTTCTTATCATGCACGTAGTTCCCAATAGGACCGAAGCACGTGAATAACTTTTTCATTCATAATTTCTTTGTTTCTTAAATATTAAATGTTTAAGATCTATTATACACTACTTCCCCTTGCAAATCCCTAGTTTTGTTCTCAAGGTTTTTGTGTTCTTCCTTTCATTCATTACACCCTTACCCATCACAAGTTGTATCAGAGCCTGACTAGTTTTCCTTTGTTTTCGAACATGTTTCATGTTTCAATATTTTTTTCTATTTAGTTTCATAATTGTGATCTCTTCTTAAATAACCTATGTTTATCTACTATATTTTATTAGAGCCACAATCCCATCTATAATTTATTTTAATTTAAAATAAATTTTGATAATCATATTTTACCCTTGAGATTGGTCTGTTGATGGGGGCATACACTTATGGTTTTCTACAAGAAAAAAAACATCTATCTTTAGGTGAACATATCAACAACTAGTTTCAAAGTCAAGAAATTTTATGGTGATAATGAATTCAACCATTGAAAAATTAATATGAGAGCCCTGGAGGTTCAGTAAGGCTTAATTGATTCCCTTTGTGGGTCAAAGAATCCCATTATAACTATGGATTAAACTAGAAAGACCATTACTAGATATCAAGATGTTTCCCCTAATGTGTTAGTTAATTATCATTGTTCTCTACTACTTGGTTTATGAGATAAAGTGCTTAGGGAAGTTTCCTATGAATCATCTACTATCAGTATATGGATTTAACTAAAAAAAATTGTACATGACAGCTTCTTTTGTTGGAAGGATTTATAAAAACACAAAATGTTCTCTTTTAAGATAAAACATAGTAGTTCAATAAATGAACATTTAGATGAATTTAAAAAAAATTATGTTAGATTTAGCTGAAATATAATTAATTTTTGATGATTATGAGCAGGAAATGATCCTTATTATTTCTTTATATTATTCCTACTTCAAATTAGTAGAAACCATGACATATCATCATGACTCATTAACCCTTGATGAAGTTAATTCTTCCCTTCATCCCAAATAATTACTCTCTAAAATTATAATAAAGGGTATGGGAGAGAGATTTTTAACTTGGGTATGACTGTAGTCTAAAGGAAAAAATAAGAAATTTAATAAATAAAAAATAATGAAAAATAAACAAGCCAACCCTAGGTCTAATTATAGGGAAAGAAAAAAAAATTATGTCCATTGTGTAAACCTAGGAACACTATGCTCGAATGTTGGAAACATAAAGAATAACTTGACTCTAAATAATTTACTGACCAATCCCATTTAGTGGATTCTAGTTATGAAATTTTTTAGGTGTTTAATATTTCTAGACCCTCTCTTGATCAAGAGTGGGTCTTTGACTTAGGTTTTTCATTTCACATGTGTCCACTTAGAGATTCATTCCTAGATTTGGTAGAGAAAATATAAGGAGATATCCTCTTAAGGAATAATAAAAGGTGTGAGGGAGAGGGAATATGTTCTTTTTTAATAAATTTATAAAACCATTCTATCATAAATTTTCTTTATGTTAGGTGTGTTCCCGACCTTCATAGACATTTTATTTCCTTGTGGTTCAAGAGAAAAAAGGGTTTACTTTTAAGTATGAAATTGGTTGTATAAAAATCTCCAAATACTGTACAACTACCATTAAAGTTTCTATCATTAATGGGATGAATGTTTTTAATATAAAGTCCCAATAAAGACAATTATGTTGTTTCTATACCGCTAATAATAATAATACCCCTTTATATCATAGTAAATTGGGGAATGTAAGCTCCAAGGGTCTAGAGGAACTAAACAAGAAAGGGTTTTTGAGAAAAATAACACCTTATAGCCTTTCTTTTTATGAATATTGTACGATGGGAAAGGATAAGAGATTTGAAACATCCATCCCCTCACCCATTATCCTGGGATGGGTTAGTGGGTGTTACTTTCATTAGGTGACTTCCCTAAGACACAAAAGGATATCAAATAAATTCAAAGGGAATTATAAAAAGTTTGGAGATGATTTTCTTTTGGAAAATAAACAACCAAAAAAATATAACCATAAGAAAAATACCACTATATGATTCATGAGTGAAATATATTACAATTCAAAAAGTAACCAAATCAACAACAATATCAAAGTACAATGTAGAAACCAAAACCAAAAAAACAAAATTCATCAACCAACAACTCACAACAAGTTCCAAGATCTAACTCAACAAGACATTCAAAAAATATCATGATGAATCACTAAATAAGTGGTATAATTTTATTTTACTTTTTTCTTGATATATAACATATGAAAACCCACCAAAGTTACCAGGTAGGGTGGGATTATAAAACTCAGTAGGATTTACCCAATGAATTCCCAACTGACACCAATAGGATAGAACATATTGGTAAATTTATATAAAATGTTTTTTTAAAATTAAACTAGTTTACATAAAAGGAAAAAATTCCAAACTAATCAATTTTCCAAATAAAGAAATGAAACAATTATTCAAAACCATTTCTAAAATTTCATTTTTTCTTTACCCATTAATTTTCACACATCCACACAACCACACACATCCAAAAATTAATTTCCACCATGTAACTCCCTATACTCCCAAGTGTTGAGTCATCCTTTCACTAAGATGTCACATGGTGAACCATTTTGACAAGGGTAAATTCATGCCCTTATCCATCTCATTTTGATGGGGGAAACTTCATAGCCTTATCTGTCCCAAATTCACATGAACACATGCCAACCATGTATGAAAAAACTCATGAAAATACATTTCAATAATAAATTTCTTCTATTGAAAACATTTCTAAAAACATTTTCCTTGAAAAAAACAAAATCCATATTTTTAAAAACACCATTTTAAAATTAACATCACATGGTTTTCCATAAAACGATCCAATTCCACCATTTTACCAAACCATAACAAAATAGGTTTTCCATCAAGAATCATGTATCAATTTGGTAATCAATTTCATGAAATTCATTAAATTTTAATCCAAGCCTTAAAATTCTAACTAAGAGGATTCAACGATGAATCCACCTACCTCTAAAACCTACGTGAAAATGATGAATGTCTTGACAACATAAAAAACATGTCTTTGATTGTAACACCCCGAGCTTCTATGATACACTTCTCATTTAATAATGCAATAGCTTGCATGGTACGCAAGTTCGAGTTCTAACACACCGCGACTAATCAAAGTAGCCATTATGAATAGTAATAACCGCTTTTTAAAATTATAGAAATTTTATATTTCGAAATGGACTTCATTTTTGTATTTGAAATATCGAAATTATCCTAAGTTGAATTTTTTGTAACTTTCTGAGAACTTCTATTTTTTTATGAATAGTGAAAAATACTTAAAACAACTTTTTTTAATCAAAATAATTTATTGTGATAAATTATACTATTTAGTGGTTTTAAAGTATAATTATAATATATTTTTACGATTTTATCCAATGGTGGTCATTAGAATTAATTTAACATTGAAATTGGACATAAACAATTGCCAATCTTTTGATATAAATTGTTTCTTAAAAACACGCTATTTGTTGTAACAGCGGGAATTAATTATAAAATTAATTAATGAAACTTATATGTTTGGAATTTTTTAAAATAGACATCATTTTTGAATTCGGAATATCAATTATAGCTTAGGGTGAAATTTTGGCCTTATTCTGAAAAACTTCAATTTTTGATGAATAGTGAAACCACTAAGTGGTTGTTAAAAACTGATTTTTCGTTAAAATGAAATATTACCACTTCTGTGATTTGATTTTCAAAAATCCGACATACATGGTTGTCATTAAGGAGCAAAATTTGGTACAATGAGATCAAAATAATTTTTTGGTGAATAGTAACTTTTTAGTTCTTAATCGCGATTAGAGGTAATTAGTGTAGTTTAAGGTAAAAATAATGTTTTAATAATATGAGATGAGATTGACACTTGTCATACTCCTATTGGATGAGTCATGGCCGGCCAAGACAACCCATGGGTCAACTTGGGGACCCCATGGAGCCACTTTGGTTGGAAAATGGCATTAATATATATTTATTTAATGTTAAAATTAAATTAACACAAACATGATTTGTTTTACTAAAACAGTTTTTAAGTGGGGTTACACAAGTCCAAATTTTGATTATAAATATTCATTAGAAAGATAAAAATATTTCCTACATCATAGTATTTTTTTTATAATTTTTAGACATTAAATAAATTAAATTAATTATGACATTATGATGATGCAGTGATGACCTCATTATTTAACGATTAAAATAAAATGGAAAGATAATGTAAATTCCAAAGTGTACACTTGTCAAAAACCTATTGGATTAGTAGATTTAGAACCCTTATCATCTTATCCTAGAATTATATAAGTGTGGGACCTCTAAAATCCGAAACTCATTTGATAATAAAGTGACTTTTCTTTACTTTCCAAGACTGCCCCTCCTCTCCACTTATAAAAGGCCCCCACCTCTCCCACCTCATTTACACTTTCAAGCCATTTGGCTCGGCCACCCACTGCCCAAATACTCTCCCAACTTCCCCCTCTTACTCCTAGAAGCCTCACTTTGGGCAGAACACTTCCCAAGGAAGCCTTTGGCTCAAATCAAAAAGAGTTACCCGATTTTGAGGTAATGTCTTCTCAAATGTTGTTTTGTTTTATTTTTCTTCTCCAACCCCCTAAACTCTTTTTATTAATTTCTTTTGTAACAATAACAGTATCCTCAATATACTAGGATGTTGTTATAAGATGTATTCGAGCTACACTTACACACACCTACATCTAATGGTTAAAGAACATACGGTTTCTGTGGATGGCGAATTTCTGCCTCACGAAATGATGATTGTTCAACACTCATATAACACCTTCAAAGGTGGCCATTAATATGTCGCTATATTTATATATGATATAAAATATGTTTATGTTTTAATTATTCTTCTTTATTTCTCATTTATGGCATACTTTATGATTTCCATTATGGGTAAAATGCGATAATTTCATTTTAGGAAGTGCCGACTACCGCCCCCTCAAAGTGATTTGAATCGTTAATGCCATATGTGGGATGTATAAAGGATGGATTAAATGGTATTATACACTATATTATACTGTAATTATATTATAAATTTATATCATTATGATTTCATTCCATTAAATACGAAATAGAAATCAAAGTAGCGTTCATGCGTACGTACGGCTTACCGTCTCCATGAACGGTGCATTTCATTTCTTTCCTCTAAATGTTACGTGACATTATGAATGAATGTATATACTGTATATATATGATATATATGATATCTACATCATGAATAGAATTCTGGATATAATGGATATTTCACCACATGAACAACTTGTAATTATAAGAAGTTTATTTTTGACTCAAGTACCAAAGATCGACAAAACGACCGTTATTAACATAAATAATTAAATAATGTTCATAACATGGTAATAAGTGATATAAATGGAATAATGAGCATGAAAAAGGTTCTTAAGTAAATAGAAATTAACTCTAGTTTATTATTCAGGAGGTTAAAGAACGGTCGAGTCAGGACAAGACGCAAGGTAAGGGAATTTCTTAACCCAACTTCCATTGTTTGGGTTAATCTCCTACATTCAAATTATATCATGATATAATTATGTACTATCTTGTATTTGTACTTTCTTTATGTGTACTTATAGTGAATACACATAATAGATCTATTTTATTTTAAAAATGATCTTTGTATGGACTTCGTCTCAATCTCCTTTCATTGAGGCATATTTCGTTTTATACACAACTTTCTTTTATACGGTGTATAAACCCCTTTGACTTTTACGTTTATTCAAAAGGAATTTTTTTTATATGAAGCGTTTTACTAAACTACAAAAGGGGATGTTTCTATTTCCGTACTTATGCGGCGACAACGACTTCTCCACCGTTGTGACCATTATTTAAGATTCGGCTTCCTCTACAAGCCATCATTTTTTTTAATGAAAAATAAATACAAAGTTTTAACTTCCTTTTATTTTGGTATAGAAAATGGCTTTGAAAGAGTTTTTATTATATCAATGTGTTGTATTGATATCTTGTGATTGAAATGTGGAAATTTTATGTTTCCTTTATGCATGTTTTATGTGATACGTTTATGTTATGGTTTATGATATGTTTAAACCTATTCATATGAGGAATGTATTGGACTTAATAAGTGACGGGTGGAGCCTGCTATAGCTCCTCGATGCATCGGCAGGTCTCATGAGACAAACTAGTGTCTTGGCACGAGGCCTTGACAAAATTTTATTTGTGGTCTTGGCACAAGGCCTTGGCTACGTGGTTATGATAGTCTGGAATTATGCATTCCATCATTATGAAAATGGTTATTGGTGTTGCATGAGATTATTCGATTAGTAGAATATCCATGTGAGTAAGTAAATGGCATTATCTCATTTTATTTTTTCCATATTATGCTAAAGTTCAAGTTTAAAAAGGCTTTTGTTTTAGTTATACATTGCCTTAAATGTTAATGATTATTTATGAAAGCTTCCGCAATATTGTTATCCTTATTGAGCATCTGAGCTCACCCCTTTCAATTTTTTAATATTTTCCAGGATGTGAAGAAGTATTTTATGAATGACCTGCAGGGATAGTCAGAAGAGGATATGATTGTGGACTATGGAGACTTTGTTATTGTAGTTTTTCACTTTTTGATGTAATGTAACGTTTACGAATGTATCTAGTGTTTACAAGGCTGCTAAACTAATCGGTATTTTGAGACTTGATCTTTTGTGATCATGCCAATGTTACTAAGTAATGCACCGACTCCGGGTAGCTGGGGTCGGGGCGTTACAGTTGGTATCATAGGCAGTTTAGTATTAACCTTGGAAGCTAGATTTAGATAAACTCTGATTAGAGCACATAGCCCAAAGATAGACTTTGAGGATTAGTATAGAAGAACTTCCTAGAATTTTGTTATTGTAGAGATTTTGTGAGTTTTCTGAGCAATACATCCCTGTTTGGATACGAGCAGGTAGAGGCGGCTCTGGCACAGATGTACCTAGGGGTAAAACCTGAAAACACCGCTTTGAGCTAGACTCGAACGGGAACTGGTGCACGACAACGGGCCTTGCTGCACTCTTGGTTACGACACTCCCGGGGGATATGCTTAGGATAATTCTCATTTTCTTTACAAACCACTATGAAGGGTTATGAGTATATACTTCCTTAAAGAAAACATTTCTTTTTATGATTATGGATATATCCATAAATAGTTCAATTTATGTAAAGTTTTTTACAAATATGGAATTATGTATTTTAATTCATAAACTAATCTAGTTTATGCCATTGTTTAGAAATGGCGCCTAGTGGAAGGAATGGAAACTGTATCAATGCACGCACTCCGTGTAGGGATTTCCCTCCTTCTCAAGATAATTAGTGTGGATCTGGAGATACAACTGGTGCTGATCAACTTATTACCCTACTGGGACAACTCACTCAAGTTATGAATAATAACCTTACTCGTATGGATCACCCTGATCCACAACGTGAAGGATCAATGTTAGACCGCTTCATGAGGAAACAACCTCCAACATTTAATGGGGGTAAAAATCCATTAGTAGCTGAGCAATAGATAAACTCCTTAGAGAAAATATTCCATGCCTTGGGGAGTAGCGAAAGGGAGAAGGTTGTCATGGTAGTTTACTGCCTCACTGGAGATGCCGATCAGTGGTGGTCGCTGATTCAAAACACAAAGGAAGATGATGACGTATCAAATATGGAATGGAGAGAGTTCAAAGATCTTTTCTTAGAAAAATACTTTCCACATGACCATCGAGCAGATATGGAAAGACAATTTCTGAGTTTGATGCAGAAGGAGGATGAGAATGTCGCAAAGTATGAGGCTAACTTTACAAGGTTAGCAAGGCATGCTGCTGATTATATACGTAACCCAAGGAGTATGATTGATCGTTTCTTTGATGGGTTAAAACCATTTCTCCATCGAGCTTTGGTATCACAATCCTTCTCATCATACGAAGATATTGTCTCGTGTGCTATCAAGACAGAAAAGGAATTCTCTAAGTCTTATGACAACAAAGTAAAGCAAGAGAATAAGAGAACGGGGGAACAAGAGACAGATAAAGGGAAAAAGGGAAAGAAGGATTTTCCATTATGTGATAATTGTGGGAAGAATCACCCTGGTACGTGCCTAAAAGGAATGGGAGTTTGTTATAAATGTGGAGAAAAGGGTCACCAGGCTCGTGATTGAAAGGGAAAGAATGAGGCTGTCAAAGTTGAATGCTACAATTGTAGGGAAATGGGGCATTATGAAAATGAATGTCCTAAGCGTCAAGGAAACTTACCTCAGAAAAGGCCAAGGTATCAAGGCCAATCTTATGCTGTTACTACAGTTGAAGCAGAATAACTAATGTAATGGTGCTTTTGGACTCATGGATTATATTATGGTTAATAGAATAATTTGATATATATATATAAGGATTGTACTGCAGTACTTGTTGATTTCAGTATGGTTTTAATATGATGAAGGTAATTATATTTTTAGTATGTGACAATAAGAGAAACTTTACTTTGTTTAGGGAATCTGATAAATTGAATTTGAAATTAAGAGACCTTTTAGAGAAAGTCTGGAGATAGGTATTTTGGATAACTATAAAGGTTGGAGTAGATTAAGTTGATCTTTGGATAGTGTTGTTTAAGGTTAAAAAATTTATGAAGATTAATTTTGGAATATGATGATACTATAGTTTTATGAAAAGGACAACCTGCAGGGTGGGGCATAACCCGTCGCATCGGACAAAGCTGCAGGAATCGAACCCACAACCATAGTGCGACAAGCCTTTATTACCTACCACTAGCCTATAGGAAGTCCCTGGTTATTACAAAATAGTTTTACTAATCTAAATGGTATGTGTTAATATTTGGAACCTTATACAATTAGGATAAATAGAATATTTTTGAGTTGTATTACCTTTTAGAGTGAAAGGTGGGTTTGTGGTAAAATTTTATTAAATAATGAATGTATACATAAAAAGTATGTATATTCCCTTACGTTCTTAGTAAATCTCCTAAATAAATTCCTCAACTCTATAAAAGGTAACTTAAAACAAAAACGTTGTCGGTTAACTTTTCCTACTAGGGGATCAATGATCGTTTAACCAATCACAAGTTTTTGATTTTCTTATAGTTAAACATTCTCCTAATACTATTTTCTACAACTCTCATTAGACCTTGATGGTTTGTTTCTCCTCCATATCCATATTTTCATAGAATCCTTGTATGGTCTATCTCGGGTGACCTTTGTACTTATCTTCCGTTCTTTTAATGCTATATTTTTATTAACCTTATTTCCGATGTGGGTTTTCCACAAAGGTATTTTCTATTTTCAACCTTTTATTTTCAAAGAAAAATTTCAAATTTCGAGGATGCAATTTATTGAAGGAGGGGAGAATGTAACACCCCGAGCTTCTATGATACACTTCTCATTTAATAATGCAATAGCTTGCATGGTATGCAAGTTCGAGTTCTAACACACCGCGACTAATCAAAGTAGCCGTTATGAATAGTAATAACCACTTTTTAAAATTATAGAAATTTTATATTTCTAAATGGACTTCATTTTTGTATTTGTAATATCGAAATTATCCTAAGTTGAATTTTTTGTAACTTTCTGAGAACTTCCATTTTTTTATGAATAGTGAAAAATACTTAAAACAACTTTTTTAATCAAAATAATTTATTGTGATAAATTATACTATTTAGTTGTTTTAAAGTATAATTAGAATATATTTTTAACATTTTATCCAATGGTGGTCATTAGAATTAATTTAACATTGAAATTGGACATAAACAATTGCCAATCTTTTGATATAAATTGTTTCTTAAAAACACGCTATTTGTTGTAACAGCGGGAATTAATTATAAAATTAATTAATGCAACTTATATGCTTGGAATTTTTTAAAATAGACATCATTTTTGAATTCGGAATATCAATTATAGCTTAGGGTGAAATTTTGGCCTTATTCTGAAAAACTTCAATTTTTGATGAATAGTGAAACCACTAAGTGGTTGTTAAAAACTGATTTTTTCGTTAAAATGAAATATTACCACTTCTGTGATTTGATTTTAAAAAATCCTACATACATGGTTGTCATTAAGAATCAAAATTTGGTTCAATGAGATTAAAATAATTTTTTGGTGAATAGTAACTTTTTAGTTCTTAATCGCGATTAGATGTAATTAGTGTAGTTTAAGGTAAAAATAATGTTTTAATAATATGAGATGAGATTGAAACTTGTCCTACTCCTATTGGATGAGTCATGGCCGACCAAGACAACCCATGGGTCAACTTGGGGACCCCATGGAGCCACTTTGGTTGGAAAATGACATTAATATATATTTATTTAATGTTAAAATTAAATTAACACAAACATGAGTTGTTTTACTAAAACAGTTTTTAAGTGGGGTTACACAAGTCCAAATTTTGATTATAAATATTCATTAGAAATATAAAAATATTTCCTACATCATAGTATTTTTTTTATAATTTTTAGACATTAAATAAATTAAATTAATTATGACATCATGATGATGGAGTGATGACCTCATTATTTAACGATTTAAATAAAATGGAAAGATAATGTAAAATACAAAGTGTAAACTTGTCAAAAACCTATTGGATTAGTAGATTTAGAACCCTTATCATCTTATCCTAGAATTATATAAGTGTGGGACCTCTAAAATCCGAAACTCATTTTATAATATAGTGACTTTTCTTTACTTTCCAAGAGTGCCCCTCCTCTCCACTTATAAAAGGCCCCCATCTCTCCCACCTCATTTACACTTTCAAGCCATTTGGCTCGGCCACCCTCTGCCCAAATACTCTCCCAACTTCCCCCTCTTACTCCTAGAAGCCTCACTTTGGTCATAACGCTTCCCAAGGAAGCCTTTGGCTCAAATCAAAAAGAGTTACCCGATTTTGAGGTAATGTCTTCTCTAATGTTGTTTTGTTTTATTTTTCTTCTCCAACCCCGTAAAATCTTTTTATTCATTTCTTTTGTAACAACACCAGTATCCTCAATATACTAGGATGTTGTTATAAGAAGGATTCGAGCTACACTTACACACACCTACATCTAATGGTTAAAGAACATACGGTTTCTGTGGATGGAGAATTTCTGCCTCACGAAACGATGATTGTTCAACACTCATATAACACCTTCAAAGGTGTCCATTAAGATGTCACTATATATATATATGATATAAAATATGTTTATGTTTTACTTATGCTTATGTATTTCTCATTTATGACATACTTTATGATTTCCATTATGGGTAAAACGCGATAATTTCATTTTAGGAAGTGCGGACTACCGCCCCCTCAAAGTGATTTGAATCGTTAATGCCATATGTGGGATGTATAAAGGATGGATTAAATGGTATTATACACTATATTATACTGTAATTATATTATAAATTTATATCATTATGATTTCATTCCATTAAATACGAAATAGAAATCAAAGTAGCGTTCATGCGTACGTACGGCTTACCGTCTCCATGAACGGTGCATTTCATTTCTTACCTCTAAATGTTACGTGACATTATGAATGAATGTATATAATGTATATATATGATATATATGATATCTACATCATGAATATAATTCTGGATATAAAGGATATTTCACCACATGAACAACTTGTAATTATAAGAAGTTTATTTTTGACTCAAGTACCAAAGATCGACAAAACGACCGTTATTAACTTAAATAATTAAATAATGTTCATAACATGGTAATAAGTGATATAAATGGAATAATGAACATGAAAAAGGTTCTTAAGTAAATAGAAATTAACTCTAGTTTATTATTCAGGAGGTTAAAGAACAGTCGAGTCAGGACAAGACGCAAGGTAAGGGAATTTCTTAACCCAACTTCCATTCTTTGGGTTAATCTCCTACATTCAAATTATGTCCTGATATTATTATGTACTATCTTGTATTTGTACTTTCTTTGTGTGTACTTATAGTGAATACACATAATAGATCTATTTTATTTTAAAAATGATCTTTGTATGGACTTCGTCTCAATCTCCTTTCATTGAGGCATATTTCGTTTTATACACAACTTTCTTTTATACGGTGTATAAACCCCTTTGACTTTTACGTTTATTCAAAAGAAATTTTTTTTATACGAAGCGTTTTACTAAACGACAAAAGGGGATGTTTTTCTTTCCGTACTTATGCGGCGACAATGACTTCTCCGCCTCCGTGACCATTATTTGAGATTCGGCTTCCTCTACAAGCCATCATTTTTTTTAATGAAAAATAAATACAAAGTTTTAACTTCCTTTTATTTTGGTATAGAAAATGGTTTTGAAAGAGTTTTTATTATATCAATGTGTTGTATTGATATCTTCTGATTAAAATGTGGAAATTTTATGTTTCCTTTATGCATGTTTTATGTGATACTTTTATGTTATGGTTTATGATATGTTTAAACCTATTCATATGAGGAATGTATTGGACTTAATAAGTGACGGGTGGAGCCCGCTATAGCTCCTCGATGCATCGGCAGGTCTCATGAGACAAACTAGTGTCTTGGCACGAGGCCTTGACAAAATTTTATTTGTGGTCTTGGCACGAGGCCTTGGCTACGTGGTTATGATAGTCTGGCATTATGCATTCCATCATTATGAAAATGGTTATTGATGTTGCATGGGATTATTCGATTAGTAGAATATCCATGTGAGTAAGTAAATGGCATTATCTCATTTTACTTTTTCCATATTATGCTAAAGTTCAAGTTTAAAAAGGCTTTTGTTTTAGTTATACATTGCCTTAAATGTTAATGATTATTTATGAAAGCTTCCGCAATATTGTTATCCTTACTGAATATCTGAGCTCACCCCTTTCAATTTTTTAATATTTTCCAGGATGTGAAGAAGTATTTTATGAATGACCTGCAGGGATAGTCAGAAGAGGATATGAGTGTGGACTATGGAGACTTTTTTATTGTAGTTTTTCACTTTTTGATGTAATGTAACGTTTACGAATGTATCTAGTGTTTCCAAGGCTACTAAACTAATCGGTCTTTTGAGACTTGATCTTTTGTGATCATGCCAATGTTACGAAGTAATGCACCGACTCCGGGTAGCTGGGGTCGGGGAGTTACATTGATCTACTAAATACCACCTTAGATATTCTTACCATCAACCAAAACAACCATATCTCACTATGTTTTATATCACACAATGTGAATTTATCCCAAAAATATTAAATCCATGGTTCCAAGGTAGGTAAGAATAAGAAAATTATGGACAAAATGAAGAATGGTTACTTTCCAACAAATATGGCCTCCAACACACCTAGATTTTCCTAGGAATCACTCCTAGGTAGAGAGGAATGGTCTTCACAGCCTTGGGAGGGAGAGGAATTCACGATATGACTTGATTAGAGGAAACAAATAGTAGTTTAGGAGGTAATACAAATGAGATCCATAATTTTCAAATCTAAATTTTAATATTGCATGGTTTGGATGCATCTCTAGGAAAACCATGTGCTAACCTTGCATGAGACACTACCTAAAAACCCACCTCACATGGTTGGCAAGCATGTTTAAAAAAAACTATGTTCCAAATGTGTTAAACCTCTCTATCCATCCTGTAACAGTTTATCATGGGTGGCCACATGGTTTGGCCAAACTGTGCACCTAATCGTGTGTCTACCCATTTCCCACTGTTTTAGTTTCTTGATTTCTTGGGAGATGTTTCATGGTTTTTATTAACTGTTCACCTCTATAAAATCACCAAAAAACATGTCAAAACTCCTCTGAACATCCTAAAACATTACCTAGTAACATTATATAATTAAAATAAATAAATAGTGGGTCAAGTACCTAAAATCATGGGTGCTAAAAAAGTCACATTTAATAGGTCCATCTTTAAATCTACCATCCCATTAGAAAACATCTATTATTACTTATGGGGACCAAAAAGGACTACCTTCCAAGGTGGAGGTTCTTAATTTTCACTTTCATAGATTAATTGTAACACCCGAGACTTTTATGAGAAATATTTTGTTTTTATGTTATATGTATCATCAAAGGAATCATTCACTATAGAAAACACTAGCTTGGATTTCTTTACATACAATCGTGACCTTCCTCGATAGCTTGCATTGTACCCAATATCGAGTTTCACTAAACAACGATATGATATTAGAATATTATTAAAACTAGTCGTTATGAATTGTAACACCCACTTTTTTGAAATTTTGTAAATTTTATCATTCAAAATGGACTTCATTTTTGTATTCGGAATATCGAAATTGTCCTAGGGTAAAATTTTGGTATTTATCTGAAAACTTTCAATTTTTGATGAATAGTAAAAGCACGAGGTAACTATTTAAAAACTGACTTTTTATTTAAATAATTATTTATTTTATTTAGATTTAATTTAGGTCATAATTGATACATAATACCTATATAAGTTAAATTTAATTCATTGGAGTCATTTTATAATAATTTTAGATATATAAAAATTGTATTGAACTTTTCACCGTCTTTTACCCACCTCCTAGGAGAGTTTGAAAATTCATATAAAACTTAATTTTACTGCTTCTGTGAGTGAAATTTCGAAAATATGAGAGACACGGTTAATATAAAGTACTAAAATGTGGTTCAATGAGATGAAAATAAATTTTTATGAATAGTAACCTTTTAATTTTATTTACCACGGTTAAAAGTAAATAGGGTAATTAAGGGTAAAAATGATATTATTATTACCCTAACACATGTCCTAATTCTATTAGATAAGTGTAATTCGACAAAAAACAACATTAGGAATAAAATATGACCATTTAGGCCCACTTGGATTAGATTAGGACATTTAATATTATTTTATTTAATGAACATTTAAAATAGTTAAAATCCAAGTTTAATAACTAAAAAAATTTTAATATAGGGTTATACATAAGAAATATTCGACTATAAATATTAATTATAAAGATAAAAATATTTTCTACATAATGGTATTTTATTTATAATTTTTATACATTAAATTATTTGATTTATTTATGACACAATGATGATGCAGTAATTATATTATTACTGAAATATTATCATAATTGATGTTATAAATACCCAAATAAAGGTAATTTGAGAATTTTTATGAATTAAAATACTTTTCTAGGTTAATATGACATGTTATTATTGATTTAATTTACTTTTTCGAACTAATCATTCTGTTATGATTTTCAAAAAAATCAATTACCAAATAGTGTCAAAATTGACATAAATAGTTTTTAAAAAACATATTATATTATTAATTGTAATTTTATTCCCAAAAATCTAAGATTCTGCCAAATGACTTAGATGAGGTTATATATATTAATAATAAACAACTTGGGGTTCATTTGGCTTGTTATAGTAAGTTTATTAACCTTATAGTGTAAGAAAACAAGAAGACACGGTAAAAGTAAAATTATTTAACTTAAAGTTAAATCTAAATGATAAGGTTAAAATGGAATAATAAACATTTCTAAATTCCATTTTATGAGATTATTTCGACCCATCCACACCTTAGCTTCTAAATAAATCAATTTGGAGCTATTAAAAACCAAATATGACTTTATAATAAAATAATATTTTAAGTTTTCCTAAGGTGCCCCTCTCCTCCCATATAAAAGGGAACCTCCTCCCTCAATTCCTCACAACACCTTGAGCCTTCAATCTCGGCCAAACCCTTCCAATTTCACTTCTAAACTTTCCTAGAAACATCCTAGAGGTACTGGTATTCTTAAAAGAGCAACTTTAGTGCCCTAAGAGGAGTTTAAGAAGAGGCGCTTCAAAGAAGAGGTAATGTCCGTTACCGATTTTTCAAATTTATTTCTTATTCTACTTATTCTTATTTAGTTGTTTCATTATGAAGTATTAACATCAGTATCACTAATATACTGATATGTTATTATAATTATGAAACAACCCTATTTCACCATCTATCCATCCTACAGAAAACAAAATCACTGCGCGTGCGCACGTACGGAATACCGTCTCCACGCTGTGGTGTAATCTATTTTCCACCACCAGCTTACTTGGATGGGTATAATGGTTTAAAGAATAACAATATATGATTATTGTAAAGTGATATTGATTCTTAAATAGTATACATACACTCCAATACAATTCCACGATCATGGGAACGATATCATCACTTGTGCGTACGTACGGAATACCGTCTCCATGATGTGATGTGACTCTTTCTACATGATCTTCATTGCATAATGATTATATAAATGAATTTCATGAATTAATATGATATATATTACACTAATACCATTCTGGAAATGAGGTACTTATAACCTAAAAATAATAATAAAAATTTATTCGACAAAACACGCATAAGAACAAAAGGTAATAAACACTCGAATAACAAGTAGCAATGAAATATTACTAATAATAAGCTATGAATATGACCATATATGATATCATAAAAATAAATATGATTCTGGAATAAGTCAATGACATTATTTAAATCATTATACAGGAGGTTCGGACACTGATGATGCAAATCATACCTACGGTAAGGGAAAATCTCGCAATCTCAATTTTTATCCGTGATTGTTTTTACTTCAGAATTTACTGGGGAATATTTATCATCCACATCAATGTTTTGTAAATATGTAATATAATTTATATCCTCCTATAATTGTTTAAGTTCAATTTTACCCTTTGGTGAGTTTTTAGTAAAAGATATTAACAGAATCTTTTGTCGTTTTTTTACGAGGTACTTTTTGACTTTTCCGGCCAAACTACGAGAAGATTGTTTTTTTAACTTATACGGCATGAATGGATTTTTAGAACATTATTTCCATGAATCTTCCTTTACATGTTTTCAAGTTTATTTTTAATCAACTTCTTTTAGTTTGAAATTATATGACATTTTAAGAAAGGAAAAATGTTTTTAAAGAAGAAAAGATATTTTCCTCAAGAATGGAGTTCAAGCATTTTATCAAAATTATTTTCCAACTAAGATAATATAGGGTTCTGTTTATATCCCTATTTTTACATTGATTTGATTATTTTATGATGGAATTATTTTTATGATGTCATTTTATCTTATATGGATTATGTAATGACGGCATGATGTTTAAGAATCCCATTTTTATTACAAGGGTTATGTTGTGATGTATGATTTATGATCTTGTGGTACACATAAGAATGGTATAATTATGAGATTGGTGGGATATATATATCTTCATCCAATTCATTGGGTAAAGATTTATATATCATGAGATAGACAAGGCTAGAATGGCAGGTTAATCCGGTTCAGTAATTCAGGACTGAAATGAGGAGTGAACTCAGTTCAGAAATGGGATTTGTCCGCTAAGATAGTCTTGGCAATGAGTCTTGACTACTAAGAAATGATTATCTATGATTATGTGTGTATGCCACAAAGTTTCTTGTTTTAAGTTTTGATTATTGGGATTACATTTCACTATTAAGATATATCCTATGTTATGATATTAGGATCTCTTTTGCAGGTTAATATTTTCAAAATGTTATGTTCTTATAAATATGATATGAATGATATTTCTTTTGTTTACCCTTACTGAGCATTTGAGCTCACCCTTTTATATGTTTTATTTTCCCCAGGTCAGGAAGAAGGATATTAAGTAGGATATTCCAAAAGGGACTCTAGATATGATGAAATAAATGGAGACAATGTAGATGCTTTATGAACCAGTTGTTTATGTTTCCCAGTTTCTAAAGACACTATACCTATACGGTCCTTCGTGGTTTTGTTATATGTTTTAATAAGTGTACTTCAATTTTGAAGTATTAACAATGTATGTAAAGCATGGGTCGTTCTATTTGGTATCTGAGGAATGGTATAGTTAACCTTTGGAAACTAGGATGTGAAATCCTTAGTAAGAACCCTAAGGATAATTCTAGGAATAGAACACAATATTAGTGTTTTAGAATTGGCCATGAATAACCTATGATAAGACCTTAAGTGTAAAATTTTATTCTTGATTATGTGGTTTTCCTATTATAATTAGTGTTTCTCACACTATTCTTCTTGGTTTTAGTCAATGGTTGGAACCCGAAGGAACCATGTTAATGCAGAATGTGACGGGAAATGTATTGATTGTCCCCCTAAGAAAACAAATGATATGGGAGCTGGAATGAAAAATCTTGTAGCCTTGCTCACACAACTTTCCCAAGCTATGAATCATGCAGGACTTCCAAACGAGCAAAGAAAGGACCAAACATTCTGTTGAATCCATCATGAGGCAGCATCCACCTTCATTCAGCGGGTCTACTGATCCATTTGTTGCTGAAAAATGGATCAGTACTACTGAAAAGATATTTTCAGTTCTTCAATATTCTGAACTTGATAAAGTCATCTTAGCATTGTATCATTTGGAATGTGATGTTGATCAATGGTGGAATCTTATCAAGAATACAAGGCAATGAGATAAAATTGAGTCCATGGAATGGGACGAGTTCAAGAACTTATTTCTCAATAATTACTTCCCTCGTATTCTTCGAACAAAGATGGAGAAAAAGTTTCTTGAACTGAAGGAAAAGGATGATGAATCTGTTGGTACCTATGAAGAAAATTTTAGAAGACTTTCAAGGTACGCTTCTGGTATTATTATCCAACCTGAATGTAAGATCGATCTATTCTTTAGTGGCTTAAAACCAAGTCTTTGAAGGGTGTTATCCATAAGGGACTTCAATAGCTATGAGGAAATCGTTCGATGTGCTCTCAAATTTGAGATGGAGATTAGAGTAACCCATCAGTCATATGGGTCCAATAAGAAGAGGAAAATGGAATTCAATGGAAAATCTAAAGAGCACACTGAAAAAAAAAAGATAAGTTTTCCCTTATGCTCAAAGTGTGGAAAGAAACATGGAGTGAGTTGTCTTAAAGGGACAAGTAAATGTTTCAAATGTGGAAAGGATGTTCATCGGGCATTTGAAGGCCGCAATAATGGGAAGAAGAAGTCTAGTGATGCGAACAAAGAAAAGGCTACATGGAGTTCACCTCCTACACTTCAATGTTACAAGTGTAAGGAAATGGGGAATTATGCCAATCAATGCCCTAATCCAATGCTTTTTTATGATGATCGACGTCAAAAAACTCTTAAGGATAAAGGCAAAGGAAAGGCACATGCAATTTCTATCAGTGATGTGGAGTATGGGAACGAAGTGGTGAAAGGTACACTTACCATCCACTCTAAAGTAGCAAATGTTTTATTTGATTCTAGATCCACCAAATATTTTATTTCTAAAGAATTTTGTAAAGGTATCACCATATTACCACATCAATTAGATGTTGAGTTAGCTGTCACAACCCCTAATGGCACAACAGTCGCATCAAAAGTTTATTATTCTTCTCCAATTGAAGTTTGTGGGAAAGTGCTTCCTGAAAATCTTGTGATCCTTCCTATAGTGTAATTTGATGTGATTCTTGGCAGGGATTGGATTTCTTTATATGGAGATCATATCAATTTCCAAAGAAGGGAAGTCACATTTCATATTCCAGATCAATCTATGATCATCTATCGATGCAAGGATGAACATAACCTTCCAGTGGAAATTTCTTCCATCTTATGGGTCTTGATTCTACTAAATGAAGGTTATTTCTCTCAAATTGTTGGAGAGAAACTCATGATTAATAATACACCAATTGTACGAGAGTTTGATGATGTGTTTCTGGATGAATTTTCGGGTCTTCCACCAAATCGTGAAGTTGAGTTTTCAATAGAACTCGTACCGGGTGCTTTGCCTATTTCAAAGACACATTATAGAATGGCCCCAATTGAGTTGCAGGAATTGAAGAAGAAACTCCAAGAGAATCTTGATAAGGGATTCATACACCCTAGTGCGTCACCTTGGGGAGCACCTGTCCTGTTTGTTAAGAAGAAATATGGATCAATGAGACTCTGCATTGATTATCGAGAACATAACAAGATCACTATCAAGAACAAATATCCTCTCCCACGCATTGATGACTTATTTGACAAACTACACAGAGCTCAATACTTTTCCACGATTGATCTTCGTTCAGGGAATCATCAATTAAGGTTCAAAAGGTAGGATATAACAAATACGTCTTTCCGTATAAGGTATGGACACTATGAATTTATAGTGATGCCATTTGGTCTTACTAATGCCCCTTCTATCTTCATGGATCTGATAAATAGAGTCTTTAGAGACTATCTTGATCAGTTTTTGGTAGTATGTATAGAATATATTCTTGTCTATTCAAGGAGCAAGGAAGAACATGAAGATCACTTGAGAATTATATTTAAGACCCTGTGAAAGGAGAAGCTTTATTCCAAATTTACCAAGTGTGAGTTTTGGATTTAAAAAGTTGCATTTTTGGGTCACATAATCTCAAAAGAGGGGATATCTATGGATCCAGCAAAAACAGAGGTTATCGAAATATGGTCGAGACCAAAAACAGTGACTGAGATCTCAAGTTTTCTTGGTTTGGCTGGATATTATCGACGTTTTGTGAAATATTTTTCACGATTATCTAATCCATTAACCAGGTTGACTCAAAAAAAGTGTTATGTTCATGTGGATGGAGGAATGTGAAGAGAATTTCAAGGAGTTGAAAAGAATATTGTCCAGGCACCTGTACTCACACTGCCTTGTAGTGGAGAAAGGTTTTTGATCTACAGTGATGAATCCAAGAAGGGGATGGGGTGTGTTCTTATGCAAAATGTTATGGTGATAGCTTATGCCTCACGACAGTTGAAAATCCATGATCAAAATTACCCAACTCATGATTTGGAGTTAGCTACGGTAATCTTTGAATTAAATATTTAGAGGCATTATCTTTATGGAGAAAGGTGTGATATTTATACTGATCATAAAAGTTTATAGTATATTTTCACACAAAAGGAACTAAATATGCACCAAAGAAGATGGTTGGAGCTGATTAAGGATTATGACTACTCAATTCATTACCACCCAGGGAAAGAAAACAAGGTGGTAGACACATTAAGTCGACAAGACCATGCTAGCTTATCCATGATGTGGACCACAAAAGATCCAATATTTTTGGATTTACAAAGGATGGATCTTGGAATTATAATGGAAGGGAAGAAATCTTATCTTTCTCAAATGAATGTTCAACCATATATACATGTGAAGATTAAAGAGGAACAGAAAGAAGATGTAGAGTTACAAAAGAATGTGAGAAATGTTCCTGAATTCAACCTTGATTGTGATGGGATAACAAGGTTCAGGAATTGGGTTTGTGTTCCTCCCATCCCAGAATTAAAGAAGGAGCTGTTGGATGAGGCTCATAGTTCTTCATTCTCTATTCATCCTGGAAGCACGAAGATGTATAGGGACCTGAAAGTGTACTTCTGGTGGGATGGCATGAAAAGAGATGTTGCTGAATATGTCACTCGATGCTTGGTTTGTCAGCAAGTTAAAGCTAAGAGACAAAAGTCTAAGGGGATGTTATAATCATTACCCATACCATAAAGGAAATGGGAAAACATAACTATGGACTTTGACACTGGACTTCCTAAAACATCCAGAGGCAATAATTCTATCTGGGTCATAGTTGATCGTCTTACAAAGTCTGCACACTTCATTTCTATTAGAGAAGATTTCTCTCTGGATCAGCTTTCTAGGATATATGTAAAGGAAGTGGTAAGATTGCATGGAGTACCACTTTCTATTATATCTGATCGGGATCCGAGGTTTACCTCTAAGTTCTGGAGAAGTCTTTAGCATACTCTGGATACAGAGTTGAGTTTCATCACTGCTTATCATCCTCAAACAGACAGTCAGTCTGAGATAACAATTCAAACTCTAGAGGATATGTTAAGAGCTTTCTCTATGGATTTCAAAGGTGGTTGGGATCAACACCTACCTTTGGTGGAATTTTCTTATAATAATATCTTTCACTCCAGTAATCAGATGGCTCCTTATGAAGCTCTCTATGGAAAGAAATGTAGGACTCCAACTTGCTGGGAAGAAGTTGGGGAAAGAAAGCTATTAGGACCTGATCTTGTTGATGAGATGGCAGAGAAGGTCAGATCTATTCAAAAACACATAAGAGCATCTCAGAGTCGACAAAAAAGTTATGCTGATAACCGAAGAAAAGACCTAGAGTTTGAAGTGGGTGATAAAATCTTCTTACGAATATCTCCTTGGAAGAGAGTAATGAGATATGGAAACAAGGGAAAGCTAAGCCCTAGGTATATCGGTCCTTTCAAAATACTGGATTGTGTTGGGAATGTAGCTTACCGATTGGCGCTTCCACCGAATCTCTCTCAAGTTCATGATGTGTTCCATGTATCTCTCCTGAGAAAGTACATACCCAATCCTTCACATGTACTCAGCTCAGAAGTTGTACCGCTAGAGCAAGATCTTTCTTATGAAGAACAGCCAATAGAGATTCCAGATCGTAGCGAAAAATTCCTACGAAACAAGACCACACGCTTGGTGAATGTTTTATGGAGGAACCACCAATTAGAATAAGCTACATGGGAATTTGAGGATATGATGAGGGAGAGGTATCCTCGTCTTTTTGTAATGAAGTGATGAATTTCGAGGGAGAAATTCTTTTTAAGGGGGGTAGAATGTTATACCCGAGACTTTTATGAGAAATATTTTGTTTTTATGTTACATACATCATCAAAGGAATCTTTCACTACACACAAAACTATCTTGGCTTTCTTTACACGCAATTGCGACCTTCCTCGATAGCTTGCATTGTACGCAATATCGAGTTTCACTAAACAACGATATGCTATTAAAATATTATTAAAACTAGCCGTTATGAATAGTAATACCCACTTTTTGGAATTTTTTAAATTTCATCTTTCAAAATGGACTTCATTTTTTGATTCAGAATATCGAAGTTTTCCTAGGGTGAAATTTTGGTATTTATCTGAAAACATTCAATTTTTGATGAATAGTGAAAACACGGGGTTACTATTTAAAAACCGACTTTTTATTTAAATAATTATTTATTTTATTTAAATTTATTTTAGGTCAAAATTGATACATAATACCTATATAAGTTCAATGTAATTCATTGGAGTAATTTTATAATAATTTTAGATATATAAAAATTTTATTGAACTTTTCACCGTCTTTTACCCACCTCCTAGGAGAGTTTGAAAATTCACATAAAAGTTAATTTTACCGCTTTTGTGAGTGGAATTTCGAAAATCTGAGAGACACAGTTAATATCAAGGACTAAAATGTGGTTTAATGAGATGAAAATAATTTTTGGTGAATAGTAACTTTTTTCTTTTATTTACCACGGTTAAAAGTAAATATGGTAATTATGGGTAAAAATGATATTATTATTACCCTAAAACAAGTCTTAATTCTATTGGATAAGTGTAATTCAACCGAAAACAACCTTAGGAATAAAATATGACCATTTAGGCCCACTTGGATTAGATTAGGACATTTAATATTATTTTATTTAAAGAATAGTTAAAATAGTTAAAATCAATGTTTAATAACTAAAACATTTTAAATATAGGGTTATACATAAGATAAATTCCACTATAAATATTCATTTGAAATATAAAAATATTTTCTACACAATGGTATTTTATTTTTAATTTTTATACATTAGATAATTTAATTTATTTATGACACGATGATGATGCAGTAATTATATTATTAATGAAATATTAACATAATTGATGTTATAAATACCCAAATAAAAGTAATTTGAGACTTTTTATGAATTACAATAATTTTCTAGGTTAATATGACATGTTAGTATTGATTTAATTAGCTTTTTTTCGAACTAATCATTCTGTTATAATTTTTAAAAAAATCAATTACCAAATAGTGTCAAAATTGACATAAAATAGTTTTTAAAACAAATATGATATTATTAATTCTTATTTTATTCCTAGAAATCTAAGGTTCGGACGAATGACTTAGATAAGGATATATATATTAATAATAAATAACTTGTGGTTCATTTGTCTTGTTATAGTAAGTTTATTAACCTTATAGTGTAAGAAAACAAGAAGACACGATAAAAGTAAAATTATTTAACTTAAAGTTAAATCTAAATGATAAGGTCAAAATAGAATCTTTAACTTGTCTAAATTCTATTTGATGAGAGTATTTCTACTCATCCTCACCTTAGCTTATAAATAAATCAATTTGGAGCTATTAAAAACCGAATATGACTTTATAATAAAATAATATTTTATGTTTTCCTAAGGTGCCCCTCTCCTCCCTTATAAAAGGGCACCTCCTCCCTCTCTTCCTCACACCACCTTGAGCCTTCAAGCTCAGCCAACCCCAGCCAATTTCTCTTCTCAACTTCTCTAGAAACATCCTATAGGTCCTGGTCTTCTTCAAAGACCATCTTTAGTGCCCTAAGAGGAGGTTAAGAAGAGGCACTTCAAAGAAGAGGTAATGTCCGTTACCGATTCTTTCAACATTATTTTTTCTTCTACTTCTTCTTCTTTAGATGTTTCATTATGAAGTAATAACATCAGTATCACTCATATACTTATATGATATTATAAGTATGAAACAACCCTATTTCACCATCTATCCATTCTACGGAAAACGAAATCACCGCGCGTGCATACGTACGGAATACCGTCTTCACTCTATGGTTTAATCTATTTTCCACCACCACCATACTTGGATGGGTATAATGTTGAAAAAAATAACTATATATGATTATTGTAAAGTGATATTGATTCTAAAATAGTATACATACACTCCAATACAATTCCACGATCTTGGGAACGATATCATCGCTTGTGCGTACGTACGGAATACAGTCTCCGCGATGTGATGCGACTCGTTCTACATGATCTTCATTTCATAATGATTATATAATTTAATTGAATGAATTAATATGATATATATTACACTAATACCATTATAGAAATGAGGTATCTATAACCTAAAAATAAGAATAAGAATTTATTCTACAAAACACGCATAAGACCAAAAAGTAATAAACACCCGAATAACAAGTAGCAATGAAATATTACTAATAAGAAGCTAAGAATATGACCATATACGATATCATAAAAATAAATATGATTCTGTAATAATTCAATGACATTATTTATATCATTATACAGGAGGATCAGACACTTACGATTCAAATCGGACCTAAGGTAAGGAAAAATCTTACAATCTCAATTTTTATCCGAGATTATTTTTACTTCAGAATTTACTGGGGAATATTTATCATCCACATCCATGTTTCGTCAATATGTAATATTATTTCTATCCTCCTAAAAGTTTTTAAATCCAATTTTACCCTTCGCTGAGTTTTTAGAAAAATATATGAAAGGAATCTTCTTTCGTTTTTCGTACGAGGTACTTTTTGACTTTTCCGGCCAAAGTACGAGAATAATGTTTTTTTAACTTATACGGCATGAATTGATTTTTAGAACATTATTTACATTAAGATTCCTTTACAAGTTTTCAAGTTTATTTTTAATCAACTTCTTTTAGTTTAAAATTATATGACATGTTAAGAAAGTAAAAACAAATTAAGGAAGAAAGGATATTTTCCTCAAGAATGGAGTTCAAGAATTTTATCAAAATTATTTTCCAACTTAGATAATATAGGGTTCTGTTTCTATCCATATTTTTACATTGATTTTATTATGTTATGATGGAATTATTTTTATGATGTCCTTTTATCTTATATGGATTATGTTATGGTGGCATGATGTTTAAGAATCCTATTTTTATTACAAGGGTTATGTTGTGATGTATGATTTATGATCTTATAGAACACATAATAATGGTATAATTATGAGATGGCTGGGACCTATATCTCCCTCCAATGCATTGGGTAACGATTTATATCTCTTGAGATAGACATGGTTGGAACGGTAGGTTAATCTGGTTCAGTAATACAGGTATGAAATGAGGAGTGAACTCGGTTCAGAAATGTACTTTGTCCGCTAAGATAGTCTTGGAAATGAGTCTAGACTACTAAGAAATGATTCTCTATGATTTTGTGTGTATGACACAAAGTTTCATGTTTTATGTTATGATTATTGGGATTACATTTCACTATTCTGATTTATCCCATGTTATGATATTATGATCTCTTTTGCAGGTTATGATTTTCAAAATGTTATGTTCTTATGAATATGATATGAATGATATTTCTTTTGATTACCCTTACTGAGCATTTGAGCTCACCCTTTTGTATGTTTTCTTTTCCCTAGGCCAGGAAGAAGGATATTAAGTAGGATATGCCAAAAGGGACTCTAGATATGATGAAATAAATGGGAGACAATGTAGATGCTTTATGAACCCGTTGTTTATGTTTCCTAGTTTCTAAAGACACTGTACCTATACGGTCCTTTCATGGTTTTTTTATATGTTGTAATAAGTGTACTTCAATTTTGAAGTATTAGCAATGTATATAAAGCATGGTTCATTATATTAATTCTTGAGATAATTCTAGATTTAAATTCTAAAAAACAAATCAATTGATATCCAGATGTTCAAAACCATAAAAAATGTAGCTAAAAATTAGGTTGGTAGAAAAATTAAAACCAATGAGAATAGATAATGGCCTAAAGTACCTATCCACTAGTTTTATTCAATTATATGAATCTGATTGTATTAAAAGACATATATCTTCTAGGGGAACCCCCCAAGAAAATGGAATTGTATAAATTATGAATACGACTATTTTAGAAAGGGTCTGAAGCATGATTTCATGCTCATGTCTCTATAAATATTTTTTGGTAGAGGCTTACATCATGTCTATCCACCTAATAAATAGATTCCCTTCTTGTAATAAATTTAAAACTCCAAAACAATTGTGGAATGGTAATAAAACCTCTTATAGTTACATAAGATTGTTCGGATGCACTGCCTATGCACATATTAAAATTGATAATCTTGAACCAAGATCCATTAAAGGCATAATTTTAGGGTATCCTAAGGGAGTTAAGGATTAAAAACTTTTGGTTGACAAAATAAGTCACCAAAAAATTATTATAAGTAGGGATGTATTGTTCCATGAGTCCACTTCTCTAAAATATAAGGCTTCCACATCTGGCAGTAGTGACCCATCCCTTGAATAGGATAAAGAAACTCTGCCACTAGCCCATTTTGGTGTTGTTCTCCAACTCACTCCACCTGATACATAGAATATTACATAGGATGATTCCACCTATAGTTATATTTTTGATTATGAAACTGAATCTTTTTCCAATAATAGGGACTATCAATTGACCCAATATAGAGATTAGAGAGTTCCTAAACCTCCTACTATGTTCATCCAATATGATCTGGCTTCTTATGCCTTTCATTTTTCCTAGGATCTAGTTGATGAAGATCCTAAAACCTATAGGCATTCCCTAAATGAAAAGGAATCTAAACAGTGGGTCCTTTCCATGTATGAAGAAATGCATTCCTTAAAAAAATCACACTTGGTCTATAAAAAATAAAACACACAATGCTAAAATAATTTGTTGCAAGTTGATTTATAAAAGGAAATAAGACAACGTTGTTGGAAATATGATTATGTTAAAAGAAAGACTAGTTTCTAAGTTATTCCTTAAAAGAGAAGGGATTTACTATTCTGAAATATTTTCCCTTATTTTTAAGCAGTATTCAATTAGGTTATTATTTGTTTTTTCTGCCTATAGTGACCTTCAAATTGAACATATTGATGTTAAAACTACATTTCTTCATGGTGATTTGAATGAGAAGTTTTACATGAATCATCTTGATGCTTAATCTAATGAATTAAAATTAAATCATGTTTTACTTTTGAATTAATCATTATATGGTTTAAAATAATCCTTAAGGAAATGGTATAAAAAATTTGATTCTTTTATGCTTGATAACCAATTTACAAGGATCCAATATGATGCTTTTTTGTATTTCAAATAAAATAAAAATTTAATACTTTATTTTTTTGTATTTTCTTGATATTATTATTATTGGAAAAAACATATGTCTCATTGCTACTATAAAATGACAATTAAAATGTATGTTTGAAATGAAAGACTTGGGTGCGGCTAAGAAAACTGTAGGTGTTGAAATAATAAGGGAAAAAACTAATAAACTGATTTACATATTTCAAAATTCTTACAATTTAAATATTCTCAAGAGATACTTTTTGGATATTGTAACACCCCAAGCTTTCATGGTACGCTTCTCTTTGAATAATACAATAGTGTGTGTTTTACGCAACTTCGAGTTCTAACACACCACAACCAATCAAACTAGTCGTTTTGAGTAGTATTACCCACTTTTTGAAATTTTATAAATTTTATCTTTCAAAATAGACTTCATTTTGTGATTCGTAATTTTGAAATTAGCTTAGGGTGAATTTTTGGTATTTTTCTGAAAACTTTCAATTTTTGATGAATAGTGAAAAACACTGAGTTATAGCTTAAAACAATATTTTTATTTAAATAATTATTTATTTTATTTAAATTTATTTTAGGTCAAAATACATACAAAATTCCTATATAAGTTCAATTTAATTCATTGGAGTTAATTTATAATAATTTTAGATATATAAAAAGTTTATTGAACTTTTTGCCGTCTTTTACCCACCTCCTAGGAGTATTGGTAAATTTACATAAAACATCATGTTACTGCTTCTGTGAGTTGAATTTAAAAAATCTAGGAGACACGGTTGATATTAGTATGTAAAATGGGGTTCAATAAGATGAAAATAATTTTTAATGAATAGTAACTTTTTACTTTTATACACCACGGTTAAAAGTAAATAGGGTAATTAAGGGTAAAAATGATATTATTATTACCCTAACACGTGTCCTAAATATATTGGATAAGTGTAATTAGAAAAAAAACAACTTTATGGATATAATATGATCGTTTAGGTACACTTGGATTATATTAGGACATTTATTATTATTTAATTCAAAGAAGAGTTAAAAGAGTTATAATCAAATTTTAATAACTAAAACATTTTTAATATAGAGTTATACATAAGATAAATTCGACTATAAATATTCATTATAAATATAAATGTATTTCCTATATAAAGGTATTTTATTTATATTTTTTAGACATTAAATAATTTAATTTATTTATGATACAATGATGATTCAGTAATTACATAATTAATGAAATATTAAACTATTGGATATTATAAATATCCATATAAATGTAATTTGAGTCTTTTTATGAATTACACTAATTTTCTAGGTTAATATGACATGTTAGGGTTGGTTAGATAAATTTTTTTCTAAGAAATAATCCTGTTATAAATTTAGAAAAAACAAAATACCAAATAGTGTCAAAATTGACATAAAAGAGTTTTTAAAAAAAAATACTATATTATTAATTGATATTATATTCCTAAAAATCTATGATATGGAAAAATGACTTATATAATTATATTTGTATCATTAATGAACCACTTGGGATTATCTTGTATGTTTATAGTAATTTTATTAACCATATAATATAAAAATACAAAGAGCCATGGTAAATGTCAAACTATTTAACTAAGAGTCAAATCTAAATGATAAAGTTATTATAGTGACCCAAACCTATCTAAAACCTATTTTTTGAGTGGTTTTAGACCCATACCCACCTTATACTTTAAAGAATTGATTTTGGATCCATTAAAAACAAAAAATTATTTTTTTATAAAATAATATTTCTAGCTTTTCCTAAGGTGCCCCTCATCCCTCTTATAAAAGGGCACTGCTCCTTCCCTCATATTCACACCTTCAAAGCATTTTTTCTTGGCCAACCCCTGAAACAATACCCTCTCAACTTTCCTCCCTTAATCCTAGAGGCCTTACTTTTCTCATAATGCCAACTTATGGAGCCCTTCTTATCAAAACAAAAGGAAGAACCCGAAAAAGAGGTAAGTATTTGATCACCTCTTTCAAGTTCCTTTCATCTTCCACTTCCTCTTTCTTTGTTGTTTCCATTATAAAATAATAAATCATGTATATTCTATATAATATGATGTTATTATAAATATTTTAGAACCATATTCATTATTCTATCCATCCTTTGAATGACATGTCACCATACGTGCGTACGTACGGCTTACCGTCTCCACGTCGTGGTGTAATTGTTATTCAATACATTATTATTTGGATGGGTATAATAATGATGTGTAATTGATGTAAATAATAAATATAACATGATAATTATTCTGTATATATGATATATCATCCAATTATATATATTTTAATATCAACAAAATGATATTGTCGCTCGTGCGTACGTATGGATTACCGTCTCCACGAACGCGATGAGATTATTTCCCCATCGTATCCATTCAAGAATAATTTTATTAGATGATTAAAAATAATGTTTAAAGACTTAATATATTCTTGAATATGAATAAGATACATCCTATCCATAATAAATATTACTTACAAAACAAAGCATATAAAGGAAAATGAATCAGTTAACACACGAAATGACGATGATACTAAGATATTATTAACAAAGCAATGTTAAAAGATCATATATGATATTATATTAATGTATATGATTCTGGTATAATTTAATAACAATTATTTCACCATTATAAAAGAGATTAACCTACCCTCTACCAAGGAAATGTACAAGGTAAGAGTTAATTTCACAATCTCTTTATTATCTGAGGTTGTTTTTACATAAGTATCTACTTGGACCTTTTATCATTCGCATCCATGTTTCTTAAAAATATCATTCAAAACCATTTTACTATTTAACAGAAAATTGGTTAAATTCATTTATACCCTTATTTGACCTTATATGTTTTTGAAAGGAATCTTTCCGTCGTTTTCCAAACAAGGTGCTTTTTGACCTCTTCGACAAATTTAAGGTAAGAATGTCTTTTTAACTTATACGGCAGGTGCGGCTATTTTACGCCGTTAGAACATCTTCAAAGCTTACCTTACAAGATTATAAGAATATTTTCAGAATAAATTTTTTCTTTATAATTATGTTACTCTTAAATTATTTCAAAATAGACAGAGATATTTCTCTAAAAAGGTTTTGATATCATCTATGTCAACATCCTTTGATGGATTTTATGCTTATTTGAAGTTGATTTATTATGACACAAAACGTCCATATTGTATTGAAATTTTTGTGATATGTTTTACTGTGGATGTGTTATTTCATACCATTCATGGTTTATGGATGAAGTATTGAAATTTCGAATGTTATTTTCAATACAAATGTTTATGTTATATTTAATCCTTTTCATATGAGGAATTCATTGGACTTAGTAAGTGATGGGTGGTGCCCGCTATAGCTCCTCGATGCATCAGTAGGTCTCATGAGACAAAATAGTGTCTTGGCACAAGGCCTTGAAAAAATCTTATTTGTATTCTTCGCACAAGGCCTTGACTATGTGGTTATGAAAGTATGGAATTATGCATTCCATCATTATGAAAGTGGCTATTGATATTACATGTGATTATTAGACTAGTAAAATATCCATGTGAATAAGTAAATGTAATTATTTGATTTTATATTTTCCATATTATTTTTAATTTCATGTTTAAAAGGCTTTTGTTTTAGTCTTATACATTTCCTGAAATGTTTATGCTTATTTATGAAAGTTTCCGCTATATTTTTATCCTTACTGAGCATCTGAGCTCACCCCTTTCTATGATTTATTTTTTCCAGGATGTGAAAAGTATGTTATTACTGACTAGCCGGGATAGTCTATGGGATCTCAGTGTTGTCTATGGAAACAAAGTTTTTGTATTTTTCCATTTTATGATGTAATGTAAACCTTATGAATGTATCTAGTACTTCGGAGGCCACTAAACTAATCAGTATTTCGAGAATTGATATTTTGTGATCATGCCAATGATACGTAATAATGCACCGACTCTGGGCTTCTGGGGTCGGGGCATTACAGTTGGTATCAGAGGAAGTTGATTACAAAACATGGAAACTATATTTAGGTAAAATCTAATTAGAAAACATAGCCCTAAGATAGATTTGAGGATTAGTATAGAAGAACATCCTAGAATTTTGTTATTGTAGAGATGTTGTGAGTTTTCCAAGAAATACATCCCTGTCTGGATATGAGCAGGTAGAGGTGGATCTGGCACAGATGTACCTAGGGGTAAAACCCAAAAACACTACTTTGAGCTAGATTCGAATGGGAACTGGTGCACAACAATGGGCCTTTCTTCACTCTTGGTTACGACACTCCCGGGGGATATGCTTAGGATAATTCTCTTTTTCATTAGAAATCATTCTGAAGTGTTTATGAGTATATACTTCCTAAAAGAAAACATTTTTATGATTAGGGATTATGTCCATAAACAATTCAATTTATGTTAAGTGTTTTACAAGTTTGGATTTATGTATTGTGATTCATAAACTAATTTAGTGTATGTCATTGTTTAGAAATGGAGCCTAGTGGAACTAATGGAAACTGTATCAATGCATGCACTCCATCTACGTATTTCCCTCCTGATCCAGATAATTATAGTGGAGCTGGTGATACAACTGCTGCTGATCATCTTATCACTATATTGGGACAACTCACTCAGGTTATGAATAATAACCTTACCCATATGGAGCACCCTGATCTGCAGCATGGAGGATCAATGTTAGATCGCTTCATGAGGAAACAACCACCAACATTCAATGGGGGTAAAAATCCACTAGTATATGAGAAATGGATAAATTCCTTAGAGAAAATATTCCATGCTTTAGGGAGTAGTGAAAGGGAAAAAAAATTCATGGCAGTTTGCCGCCTCACTGGAGATTTTGATCAATGGTGGTCATTGATTCAAAACACAAAGGAATATGATGAAGTATCAAATATGGAATAGAGGGATTTTAGTGAAATTTTATTAGAAAAATAATTTCCTCGTGACCATCGATCATATATGGAAAGGCAATTTTGGAGTCTAAGGCAAATGGAGGATGAGAATGAAAAAAATTATGAAGCTAACATTACAAGGTTAGCAAGGCATGCTGCAGATTATATATGTAACCCAAGAAGTACAATTGATTGATTCTTTGAGGGGTTAAAACCATTTCCCCATTGAGAATTAGTCTCACAATCCTTCTCATCGTACAAAGATATTGTTTCATGTGCTATCAAGATAGAAAAAGAATTATCTATGTCTTACGAATTTAAAGCAATGAAAGAGAAGAAGAGATCTACTAATCAATCTAGAAATGGAAATAATGGGAAGAAGGGAAAAGTGGAATATCCATCCTTCAGTTAATGTGGGAAGAAACACCCTGGTACTTTCCTAAAGGGAATGGGAGTCTATTACAAGTGTGGTGAAAAATGTCACCAAGCTCGTGATTGCAAGGGGAAGAAAGAGGCTATCAATGATGAATGCTACAATGGTAGATAAAGGGGGAATTATGCGAATGAATGTCCTAAGCGTCAGGGGAACTTACCTCAGAAAATACCAAGCTTATGTTATCACTATTGTTGATGATGAAGCTCTGAATGATGTGGTGGTTGGTAATTTAATGGTTTCCTCAAGTTTAAAAAATACTTTATTTGATTCTGGATCATCACATTGTCTCATATCTTCCCAGTTTGCTAAGAAAATTAAATATTTCCAATTTTATTTAACAAGGGAGTTGTCAGTAAAAACTATAAAGGGTAGTATCATTGTAATAAAGTTTTGTGAATCAGTTCCCATTAAGGCATATAAATTTTATCTATCTTTTGATCTCATCGTCATACCCATGATTGAATTTGATATAATCTTCAGAATGGACCATGCTAGGAAACTTTACTGTAAGAAGAAGCAGGATACAATTTTTTATGATGATAAGGAGTACCTTATCTTTAGAGCAAAAACATCACCACCTAATTCTTATCTAGATCCACCCCCAGTATCTCAACTAAATGAAATTATAGGGGAGGAAGAGAATGAAATAACTGTGGGTGAGGAATGGAATGTTAAAATAGAGGATGTACCTCTTGTGCAAGAGTATGTTGTTGTATTTCTAGAGGATTTACCTGGACATACTCTAGAATGAGAAATTGAGTTTTCCATTGATTTAATTCATTGTTCAAGGCCCATATCAAAGACCCCTTATAGAATGGACACTTTGGAATTGGTTGAACTAAAGAAAAAACTAATGGAATTGAGTAATAATGGATTTATTCTCCTAAGTGTTTCTCCATGGGGAGCCCCTATCCTTTTTGTTAAGAATAAAGATGGATCTATGAGGTAGTACATTGACTATAGGGAGATCAATGAAATAACAATAAAGAACAAGTACCCCTACCTTGCATTGATGATTTATTTGACCAACTGCATGGAGCTAAATACTTTTCAATGATTTACCTTCGATCTGGATATCTTCAGTTGTGTCTGAAAAAAGAAGACATTCCAGAAACAGCATTTCAAACCAGGTACCAGCATTATGAGTTTAAAGTAATGCCTTTTGGATTGACTAATGCACCCTCTGTCTTCATGGATCCAATGAATAGATATTTCAAGGAATATCTTGATGACTTTGTAGTAGTATTTATTGATTAAATCTTTGTATACTCCAAAAGATAATATGAACAAGAAAATCACTTGCGCATTATCTTGAAGACCCTTAAAAGAAATTAATTATATGGGAAGTTTAGCAATTCTGAATTCTGGCTTCACGAGATTTCTTTTCTTAGCCATATCGTCTCTAAGTATGGAATCTTCATTGATAATTCTAAGACAATAAAAATCCAAGAATGGACAGCACCAACGAGTATAACCAAGGTACACAGTTTTATTGGTTTAGTAGGTTATTATTGACATTTCGTCCATAATTTTGCCCGGTTGGCTAACCCATTAACAAAGATTACACGAAAAGGGGTTAAATTTGTTTGGACAAAATAGTGTGAAGAATATTTTGAAGAACCGAAGAGAAGATTATTCAATGCTACTATATTGACTCTACCATCGGGGAATGATGGGTTTTTATTTATAGAGATGCTTCAACGAAAGGACTTGGTTGTGTCTTTAGGCAGAATGATAGGGTTACTGCCTATGCAGCATGACAGCTAAATATTCATGAGAAAAACTATCCTACTCATGATCTTGAGTTGGCAGCTATAATATTTTCTTTGAAAATATGGAGACATTATCTCTATGTTGAAAATGTGAGAATTATACTGATCACACGAGTTTGAAGTATATTTCTCACAAAAAGAACTCAACATGAGGCAAAGGAGATGTCTTGAACTACTCAAGGATTATGATTGAACGATATACTACCACCCGGGGAAGGCAAATAAGGTGGAAGATTCTTTGAGCAGAAATGATCATGGAGTTATGAACAAGATGAGTGTTGAAAGGGATTCTATTTTCATGGATAAGGTAAAGATGGATATGGGAATAACCATGGAAGGTGGAACATAAATACTTTTTCTAATGGTTTCCAAACCATCTTTATTGGAAAGGATAAAAAGTTCTCAAACTAATGATGAGGAGTTTCAAAAGAATATTAAAGCTGTGAATAATGGGAGATTGAGTGACTTCCTATATGAAGATGGAATTTTGAAATTTGTGAAGAGACGTTGTTTTCCTGATATACCTGATCTAAAAAGGGAATTTTTGGATGATGTTCATAGTTCCAATTTCTCAATAAACCCTGGAATCACTAAGATGTATAGATATTTGAAGGAACATTTTTGGTGGGACAACATGAAGAGGGAGATTTCTGATTTTGTACCAAGATGTATGGATTGTCAATAAGTGAAATATAGAAGGAAATAGCCTGGAGGATTCATGCAACCTCTTCCCATAACTGAGTGGAAATGGGATAATATTACGATGGACTTTGTCATGGGACTACCAAAGACTCCTAGAAGGAATGATTCAATATATGTCATTGTTTATCATACTACCAAGTCAGCACATTTTTCTTCTATAAGATATGACTTACCACTTGAATGTTTAGAAATACTATATATTAATGATGTTGTAAGACTTCATTGAGTACCACTATCGATTGTTTATGATCATGATCCCCGTTTTACATCAATATTCTAGAAAAGTCTTCATAAATACCTGGATACTGAACTTCGTTTGAGCACTGCCAACTACCCTCAAACTGATGGACAATCAGAACGGACTATTAAAACCTTATAAGATATGTTTAGATCTTTCTCACTTGACTTTCAAGGTATGTGGGATCTATATTTACCTTAGGTAGAATTATCCTTTAACAATATCTTCCATTCAAGTATTCAAATTACACCATATTAAACGTTATACAGAAAGAGATGTCGCACACCAACCTTTTGGGATGATGTTGGTGAAAGAAAACTCATAGGCCTAGAACTTGTGGAGGAAACTATGGAAAATGTGAAAGTAATCCAAAACCACATCAAGGCAACTCAAAGTAGACAAAAAATCTATGCTGATAACCGAATGAAGGATTTGAAATTTCATGTAGGAGATCATGTTTTCTAGAAGCTATCTCCCTGGAAGGGTGTTATACGTTTCAATAAGAAGGGTAAATTGAGTCCCAGGTACATCAGACCCTTCGAAATTCTAGAACGAATTGGGGATATAGCTTACCATTTGGAAATGCCTAAAAGTCTCTCTAAAGTTCACGATGTGTTCCATGTATCACTGTTGAGAAAATACATGTCTGACCCAATGCATGTTCTCACCTATGAGGAATTAGAAATGAAACCTGGTCTGTCTTATTGTGAAGAGCCCATCAGGATTCTTGATACAAGAGAACAAGTGCTGAGAAACCGGGCGACTCTTCTGGTAAAACTTCTATGGAAAACCATAAGATGGAAGAGGCAACGTGGGAACCCAAGGAACATATGATGAAGAACCACCTACATCTTTTTATGCAGTAATATTCTAGAAATTTCGAGGATGAAATTATTTGAAGTAGGGGAGAATGTAAAACCCCAAGCTTCCACAGTACGCTTCTCTTTGAATAATACAATAGTGTGTGTTGTATGCAACATTGAGTTCTAACACACCACAACCAATCAAACTAGATGTTATGAGTAGTAATACCCACTATTGGAAATTTTATAAATTTTATCTTTCAAAATGGACTTCATTTTTTGATTCAGAATATCAAAATTAGCTTAGGGTGAATTTTTGGTATTTTCTGAAAACTTTCAATTTTTGATGAATATTGAAAAACACTGAGTTATAGTTTAATACCGAATTTTTATTTAAATAATTATTTTTTATATAAATTAATTTTAGGTCAAAATAGCTACATAATACCTATATAACTTCCATGTTATTCATTAGAGCCAGTTTATAATAATTTTAGATATATATAAATTTTATTGAAATTTTTACCGTCTTTTCCCCACCTCCGAGGAGCATTTGCAAATTTATATTAAACATAATTTTACCGCTTCTTTGAGATGAATTTAAAAAATAAGAGAGACACAGTTGATATCAGTAAGTAAAATGTGGTTCAATAAGATGAAGATAATTTTTGGTGATTAATAACTTTTTACTTTTATTTACCATGGTTAAAAGTATATTGGGTAATTAAGGGTACAAATGATATTATTATTACCCTAACACATGTCCTAATTATATTGGATAAATTTAGTTCAACCAAAAACAACCTTAGGAATAAAATATTATCCTTTAGGTCCACTTGTATTAGATTAAGACATTTATTATTATTTAATTCAAAGAAGAGTTAAAAGAGTTAAAATCAATGTTTAATAAATAAAAAAAAATTAATATAGGGTTATCTATAAGATAAATTAGATTATAAATATTCATCAGAAAGATAAAAATATTTTCTATATAATATTATTTTATTTATATTTTTTAGACATTTAATAAGTTTATTTATTTATGACATAATTATGATGCAGTAATTACCTAATTCATAAAATATTAAAATATTTGATATTATAAATATCCAAATAAATGTAATTTGAGTCTTTTTATGAATTCCACTAATTTTTAAGGTTAATATGACATGTTAGGGTTGGTTAGATAAATTTTTTTCTAAGAAATAAAGCTGTTATCAATTTAGAAAAAACAAAATATCAAATAGTGTTAAAAATAACATAAAAGATTTTTTAAAACAAATATTATATTATTAATTGATATTATTTTCCAAAAAATCTAAGGTTAGGACAAATGACTTATATAATTATAGGTGTATCATTAATTAACCACTTTTTTTCTCTTGGAAGATTATAGTAAGTTTATTGACCATAAAATATAAAAATACAAAGAGACATGGTAAATGTCAAACTATTTAACTAAGAGTTAAATCTAAAAGATATAGTTATTATAGTGACCCAAACCATTATAAAACCTATTGGTTGAGTGGTTTTAGACCCATACCAACATTATACTTTTAATAATTTATTTTGGAGCCATTAGAAACCTAAATTTGTTTTATTATAAAATAATATTTATAGCTTTTCCTAAGGTTCCCCTAACCCCTCTTATAAAAGGGTACTCCTACTTCCCTCAAATTCACACCTTCAAAGCCTTTTGAATCGGCCAGCCCCTACACAAATACCCTCTCAAAATTCCTCCCTTAATCATAGAGGCCTTACATTAGTCATAAAGCCAACATAAGGAGCCCTTTTGATCAAAACAAAAGGAAGAACTCGAAGAAGAGGTAAATATTTGATCACCTCTTTCAAATTCCTTTCTTCTTCCACTTCCTCTTTCTTCTTTTTTCCATCATAAAATAATAACTCTAGTATCTTCTATATACTATGATTTTATTATAAATATTGTAAAACCATATTCATTATTCTATCCATCCTTTGAATTACATGTCATCATACGTGCGTATGTAAGGCTTACCGTCTCCACGTCGTGGTGTAATTGTTATTCAATACATTATTATTTGGATGGGTATAATAATGATGTGTAATTGATGTAAATAATAAATATAACATGATAATTATTCTGTATATATTATATAACATCCAATTATATATTATTTTAATATCAAAAGAATGATATTTTCGCTCGTGCATACGTACGGATTACCGTCTCCACGAACGCGATGAGATTCATTCCCCATCGTATCCATTCAAGACTAATTTTCATTAGATGATTAAAAATAATTTTTAAAGACTTAATATAATTCTGAATAGGAATAATATAAATCCTATCCATAACAATCATTACTTACGAAACAAATCATATAAAGGAAAACGAATCAGTTAACACCTGAAATGATGATAATACTTAGATGTTATTAACAAAGAAAAGTTAAAAGATCATATATGATATCATATTAATGTATATGATTATTTTATAATTTAATAAAAATTATTTCACCATTATAAAGGAGTTTATCCTACCCTCGACCAAGGAAAAGTACAAGGTAAGGGTTAATTTCACAATCTCTTTATTATCTGAGGTTGTTTTTACATAAGTATCTATAGGGACCTTTTATCATCCACGTCCATGTTTCTTAAAAATTTCTTTCAAAAATTTTTTACAATTTAATAGAAAATATGTTAAATTCATTTATACCCTTATTTGACCTTATATGTTTTTGAAAGGAATCTTTCAGTCTTTTTCCAAACAAGGTACTTTTGGACCTTTTCGACAAATTTTAGGTAAGAATGTTTTTTTAACTTATACGGCGGGTACGGATTTTTTCCACAATTATAACATCGTCTAAGCTTACCTTAAAAGATTATAATAATATTTTCAGAATAAATTTTTTCATTATAATTATGTTACTCTTACATGATTTCAAAATAGAAATATATATTTCTCTAAAAAAAGGTTTTGATTTCATCTATGTCAACATCCTTTGATCGATTTTAAGCTTATTTGAAGTTGATTTATTATGAAACAAAACTTCCATATTGTATTGCATGATTTGTGATATGTTTGACTGTGGATGTGTTATTTCATACCATTCATGGTTTATGGATAAAGTATTGAAATTTCTTATGCTAGTTTCAATACGAATGTTTATGTTATGTTTAAACTTTTTCATATGAGGAATGCATTGGACTTAGTATGTGATGGGTGGAGACCTCTATAGCTCCTCGATGCATCGGTAGGTCTCATGAGTCAAACTAGTGTCTTGGCATAAGGCCTTGACAAAATCTTATTTGTAGTCTTGGCGCAAGGCCTTGACATTTTGGTTATGAAAGTCTGTCATTATGCATTCCATCATTATGAAGGCGGCTATTGATATTGCATGTGATTATTAGACAAGTATAATATCCTTGTGAATAAGTAAATTATAATTATTTGATTTTATATTTTCCATATTATGCAGAATTTGAAGTTTAAAAGGATTTTGTTTTATTCTTATACATTTCCTTAAATGTTTATTCTTATTTATGAAATTTTCCGCTATATTTTTATCCTTACTGAGCATCTTAGCTCACCCCTTTCTATTTTTTATTTTTCCCAGGATGTGAATAAGTATATTATGACTGACCTGTAGGAATATTCTATGGAATATTAGTGTTTTCTATGGAAATAATGTTGTTATATTTTTCCATTTTATGATGTAATGTAATCCTTATGAATGTATCTTGTGCATCCAAGGCTACTAAACTAATCGGTCTGTCAAGACTTGATCTTTTGGGATCATGCCAATGATACGTAATAGTGCACCGACTCTGGGATTCTCGGGTCGGGGCATTACAGTTGGTATAAGAGAAAGTTTAGTACAAACTGTGGAAACTTATTTAGGTAAAATCTGATTAGAGCACATAGCCCTAAGATAGATTTGAGGATTAGTACAGATGAACTACCTAGAATATTGGTATTGTAGAGATTTTGGTTGTTTTTTAAGAAATACATCCTGGTCTAGATACGAGCATGTAGAGGCGGCTCTGGCACAGATGTACCTAGGGGTAAAAACCAAAAACACCGCTTTGAGCTAGGCTCGAATGGGAACTGGTGCATGACGACGGGCCTTGCTTCACTCTTGGTTACGACACTCCTGAGGGATATGCTTAGGATAATTCACTTTTTATTTAGAAATAATTATGAAGGGTTTATGAGTATATACTTCCTAAAAGAAAACATTTGTATGATTATGGATTATTTCCATAAACTATTCAATTTATGTTTAGTGTTTTACAAGTTTGGTTTTCTGTATTGTGATTCATATACTAATTTAGTGTATGCCATTGTTTAGAAATGGCGCCTAGTGGAAGTAATGGAAACCGTATCAATGCATGAACTCCATCTAAGGATTTCCCTCCTACTCAAGATAATTATAGTTGAGCTGGTGATACAACTAGTGCTGACCAGCTTAGCACTATATTGGGACAACTCACTCAGGTTATGAATAATAACCATACCCATATAGAGCACCCTGATCTGCAGCATGGAGGGTCAATGTTAGATTGCTTCATGAGGAAACAACCACCAACATTAAATGGGAGTACAAATCCACTAGTAGCTGAGCAATGGATAAATTCCTTATAGAAAATATTCCACGCCTTGGGGAGTAGTGAAAGGGAAAAAGTTGTCATGGAATTTTACCACCTCACTGGAGATGCTGATCAATGGTGGTCATTGATTAAAAACCAAAAGGAAGATGATGAAGTATAAAATATGGAATGGATGGAGTTTAAAGAAATTTTCTTAGAAAAATAATTTTCTTGTGACCATCGAGCAGATATGGAAAGGCAATTTCTGAGTCTGAGGCAAAATGAGGATTAGAATGTAACAAGGTATGAAGCTAACTTTACAAGGTTAGTGAGGCATGTTGTAGATTATATACGTAACCCAAGAAGTAAAATTGGTCATTTCTTTGATGGGATAAAACCATTTCTCCATCGAGCATTAGTCTCACAATCCTTCTTATCGTAAGAATATATTGTCTCATGTGCTATCAAAACAGAAAAAGAATTCGCTAAGTCTTACAACTTTAAAGAAAAGCAAGAGAAGAAGAGATCTGTTGAACACTCTAGAAATGGAAATAAGGCGAAGAAGGGAAAAGTTGAATATCCTTCCTGCAGTAAATGTGAGAAGAAATAACCTGGTACTTACCTGAAGGGAATGAGAGTCTGTTACAAGTATGGTGAAAAAGGCCACCAAGCTTGTGATTGTAAGGGGATGAAAGAGGATATCGATGTTGAATGCTAAAATTGTAGAGAAAGGGGAAATTATGCGAATGAATGTCCTAAGCGTCAGGGGAAATTACCTTATAAAAGGGAAAGGGATCAAGGCCAAGCTTATTCTATCACCACTACTGAGGTTGAAACTCCAAAAGACATAGTGGAAGGTAATTTAATGGTTTCCTCAAGTTTAGAAAATGCTTTATTTGATTCTGGATCATCGCATTGTTTCATATTTTCCCAGTTTTCTAATAAAATTAGATATTTCCAATTTGATTTAACAAGGGAGTTGGCAGTCAAAACTCATAAGGGAAGTATCTTTGTAACAATGTTTTGTGAATCAGTTCCCATTAAGGCATATAAATGTTATTTATCTGCTGATCTCATCATCATACCCATGATTGAATATGATATAATCCTCTGTATGGATTTTCTTTCAGACCATGATGCAAAAAAATATTTTAAGAAGAAAGAGGTTACAATTTTTGATGATGATAAGGAGTACCTTATCTTTAGAGGAGAAACGTCACCACTTAATTCTTATTTATATCCACCCCCAGTAGCTCAACTAAATTCAATTATTTGGGAGTAAGAGAATGAAATAACTGTTGTTGAGGAAAATAATTTTCAAATAGAAAATGTACCTATTGTTCAAGAGTATGTTGATGTATTTCCAAAGGATTTACCTAGACATCCTTGAGAGCAAGAAATTGAGTTTTCCATTGATTTAATTCCTGGTTCAAGGCCTATATCAAAGACCCCATATAGAATGGACACTATGGATTTGGTGGAACAAAAGAGAAAACTAGAGGAATTGAGTAATAAGGGATTTATTAGCCCTAGTGCTTTTCTATGGGGATCCCCTTTCCTTTTTGTTAAGAAGAAAGATGGATCTATGAGGTAATTCATTGACTATAGGGAGATCAATGCTATAACAATAAAGAACAAGTATCCCCTACCTTTCATTGATGATTTATTTGACCAACTACCTAGAGCTCAATACTTTTCAAAGATTGACCTTCGATCTGGATATCATCAGTTGTGTGTGAAAAAGGAAGACATTCTGAAAACAGCATTTCGATCCAGGTACGGGAATTACGAGTTTACAGTAATCCCTTTTGGATTGACTAATTCACCCTCTATCTTCATGGATCAAATGGATAGAGTTTTCAAGGAATATCTTGCTGTCTTTTTAGTGGTATTTATTGATGATATCTTTGTATACTCCAAAAGCTACTAAGAACATGAAAATCACTTGTGCATTATCTTGAAGTCTCTTAGAATAAAGGAATTATATGAGATTTTTAGCAAGTGTGAATTATGGCTTCAAGTGATTTCTTTTCTTGGCCATATCTTCTCTACGTATGGAATCTTCATTGATCCTTATAAGACAATAGAAATCCATGAATGGCCAGCACTAACGAGTATAACCACGGTACGCAGTTTTATTGGTTTAGCAGGTTATTATCAACGTTTCGTCCAGAATTTTCCCCAATTGGCTAACCCATTAACAAAGCTCATACGAAAAGGGGTTAAATTTTTTTGGACAAAAGAGTTTGAAGAATTTTTTGAAGAACTGAAGAGATGATTATTCAATGCCCTTATATTGACTCTACCATCGGGGAATGATGGGTTTGTTATTTATAGTGATTCTTCAATGAAAGGACTTAGTTGTGTCCTTATGCAAAATGATTGGTTTATTTCCTATGCATCATGACAGCTAAAAATTCATGATAAAAAATATCCTACGAATGATCTTGAGATAGAAGCTATAATATTCACTTTGATGATATGGAGACATTATCTCTATGGTGAAAATGTGAGATTTATATTGATCACAAGAGTTTGAAATATATTTTCTCACAGAATGAACTCAACATGAGGCAAAGGACATGGCTTGAACTACTCAAGGATTATGATTTCACGATATACTACCACCCGGGGAAGGCAAATAAGGTGGAAGATGCTTTTAGCAGAAAAGATCATGGATTTATGAACAAGATGAGAGTTGAAAGGGATTCTATTTTCATGGATCTAGTAAAGGTGGATATGGGAATAACTATGGAAGGTGGAACATCAATAATTTTTCAAATGGTTTCCAAACTGTCTTTATTAGAAAGGATAAAAATTTCTCAAGAAGATGATGAAGAGTTTCAAAAGAAGCATAAAGCTGTGAATAATGGGAGATTGAGTGAATTCGTATATGAAGATGGAATTTTGAAATTTGTTAATAGACTTTGTTTTACGAATATAACTGATCTAAAAAGGGAATTGTTGGATGATGTTCATAGTTCCAATTTCCCTATAAACCCTAGAATTAGTAAGATGTATAGAGATTTGAAGGAACATTTTTGGTGGGACAACATGAAGAGGGAGATTGCTGATTTTGTGTCAAGATCTATGGTTTGTTAACAAGTGAAAGCTGGTTGGAAACAACCTGATAGAGTCATGAAACCTCTTCCTATACCTGATTTGAAATGGGATAATATTATGATGGAATTTATCATGGGACTACCAAAGACTCCTAGAAGGAATGATGTAATATGGGTCAGTGTTGATCGTCTTACCAAGTCAGCACATTTTTTTGCAATAAGAGAAGATTTACCGCTTGAACGTTTAGGAAGACTATATATTATTGAAGTTGTAAGACTTCATGGAGTACCAATATCGATTTTTTCTGATTTTGGTCCCCATTTTACATCAAGAATTTGGAAAAGTCTTCTGAAAGCCCTGGATACTAAACTTCATTTGAGCACTGCCTACCACCCTCAAACTGATGGAAAATCAGAACAGACTATTCAAACCTTAGAAGATATGTTGAGATCTTGATCACTTGACTTTCAAGGTATGTGGGATCAATATTTACCTCTAGTATAATTCTTCTATAACAATAGCTTCCATTCAAGTATTAAGATGGCACCATATGAAGCGTTATATGGAAAGAGATGTCGCACACCAACCTGTTGGGATTATGTTGGTGAAAGAAAACTCGTAGGCCCAAAAATTGTGGAGGAAACGATGGAAATGGTGAAAGTAATACAAAACCACATCAAGGAAGCTCAAAGAAGAGAGAAGAGCTATGCTGATAACCGAAGGAAGGATTTGGAATTTCATATAGGAGATCATGTTTTCTTGAAGGTATCTCCATGGAAGGGTGTTATAGGTTTCAGTAAGAAGGGTAAATTGAGTCACAGGTACATCGGACCCTTCGAAATTCTAGAATGAATTGGGGCTATAGCTTACTGTTTGTAAATTCCTCCAAGTCTCTCCAAAGTTCACGATGTGTTCCACATATCACTGTTGAGAAAATACATGTCTGAACCAACACATGTACTCACCTATGAGGAGTTAGAATTGGAACCTGATCTGTCTTATTACGAAGATCCCATCAGGACTCATGATACAAGAGAACATGTGCTGAGAAACTGGACAACTCGTCTAGTAAATGTTTTATGGAGAAACCATAAGATCGAAGAGGCAAAGTGGGAACCTGAGGAACTTATGATGGAGAACCTCCTGTTTCTTTTTATGCATTAATATTCTAGAAATTTAAAGGGAAAAATTATTTGAAGGAGGGTAGAATGTAACACCCCAAGCTTCGACAATACGCTTATCTTTTAATAATACAATATCGTGTGTTGTACGCAACTTTGAGTTCTAACACACCACAACCAATCAAACTAACTGTTATGAATAGTAATACCCACTTTTGAAAATTTTATAAATTTTATCTTTCAAAATAGACTTTATTTTTGGATTTATAATATTGAAATTAGGTTAGGGATAATTTTTGGTATTTTTCTGAAAACATTCAATTTTTGATGAATAGTGAAAAACGCTGAGTTATAGTTAAAAACCGAATTTTTATTTAAATAATTATTTTTTTATTTAAATTTATTTTAGGTAAAAATAGATACATAATACCTATATAAATCAATTTAATTCATTGGAGTCAGTTTATAATAATTTTAGATATATAAAAAGTTTATTGAACTTTTTACTGCCTTTTACCCACCTCCCAAGAGCATTTGAAAATTTAAATAAAACCAAATTTTACCACTTCTGTGAGTTGAATTTAAAAAATCCAATAGACATGGTTGATAGCATTATTTAAAATAGGGTTCAATAAGATGAAAATATTTTTTGGTGAATAGTAACTTTTTTACTTTTATTTACCACGATTAAAAGTATAGAGGGTAATTAAGGGTAAAAAGATATTATTATTACCATAAAACATGTAAAAATTCTATTTTATAAGTGTAATTCGACCAAAAACAACCTTGGTAATAAAATACGATCCTTTAGGTTCACTTGGATTAGATTTGAACATTTATTATTATTTAATTGAAAGAAGAGTTAAAAGAGTTAAAATAAAAGTTTAATAACTAAAACATTTTTAATATTGGGTTATATATAAGATATATTTGACTATAAATATTCATTAGAAATATAAAACTATTTCCTACATAATGTTATTTTATTTATATTATTTAGACATTAAATATTTTAATTTATTTATGACATATTGATGATACGGTAATTGCATAATTAATGAAATATTAAAATATTTGATATTATAAATATCTAAATAAATGTAATTTGAGACGTTTTATGAATTAAACTAATTTTATAGGTTAATATGACATGTTAGGGTTGTTTAGATAAAAAAAATTTCTAAGTAATAATGCTGTTATAAATTTAGCAAAAACAAAATACCCAATAGTGTCAAATTTGACATAAAAGAGTTTTTAAAACAAATATTATATTATTAATTGATATTCTTTTCATAAAAATCAACAGTTAATCCAAATGACTTATATAATGATATTTGTATAATTAATTAACCACTTGGGGTTCTATTGGATGTTTATAGTAAGTTTATTAACCATATAATTTAAAAATACAATGAGACATGGTAAATGTCAAACTATTTTACTAAGAGATAAATTTAAAAGATAAAGTGAATATATTGACCCAAACCTGTCTAAAACCTATTAGTTGAGTGGTTTTAGACCCATACCCACCTTATCCTTTAAATAATTTATTTTGGATCCATTAGAAACCTAAAATTATTTTAGTATAAAATAATATTTCTAGCTTTTCCTAAGTTTCCCCTCACCCCTCTTATAAAAGGGCACTCACCCTTCCCTCAAATTCATACCTTTAAAGCCTTTTTTCTCAGCCAAACCCTGTCCAAATACCATCTAAAATGTCCTCCCTTAATCCTAGATGCCTTTCTTTAGTCTTAAAGCCAACCTAAGGAGCCCTTTTGATCAAATCAAAAGGAAGAACCAAAAGAAATGGTGAATATTTCATCACCTCTTTCAAGTTCCTTTCTTCTTCCACTTCCCCTTTCTTTGTTGTTTCCATTCTAAAATAATAACTCCAGTGTCTTCTATATACTGTTATGTTATTGTAAATATGGTGCAACCATATTCATTATTCTATCCATCCTTTTAATGACATGTCACCATACATGCATACGTACGGGTTACCATCTCCACGCCGTGGTGTAATTGTTATTCAATACATTATTATTTGGATGGGTATAATAATGATGTGTAAATGATGTAAATAATAAATATAACATGATAATTATTCTTTATATATGATATACCATCCAATTATATATTATTTTAATATCAAAAGTATGATATTGTCACTCGTGCGTACGTACAGATTACCATATCCACAAACGCGATGAGATTCATTCCCCATCATATATGTTAAAGACTAATTTTCATTAGATGATTAAAAATAATGTTTAAAGACTTAATATCATTATGAATATGAATAAGATACATTCTATCCATAACAAACATTACTTATTAAACAATGTATATAATGGAAAATGAATTAGTTAACACCCAAAATGACTATAATACTAAGATATTATTAACAAAGAAATGTTAAAAGATCATATATGATATCATATTAATGTATATGATTATTTTATAATTTAATAACAATTATTTCACCATTATACAGGAGTTTAACCTACCCTTGACCAAGTAAAAGTAAGAGGTAAGGGCAAATTTCACAATCTCTTTATTATCTGAGGTTGTTTTTACATAAGTATCTACTGGGACCTCTTTATCATCCACATCCATGTTTCTTAAAAATGTCTTCCAAAACATTTTTACTATTTAATAGATAGTGAGTAAAAGTCATTTATACCCTAATTTGACCTTAAATGGTTTTTAAAGGAATCTTTCCATCATTTTCCAAACAAGGTACTTTTTTACATTTTCGATAAATTTAAGGTAAGAATTTTTTTTAACTTATACGACAGGTATAACGACCCATACTTTACATACATTTCTATTACATAATAATTGAAGCATACTAATTACAACATTTAACAAAACCATGAAAGGACCGTATAGGTATAGTGTCTTTAGAAACTGGGAAACATAAACAACTGGTTCATAAAGCATCTACATTGTCTCCCATTTATTTCATCATATCTAGAGTCCCATTTGGAATATCCTACTTAATAACCTTCTTCCTGGCCTGGGGAAAGAAAACATACAAAAGGGTGAGCTCAAATGCTCAGTAAGGGTAAACAAAAGAAATATCAATCACATCATATTCATAAGAACATAACTTTTGGAAATCTTAACCTGCAAAAGAGAGCATAATTTCATAACATGGGATAAATCATAGTAGTGAAATGGAATCCCAATAATCATAACATAAAACATGAAACTTTGTGGCATACACACATAATCATAGAGAATCATTCCTTATTAGTCAAGACTCATTGCCAAGACTATCTTAGTGGACAAAGTCCATTTTTGAACCGAGTTCACTCCGCGTTTCAGTCCTGTTTCACTAAACTGGTATAACCTACCATTCTAGCCATGTCTATCTCATGAGATATCAAATATTTACCCAATGCATTGTAGGGAGATATAGGTCCCACCCATTTCATAATGATACCATTCTTATGTGTCCCACAAAATCATAAATCATACATCATTGCATAACCCATGTAGTAAAAATGGGATTCTTAAACATCATGGCATCATAAAACAATTCATATAAGATAATGGAATTTATACAAATAATTCCATCACAACATGTTCAAATCAATGTAATAATAGGGATAGAAACTGAACCCTATATTATCTTAGATGGAAAATAATTTGGATAAAACACGTGAACTCCATTCTTGAGGAAAATATCCTTTCTACTTCAAAAACATCATCCTTTCTTAACATGTCCTACAATTTTAAAGTAAAAGAAGTTGATTAAAAATAAACTTGAAAACTTGTAAATGAATCTTCTTGGAAATAATGTTTTAAAAATCCATTCATGCCATATAAGTTAAAAAAAACATTCTTCTCGTACATTTGTCGGAAAAGTCAAAAAGTACCTCGTACGAAAAACGACAAAAGATTCCTTTCATATATTTTACTGAAAACTCACCGAAGGGTAAAATAGGATTTAAAAAATTGTAGGTGGATGGAAATAATATTACATATTGGGGAAACATAGATGTGGATGATAAAATACACCCCATTAAATACTAAAGTATAAACAATCTCGGATAAAAATGAGATTGTGATATTTCCCTTACCTTAGGTCTGATATGCTTCGTAAGTGTCTGAAACTCCTGTATAATGATTTAAATAATGTTATTGACTTATTCCATAATCATACTTATTGTTATGATATCATATATGGTCATATTCTTAGCTTCTTATTAGTAATATTTCATTACTACTTGTTTATTCGGGTGTTTATTATTTTTGTTCTTATGCGTGTTTTGTTGAGTAAATTCTTATCCTTATTTTTAGGTTATAGATACCCTATTTCCAGAATGGTATTAGTGTAATATATATCATATTCATTCATTCAATTCATTTATATAATCATTATAAAATGAAGATCATTTAGAACGAGTCGCATCACATCGTGGAGACGGTATTCCGTACATACGCACGAGTGATGATATCGTTCCTATGATCGAGGAATTGTATTGGAGTGTATGTATACTATTTCAGAATCCATATCACTTTATAAAAGTCATATATAGTAATTATTTACACCATTATACCCATCCAAGTAAGGTGGTGGTGGAAAATAGATTACACCACGGCATGGAGACGGTATTCCGTACGTACGCACGCGCGTTGATTTCTTTTTCCGTAGGATGGATAGAGGGTGAAATAGGGTTGTTTCATACTTATAATGACATATTGGTATATGAGTGATACTGATGTTATTACTTCATAATGAAACAACTAAAGAAGAAGAAGTGGAAGAAGAAATAAAGATGAAAGAATTGGTAACGGACATTACCTCTTCTTTGAAGTGCTTCTTTGAGACCTCCTTTTAGGGCACTAAAATAGGTCTTTGAAGAAGAGCATAACCTCTAGGATGTTTCTAGGGAAGTGGAGAGGAGAAATTGGAAGGGGTTGGCCGAGCTTGAAGGCTCAAAGTGGTGTAAGGAAGAGGGGGAGGAGGTGCCCTTTTATAAGGGAGGAGAGGGGTACCTTTGGAATAACTAAAACTATTATTTTATTATAAAGTCAAATTCGGTTTTAAATAGCTCCAAATTCATTTATTTAAAAGCTAAGGTGGGGAGGGGTCGAAAGCCTCTCATCCAATAGAATTTATACAAGTTTTGGTTCCTATTATAACCTTATCATTTATATTTAACATTAAGTTAAATAATTTTACTTTTACCGTGTCTTCTTGTGTTCTTATACTATAAGGTTAATAAACATACTATAATCAGCCAAACGAACCCCAAGTTGTTTATTATTAATATATATAACCATATCTAAGTCATGTGGCCGAACCATATATTTTTAGGAATAAAATAACAATTACTAATATAATATTTGTTTTAAAAAATATTTTATGTCAATTTTGACACTATTTAGTAATTGATTTTTGTGAAACTCATAACAGAATGATTAGTTCGAAAAAAGTTATTTAAATCAATATTAACATGTCATAGTAACCTAGAAAATTATTGGAATTCATAAAAAGTCTCAAATTACATTTATTTGGGTATTTATAACATCAATTATGTAAATATTTCATTAATAAGATAATTACTGCATCATATTTGTGTCATAAATAAATTAATTTATTTAATGTCTAAAAATTATAAATAAGATATCATTATGTAGGAAATAGTTTTATATTTATAATGAATATTTATAGTCGATTTTATCTTATGTATAACCCTATATTAAAAATCATTTACTTATTAAACTTTGATATTAACTATTTTAACCCTTCTTTAAAAAATTAATAATAAATGTCCTAATCTAATCCATGTGGGTCTAAATGGTCATATATTATTCCTAAGGTTGTTTTTGGTCGAATTTCACTTGTCCAATAGAATTAGGAAATGTGTTAAGATAATAATAATATCATTTTTACCCTTAATTACCCTATATACTTTTAACTGTGGTAAAAGAAAGTAAAAAGTTACAATTCACCAAAAAATTATTTTCATCTCATTGAACCACATTTTACTTACTGACATCAACCGTGACTCTCGTATTTTCGAAATTCCACTCATAGAAGCGGTAAAATTATGTTTTATGAAAAATTCAGTTTTTTAACTACCAATTAGTGGTTTCACTATTCATCAAAAATTGAAAGTTTTCAGAAAAATACCAAAATTTCACCCTAGGCTAATTTCAATATTCTGAATCCAAAAATGAAGTCCATTTTGAAAAATAAAATTTATAAAATTTCAAAAAGTGGTTATTACTATTCATAACGGCTGGTTTTAATAATATTTTAATAGCATATCATTGTTTAGTGAAACTCTGTATTGCGTACGACGCAAGCTATCGAGGAAGGTCGTGGTTGCGTGTAAAGCAAGCCAAGACAGTGTTAGTGAAAGATTCCTTTGATGATTTATATAACATAAATACAAAATATTTCACATAAAATCTTGGGTGTTACATTCTACCCCCCTTAAAATGAATTTCTCCCTCGAAATTCGTCACTTTGTAACAAACAGATGAGGATACCTCTCCCTCATCATATCCTCAAGATCCCATGTAGCTTCTTCTAATTGGTGGTTCCTCCTTAAAACTTTCACCAATCGAGTGGTCTTGCTTCATAGGACTTTTTCGCTATGATCCAGAGTCTCTATCGGTTGTTCTTCATAAGAAAGATCTTTCTCCAGCGGTACAACTTCAGAGCTAAGTACATGTGAAGGATCAGGTATATACTTTCTCAGGAGAGATACATGGAACACATCGTGAACTTGAGAGAGATTCGGTGGAAGCGCCAATCGGTAAGCTACCTTCCCAACATGATCCAGTATTTCGAAAGGACCGATATATCTAGGGCTCAACTTCCCCTTCTTTCCAAATCTCATGACTCTCTTCCAGGGAGATATTCGTAAGAACACTTTATCACCCACTTCAAACTCTAGGTCTTTTCTTCGGTTGTCAGCATAACTTTTATGTCGACTCTAAGCTGCTCTTATGTGTTGTTGAATAGATCTGACCCTTTCTGCCATTTCATCAACGAGATCAGGTCCTAATAGATTACTTTCCCCAACTTCATCCCGACAAGTTGGAGTCCTGCGTTTCTTTCCATAGAGAGCTTCATAAGGAGCCATCTGAATACCGGAGTGAAAGCTATTATTATAAGAAAATTCCACCAAAGGTAGGTGTTGATCTCAACCACCTTTGAAATCCATAGAGCAAGCTCTTAACATATCTTCTAGAGTTTGAATTGTTCTCTCAGACTGACCGTTTGACTGAGGATGATAAGCAGTGCTGAAACTCAACTCTGTATCCAGAGTATGCTGAAGACTTCACTAGAACTTCGAGGTAAATCTCGGATCCGATCAGATATAATAGAAAGTGGTACTCCATACAATCTTACCACTTCCTCTACATATATCCTGGCAAGCTGATCTATAGGGAAATACTCTCTAATAGCAATGAAGTGTGCAGACTTGGTAAGACGATCAACTATGAACCAGATAACATTATTGCCTTTGGATGTTTTAGGAAGTCCTATGACAAAGTCCATAGTGATGTTTTCCCGTTTCCATTCAGGTATGGGTAATGGTAGTAACATCCCCTTAGACTTCTGTCTCTCAGCTTTTACTTGCTGACAAACCAAGCATCGAGAGACATATTCAGCAACTTCTCTTTTCATGCCATCCCACCAGAAGTAATCTTTCAGGTCCCTATACATCTACGTGCTTCTAGGATGAATAGAGAATGAAGAACTATGACCCTCATCCAGAAGCTCCTTCTTTAATTCCAGGATGGGAGGAACACAAACCCGATTCCTGAACTTTATTATCCCATCACAATCAAGGTTGATTTCAGGAACATTTCTCACCTTCTTTTGTAACTCAACATCTTCTTTCTGTGCCTCTTTAATCTTCACATGTATATATGGTTGGACATTCATTTGAGAAAGATAATATTTTCCCCTTCCATTATAATTCCAAGATCCATCTTTTGTAAATCCATAAATATTTGATCTTTTGTGATCCTCATCATGGATAAACTGGCATGGTCTTGTCGACTTAATGCATTTGCCACCTTGTTTGCTTTCCCAGGGTGGTAATGGACTGAGCAGTCATAATCCTTAATCAGCTCCAACCATCTTCTTTGATGCATATTCAGCTCCTTTTGTGTGAAAATATACTTTAAACTTTATAGATCATTATAAATGTCACACATTTCTCCATAAAGATAATGCCTCCAAATATTTAATGCAAAGATTACCGCAGCTAACTCCAAATCATGTGTTGGGTAATTTTTCTCATGGATTTTCAAATGTCGTGAGGCATAGCTATCACCATATCATTTTTCATAAGAACACACCCCAATCCCTTCTTGGATGCATCACTATAGATCAGAAACCTTTCTCCACTACAAGGCAGTGTGAGCACTGGTGCACTGGATAACCTTCTTTTCAACTACTTTAAATTCTCTTCACATTCTTCCGTCCAAACAAACTTAACTCTTTTCGGAGTCAACTTGGTGAGTGGATTAGATAATCATGAAAAATCTTTCACAAAACATTGATAATATCTAGCCAAACCAAGAAAACTTCGGATCTTAGTTACTGTTGTTGGTCTCGACCATCTTTCGATAACCTCTGTTTTTGCTAGATCCACAGATATCCCCTCTTTTGAGATTATGTGACCCAAAAATGCAACTTTTTGAAGCCAAAATTCACACTTGGTAAATTTGGAATAATGTTTCTCCTTTATGAGGGTCTTCAATATAATTCTCAAGTGATCTTCATGTTCTTCCTTGCTCTTTGAATAGACAAGAATATCATCTATAAAGACTACCACAAATTGATCAATATAGTCTCTAAAGACTCTATTCATCAGATCCATGAAGAAAGCAGGGGCATTAGTAAGTCCAAATGGCATCACTATAAATTCATAGTGTCCATACCTTGTACGGAAAGCCATCTTTGGTATATCCTCCCTTTTGACCCTTAATTGATGATACCCTGAACGAAGATCAATCTTGGAAAATTATTGAGCTCCGCGTAGTTGTTCAAATAAGTCATCAATGTGTGGGAGAGGATATTTGTTCTTGATAGTGATCGTGTTAGGTTCTCGATAATCAATGCAGAGTCTCATTGATCCATCTTTCTGCTTAACAAATAGAACAGGTGCTCCAAAAGGTGACGCACTAGGGCATATGAATCCCTTATCAAGATTCTCTTGGAGTTGCTTCTTCAATTCCTGCAACTCAATTGGGGTCATTCTATAAGGTGTCTTTGAAATAGGCAAAGCACCCGGTATGAGTTCTATTGAAAACTCAACTTCACGATTTGGTGGAAGACCCGGTAATTCCTCCGGAAAGACATCATCAAACTCACGTACAATGGGAATATTCTTAATCGTGAGTTTCTAACCAACCATTTGAGAAAAATAACCTTCATTTAGTGGAATCAAGACCCATAAGGTAGAAGGAATTTCCACTGGGTGGTTATGTTCATCCTTGCATTGATAGACGATCATAGAATGATCTGGAATATGAAATGTGACTTCCCTTCTTTGGAAATTGGTATGATCTCCATATAATGAAATCCAATCCATGCCAAGAATCACATCAAATCCCACTATAGGAAGGATCACAAGATTTGCATGAAACACTTTCCCACAAACTTAGATCGGAGAAGAATTATAAACTTTTGATGTGACTGTTGCGCCATTAGGTATTGTCACAGCTTACTCAACATCTAATTGTTGAGGTAATACGGTGATACCCTTAGAAAATTCTTTAGAAATAAATGAGTGGGTGGATCCAGAATCAAATAAAACATTTTCTACTTTAGAGTGGATGGTAAGTGTACCTTTCACCAAATCGTTATCGTACTCCACATCGCTTATATAAATTGCATGTGACTTTCCTTTGTATTTATCCTTAAGAGTTTGTTGACGTCGACCATCATCGTCAACCCTTGGATTGGGGAATTTATTGGCATAATGTCTCATCTCCTTGCACTTGAAACATTGAAGTGTAGTAGGTTCATTCTGTGTATCCCTTCCTTTGTTTGCATCATTATACATCTTCTTCCCATCATCGCGGCATTCAAATGCCAGATGACCTTCCTTTCTACATTTGAAACATTTACTTGTCCCTTTAAGACAACTCCCTCCATGTTTCTTTCCACACTTTGAGCATAAGGGAAAGCTAATCTTCTTTTCAGTGTGCTCTTTAGATTTTCCTTTGAATTCCATTTTCCTCTTCTTATCAAACCCATATGACTGATGGGTTACTCCAATATCCATCTCAACTTTGAGAGCACATCGAACGATTTCCTCGTAGCTATTGAAGTCCCTTATGGATAAGGCCCTTCGAAGACTTGGTTTTAAGCCACTAAAGAATCGATCGATCTTACTCTCAGGTTGGATAATAATACCAGAAGTGTACCTTGCAAGTCTTGTAAAATCTTCTTCATAGGTACCAACAGATTCATCATCCTTTGGCTTCAGTTCAAGAAACTATTTCTCCATCTTTGTTCAGAGAATACGAGGGAAGTAATTATTGAAAAATAAGTTCTTGAACTCGTCCCATTCCATGGACTCAATTTCATCCCTTTGCCTCGTATTCTTAATAAGATTCCACCATTGATCAGCATAACCTTACAAACGATGCACTACTAAGATGACTTTATCATGATCAGAACATTGAAGAACTGAAAATATCTTTTCAGTAGTACTAATCCATTGTTCAGCAACTAATGGATCAGTAGACCTGCTGAAAGAAGGTGGACGCTGCCTCATGAAGGATTCAACAGAATTTTGCTCCTTCCTTTGCTCTTTTGGAAGTCCTCCATGATTTATAGCTTGAGAAAGTTGTGTGAGAATGGGTACAAGATTTTTCATTCCAACTCCCATAACGTTTGGTTGATCAGGGGGACAATCATTGCATTTCCCATCGCATTCCGCATTAACACAGTTCCTTCGGGTTCCATCCATTGACTAAAACCGAGAAGAATAGTGTGAGAACCATTAATTATAATAGGAAAACCACATAATCCAGAATAAAATTTCACACTTGAGGTCTTATCCTAGGTTATTCATGGCCATTTCTAAAACACTAAGATTGTGTTCTATGCTTAGACTTATCTTAGGGTTCTTACTAAGGCTTTCACATCCTAGTTTCCAAAGGTTGACTATACCATTCCTCTGATACCAACTATAATGACCCATACTTTACATACATTTTTATTACATCATAATTGATGCATACTTATTACAACATTTAACAAAACCACGAAAGGACCATATAGGTATAGTGTCTTTAGAAACTAGGAAACATAAACAACTGGTTCATAAAGCATCTACATTGTCTCCCATTTATTTCATCATATCTAGAGTCCCTTTTGGCATATCCTACTTAATAACCTTCTTCCTGACCTGGGGAACGAAAACATACAAAAGGGTGAGCTCAAATGCTCAGTAAGGGTAAAAAAAAGAAATATCAATCACATCATATTCATAAGAACATAACTTTTGGAAATCTTAACCTGAAAAAGAGAGCATAATTTCATAACATGGGATAAATAATAGTAGTGAAATGGAATCCCAATAATCATAACATAAAACATGAAACTTTGTGTCATACACACATAATCATAGAGAATCATTCCTTATTAGTCAAGACTCATTTCCAAGACTATCTTAGTGGACAAAGTCCATTTCTGAACCGAGTTCACTCATCGTTTCAGTCCTGTTTCACTGAACCGGTATAACCTACCGTTCTAGCCATGTCTATCTCATGAGATATAAAATCTTTACCCAATGCATTGGAGGGAGATATAGGTCCCACCCATCTCATAATGATACCATTCTTATGTGTGCCACAAAATCATAAATCATACATCATTGCATAACCCATGTAGTAAAAATGGGATTTTTAAACATCATGACATCATAAAACAATTCATATAAGATAAAGGAATTCATAAAAACAATTCCATCACAACATAATCAAATAAATGTAATAATAGGGATAGAAACAGAACCCTATATTATCTTATATGGAAAATAATTTTGATAAAACACTTGAACTCCATTCTTGAGGAAAATATCCTTTCTACTTTAAAAACATCTTCCTTTCTTTACATTTCATACAATTTTCAAATAAAATAAGTTGATTAAAAATAAACTTGAAAACTTGTAAAGGAATATTCTTGGAAATAATGTTTTAAAAATCCATTCATGCCGTATAAGTTAAAAAAACATTCTTCTCGTACTTTTTTCAGAAAAGTCAAAAAGTACCTCGTACGAAAAACGACAAAAGATTCCTTTCATATCTTTTACTAAAAACTCACTAAAGGGTAAAATAGGATTTAAACAATTGTAGGTGGATGGAAATAATATTACATATTAAGAAAACATAGACGTGGATGATGAAATACACCTCAGTAAATACTAATGTATAAACAATCTCGGATAAAAATGAGATTGTGATATTTCCCTTACCTTAGGTCCGATATGCTTCATAAGTGTCTGAAACTCCTTTATAATGATTTAAATAATGTTATTGACTTATTCCAGAATCATTATTATTGTTATGATATCATATATGGTCATATTTTTAGCTTCTTATTAGTAATATTTCATTACTACTTGTTTATTCGGGTGTTTATTACTTTTTGTTCTTACGCATGTTTTGTCGAATAAATTCTTATCCTTATTTTTAGGTTATAGATACCTTATTTCCAGAATGTTATTAGTGTAATATATATCATATTAATTCATTAAATTCATTTATATAATCATTATGAAATGAAGATCATGTAGAACGAGTTGCATCACATCGTGGAGACGGTATTCCGTACGTACGCATGAGTGATGATATCATTCCTATGATCGTGGAATTGTATTGGAGTGTATGTATACTATTTCAGAATCAATATCACTTTATAATATTCATATATAGTCATTATTTACACCATTATACCCATCCATGTAAGGTGGTGGTGGAAAATAGATTACACCACGGCGTGGAGATGGTATTCCGTACGTACGCACGCGCGGTGATTTCTTTTTCTGTAGGATGGATAGATGGTGAAATAGGGTTGTTTCATAATTATAATAACATATCAGTATATGAGTGATACTGATGTTATTACGTCATAATGAAACAACTAAAGAAGAAGAAGTGGAAGAAGAAATAACGATGAAAGAATTGGTAACGGACATTACCTCTTCTTTGAAGTGCTTCTTTGAGACCTCCTTTTAGGGCACTAAAATAGGTCTTTGAAGAAGACCCGAACCTCTAGGATGTTTCTAGGGAAGTGGAGAGGAGAAATTGGAAGGGGTTGGCCAAGCTTGAAGGCTCAAATTGGTGTGAGGAAGAGGGGGAGGAGGTGCCCTTTTATAAGGGAGGAGAGGGGTACCTTTGGAATAACTAAAACTATTATTTTATTATAAAGTCAAATTCGGTTTTAAATAGCTCCAAATTGATTTATTTCGAAGCTAAGGTGGGTATGTATCGAAATCCTCTCATCCAATAGAAGTTATACAAGTTTAGGTTCCTATTTTAACCTTATCATTTAGATTTAACATTAAGTTAAATAATCTTACTTTTACCGTGTCTTCTTGTGTTCTTATACTATAAGGTTTATAAACTTACTATAAGAAGCCAAACGAACCCCAAGTTTTTTATTATTAATATATATGACCTTATCTAAGTCATTAGGCCTAACCTTAGATTTTTAGGAATAAAATAACAATTACTAATATAATATTTGTTTTAAAAACTATTTTATGTCAATTTTGACAATATTTAGTAATTGTTTTTTGTGAAACTCATAACAGAATGATTAGTTCGAAAAAAGTTAATTAAATCAATACTAACATGTCATATTAACCTATAAAATTATTGTAATTCATAAAAAGTCTCAAATTACATTTATTTGGGTATTCATAACATCAATTATGTAAATATTTCATTAATAAGATAATTACTGCATCATATTTGTGTCATACATAAATTAATTTATTTAATGTCTAAAAATTATAAATAAAATATCATTATGTAGGAAATCGTTTTTTATTTCTAATGAATATTTATAGTCGATTTTATCTAATGTATAACCCTATATTAAAAATGATTTACTTATTAAACTTTGATTTTAACTATTTTAACCCTTCTTAAAATAAATTAATAATAAATGTCCTAATCTAATCCAAGTGGGCCTAAATGGTCATATTTAATTCCTAAGTTTGTTTTTGCTCGAATTACACTTGTCCAATAGAATTAGGAAATGTGTTAAGGTAATAATAATATCATTTTTACCCTTAATTACCCTATTTACTTTTAACCGTGGTAAAAAAAAGTAAAAAGTTACTATTCACCAAAAAATTATTTTCATCTCATTGAACCACATTTTACTTACTGAAATCAACCGTGTCTCTCAAATTTTCGAAATTCCACTCACAGAAGCGGTAAAATTAAGTTTTATGAAAAATTCAGTTTTTTAACTACCACTTAGTGGTTTCACTATTCATCAAAAATTGAATGTTTTCAGAAAAATACCAAAATTTCACCCTAGGCTAATTTCGATATTCCGAATCCAAAAATGCAGTCCATTTTGAAAAATAAAATTTATAAAATTTCAAAAAGTGGTTATTACTATTCATAATGGCTGATTTTAATAATATTTTAATTTCATATCATTGTTTAGTGAAACTCGGTATTGCGTACGACGCAAGCTATCGAGGAAGGCCGCGGTTTCGTGTAAATCAAACCAAGCCAATGTTAGTGAAAGATTCCTTTGATGATTTATATAACATAAAAACAAAATATTTCACATAAAAGTCTCGGGTGTTATAGTAGATGCAATTATTTTCAACCATTATAACATCGTCGAAGCTTCCCTTATAAGATTATAAGAATATTTTCAGATTAAATTTTTTCTTTATAATTATGTGACTCTTAAATCATTTCAAAATAGAAAAGGATATTTCTCTAAGTAAAGTTTTTATTTCATCTATGCCAACATCCTTTGATGTATTTTAAGCTTATTTGAAGTTGATTTATTATGATACAAAACTTCCATATTGTATTCATTTTTTTGTGATATGTTTGACTATGGATGTGTTATTTCATAGCATTCAAGGTTTATGGATAATGTAATGACATTTTTTATACTAGTTTCAATATGAAGGTTTATGTTATGTTTAAACCTTTTCATATGAAGAATGCATTGGACTTAGTAAGTGACGGGTGGAGCCCTCTATAGCTCCTCGATGCATTGATAGGTCTCATGAGAAAAACTAGTGTATTGTCACAAGTCCTTGACAAAATATTATTTTTAGTCTTGGCACAAGTCCTTGACTATGTGGTTATGAAGGTCTGGAATTATACATTCAATCATTCTGAATGTGGATATTGATATTGCATGTGATTATTCAACTAGTAGAATATCCATATGAATATATAAATGGAATTATTTGATTTTATCTTTTCCATATTATGCTTAAGTTCAAGTTTAAAAGGCTTTTTTTAGTCTTATACATTGCTTTAAATGTTTATGCTTACTTATGAATGTTTCCGCTATATTGATATCCTTACTGAGCATCTGATCTCACCACTTTCTATGTTTTATTTTTTCCAGGATGCGAAGAAGTATATTATGACTGACCTGTAGGGATATTATATGGGATCTCAGTGTTGTCTATGGAAATAATGTTGTTGTAGTTTTCCATTTTATTATGTAATGTAAACCTTATGAATGTATCTAGTACTTCCAAGGATACTAAACTAATCAGACCTTCAAGACTTGATCTTTTGTTACCATGACAATGATACTTAATAATGCACCAACTCTGGGCTTCTGGGTTCGGGGCGTTACAGATATCTATAACGTGATAATATACCACTTGTACTTCACTTTAAATTGTCTTTGAAAAAGGATCCCACTAAAGATGATGATATTCAATTTATGTATAAAATACCTTATGCTAATTGTAAGATCTTGAGTTTTCGTATGAGGTATAGATCCTTTTGTTTTCAGTTTAAATGATTAAATATGGCCTAATGTGAATACCATCTGTGGTTATGGGGGTATCAGGGGTGCAAAGGTCTTGTTCGGGGTCCAAAACCTAAATTTTTGGGAGAAAAAGATAGGTCACGCAGTTATTAGAAACTATGTGGGACAGGCCGCATGGTCTGACTAGCCGTACGAGACCTGGACAGAGGGATGGAGGATCCCGCGTGGTTTCTCAAATCATGTTAAAGGAAGATCACACCCATGTGGGTACATATGAAGTTTTTGATAGTGGATTGAGACATTTGTTTCACACAGTTAGTCAAATCATGTCGGACAACCATGCGATGTGACCCTTCATACTACATTAGGTGCACAATTGGCGTGCGGTTTGGCCAACCGTGTGGCCAAAAAATGCGCCCCAGTATTTTGTGTGAATTAAAATTTTGAACCAATTTAATCTATTATTTCAACCTTATTTTCATTCTTCTCCTTCCATTGGACAATAACATGTTGAGATCCCTACATTGAAGCTATTTCATAGCTTTTGATCATGTTCTTCCATCCGGACTCGAAATCGAGAGTCGTTCATCTCATTGGATCTGCCTTAGTGAGTACTCAATTCCTTTTGATTAATTCTCCATTTAACTTTAGATTTAAAATTTTATTTAGGTGCAAGATAATATGACCCAATTTCAGGTTCTTTTTCCATTCTTCATTATTCATTTGATCTGTGTCGAATCAGAATTTGATACTGGATAAGCACTCTAGTAAAGACCTATGATAGGTGGTATATACTTTTCCCATTTGGTTTGGTGCTTTATAAAGCTAGTTTCTAATGTAATTCCAACTAAACATTCTAGTTCAGACCCAAAAATGAATTTATTAATTGATTTAAATGTAATTGAATCGGTTAGGAATGCCCTTAGGTTCCTTTGAGTTATATTGGTGGTTGGTTCCCCAACCGAGGTCACCCATGGGGTGTGACGTATGAATTCACCTTGCATATGCCTTGTTAAATCACCCCTAGGGTGATTTTTGCTTTCCTTGTCAGAGGAAACCTATTAGTAATTGAACTGAATGAAATTTATTAAATAGAAGATGACACTAGTGAAAAAATTATTTATTATGTCTGTTTTTTTTTTGTTTTTTACAATAGTTACATGGATCCGTTATTATAGGAGACATTGTAAATATGTATTTAACATCTCTTAAAAAATTACATTATAACTGAATAATCAAATTGTTTTTTTTCATCAGTTATTATATAACTGATTTGAAAAAACTACACATAGATGGTTTTTCACATCGGTTATTTTATAACTGACATGAAACAAAATTAAAAATAATTCATTTCAACCTTTATCTACATAGACAACCAAAAAATTAAACAAGTAGTATCAGTATAAAAACTAGTAATATAGAAGCAGCAGAATAATAACCAACAATACATTTATAATTAAAAAATTGAAAATTACATTATTTTGTAAAAATAAACTAAAATCCAACTAGACCTGTAAAATTATTTACCCATTCCAGTATTAAGTGTGTGATCTATTGTGTACTATAAGTCAAAGCATAATGAAAAATATACAAATTAAAAGGAAATAATTTAACACGTAGTATGAATAAAACAAATGAAATATTAAGGAATAGTCTATAAAGAAATATAACCTGATTGAATTTCGTAACTATCCTAGTTGAAATTATTTCATACATAAATCATAACACATAATATTAACATTTTTTTATGCCTTTTTTTTATTAAAACCCAGTTTAAATGAGTTTTTCAATTAAAAATAACATTTTTAGGTAATATATCCACAATGTTCAATTTATAAATAAAAATTCACCTTCACATTTACATATTTGATCTTGGGGATCTTTTTACTTATGGTCTCTTGAAATAAATTCCATCCCCTATTAGAAAATATTAACAATGAAATAAATTTAAAAATAATTATAATATAATCAACTATTAAGAAATTTAAAATTACATTTCCAAAATATCTTTAAAATTTTGTCGTACTTCACAATGGATAGAGTAGAACCAGTAAAGTGTCTTCTCCCTTGTAAATAAAACACCTAACATCTAATGGAAACTATCATAAAATAAAATTTAATTTTTGTGGTTATTATGTTAAATAATATACAACACTTTTTGAGATAAATTTTTCTTTCTCTTAAAGATAAGAAATCATCCAATACTGATTAATTGCATGCTTTTGAGATCTTTCAGCAATATAAATTGTTCTTTATGCTTCATTCATTTTCCTCGCTACATGTGAAATGAACTGTGGGTCCATAAATCCATAAACATATTTCCTTTCATTTTCCTTACAAATTTTATAATTATACCTAATAAAAAACATACATAAGTATAAAATTTCAATAAATTAAATACAGGTAAATATTTATGTCATGGATTATTGGGAAAAAATTTACATTGTGTTGATTCCCAACATTTCTCTAGTTACAATCTCCATGATATCATTTCTCTAAATCCCCACATTCATTTCATGACCAAAAACATCATCTTCCATTGGAATCTCATAAAGACCCGATAACAAATTTCAATATCTTGACAGTCTATCAAGATTACTAGAAACTATATCCAAAGTCATAGCTCTTTTTATTTGTTTCTGAATATATAATATTTATTTACCTTTAAAATATTCTTATAAAAAATATATAAAAATAAATAAACATTAAAATTTTAAAACAAAGATAATACAAAAATGAAATAATAGATACAATATACACATACCTCTATGGTAATATGTCGCAGATGTCTAGATGGCGAAACTAAAAAGTGGCAGATAATTTTTATAACTATAGTCACCTCATCTTTAGGGACTGGTACACCAATTGATCTATCTATAATATCCTATATAGAAATAATATGATAATTTATCTCTATCTGTTGATGATAAACGGTATTCCAATATAAAATATTATCCCATATGCAGTAATATGATACCGAGGATCATCAACATATAACTCACAGTAACTGGGAAGCTGTGGCGGAGGGGGTGTTGGAGTAGGATAAGAAGTGGGGTCTACAGGAAAAGTTGGAGGAGAGGGATATGCTGGAAGAGGAGGAGGAGTGGGAGTTGTAGTCTTAAACTATTTTTTCATGTCTGCAATCATAGACTGTACTGATACTATGATCTTATCCTTCATCGTCACGTTAAAATTCTGAACATTAGACTCCTAAGATTCAATCTTTTACTATAAAAAACCAACATTGTATAAGTTAAATAATGTGGAAACACTTTTCTCACTAATACACCCTCTGGGTATCCCCGTACATGACCCAGGTGTTCAAGCTTTACCAATTCTACAGATGAAATATCCTACCTACCCTAAACCACAAAGACCCTCTGTGTTCTTTACTCTTTAATAGAATCCTATATGAAATATTTGAAAAATTATGGAATGATTCAAAATATATAAGGAATTGAATTAACTTAGATAAATAAATAAAATAAACATCTTACAATCCTCTTAGCTATAACCCTCTAATATTTCATAAGATATTGACACTTTTTTCACATCTGATCCCTTATCCATTTTTCGTGTCGAGCTGGGGGTGGAGAGGAAACCTCTCCAGAGGTTGAAGACTCAGCTGTCAGTTTTTGAAAATTTTCAGCCATCAATTTTTCTTCTAATAACGTATAACCTCCTCAAGATAAAGTAAGAGGGTATAAATTTATATATTGGATCTCTTGATGAGGTCTCCTCAATTATTATAAATTAATAATAAGAAATCATTAATAATATCATTAATATAAAAAAATTATAAAAGTTTACATTCCACTTACCAAAAATGATTCATGTATTCCACTTTCAACAAATTGCCTCCATGTGTATTCATCTATAAAAGGATATATATCACATGGATTTTTATTTTTCCTATGACCAGAAATGAAATCAAATGTGAGGGTTGATTTGAAATCTCTCCATCTCATAGGAGCCAATGATAAAAATTTCTTTCTAACCCCTCTAGTGTCAGGTATATTATGTGTCATCTGATAAGAAGGGAAAGACATATATTACTATAAAAATTTCAATATTAGTACAACCATAACAAACAATCTTACCAAAATGGTCTCCCAAATTGAGATTGTGTTACTTTTTCAACACTTATCCAATCATTAATCAAAATATTGACTTTTCTTTTACCCTGAACTGATACAAAACTCTTGAATTGTTTTTCATTATGACCACTTGGAATATCATTATATTCAAAGTCAACTAGTATCCTCTAATCCTGGCTATGAGCAACTGATAATTTTGGTAAACTTGTGCTTCCACGTCTACCGACCCTCAAACTCTTCTTTGGCTCTTTGGGAGTATATGACTCTTGTAAAGAAGGATAAGGATCATCAAGAGGATAATGTGCACATTCCTACCTAGAGTATGAGTATTCTCATCTCCAAAAGTATGTGGTTGATTAGTGGATTGATCTATCATTATCATACAAATAAAAGAAACAAACAATTAGAACAGAAATATACAAATTAAACTACTAGAATTTTAATGTAAATAAAAAATTAAAAATTATGAAAAATAAAAGTAAAATAAAACTTAACACATTATTATTCATATTTTTTATAGTTAACAAAAATTCTAAAAACTGTAATGATATATGAAATTTCATGTAAATGAATGAAAACAAATCCAGTGTAGGAATATTAAAAATGGTACAGCCAAATAAATAATTTTTTATGGAAAAAAAGAATATTTTTTCAATAAAATATTATAAAATATTTTTGTTTTTATTTAACAAATTATATTTCAAATAATTTTTTTCAATAAAATCAATAAATAGATAAGTTACGTAAGTGTAAGCATGGTAAAATAAACAAAACTAAACTAATTTAAACAAAAAATTTAACTTATTAGTTTTAATATTTGTTTTAATAATGAACATTAAAGTAACATATCTAACTTTTTATGAAATTTATAAAATTAAATGTGAAATAAATATATGTTACCTGTAATATGGGGAATGTACTAAAGGATTGTTTTCCCAAATTCCTTCTTCATGATTGTTCCTTTCGGCACAAACCATGTCTACGATGTGATCATCATTATTATATGTTACTATTTCCATGGAAATAGGAATCTCACATAAATCAACATCTTATTCAAGTTTATCATCACCAATATATTGTTTTTTTCTTATAAAATAATAGAACACTGCATATCATATTGATCAAGAACATATAAATTTTGTTTTTCATGTTTTCCATTATAAAAGGATAAATTTTGTATTCCAATCTATTCAGATTAACAAGTGTTATTCCAAATTCATTGTGTCTAACATTGTTGTTATAGATAAACAATTTTTAGCTAAACACTAGAACATTAAATTTAATGTAATCAACCTCCCATATTTCTTCAATGACTCCGCAATATTCACTTGATGTGTAAATTGGGTCTTTGTCTTTAGAACTCGGAAAATGTATTGCTTCCATGAACACCAATACACAACAATTCTGAACTTCACTTTTTTTGTCCTGATCTTTCATATGAAATGTATAGCCATTAGTATTATACTCATACCGTGTTATCGCATTTAAACATGGACCACCCACTAACTGTCTTAATGATTCTGATTCATCTGATATACCAAGAACGGTCTTTTTAAACCATCTAAAAAGAGTTGTGTTATGATCATTCAAAATCCATATATCTTTCTTTTTTGGATGACATTGTTTCAAAACATTAATATTCAATGTTATATATGGTTTAGAATCATCTATGTTATTCAATATTTATATTTTTACCTTCTTTATCTTTTCACCTGACAATTATTTTATTTTGAAGCCACGAATCACATTTCCCTCATAATTAAATCAGTCATAGAGAGATAGAGGCAAACCAATGTGCTCCATTGTAGAAAATTAGCTTCTATAAAACTACACAACCTCCTCATAAATATATTATCAACAATGGAGGCTTCAGGTTAATATGGATTCTTAATATACCCCTTCAATATCTTCATATACCTTTCAAAAGGATACATTCAACATAGATATATAGGTCCGCAATCATTATTTCTCAAACCAAATGAACCATTAAATGCACCATTATATCAAAAAATTGAGGAAAATATATTTCCAATTGACAAAGTACAAAAAATGCTTTGTTTCCCAAAATGTTAAAAGAATTAAAATCAATCACCTTATTACAAATTGAATTGAAAAAATAACACACCATCATGATTTTTTTTACATGGATTGGAAATATTCCACACAATTAAACTGGTATATGTTGTTGTATCATCACGTGAAAATCATGAGATTTCATACCTATCAACTATAAATCCTTTAAAGACACAAATTTTTTTACATTTTAAGAATAACCTCGTGGCACTTTGATATCATGAAGACACTAAAAAAGGCTAATTTTTTCCTCTTGGATAATGTATGACAAGATGGGTGAAGAAATTTTCACCTTCCATTAGATGTGGGAGATAACTCAAAACGTATTCCCATTGACAATAAGTCCAATAATGCATTCAACCCATCATTAGTCTTTCATTAAATATCTAACAATGTTTCAATCATGCTATCACAGGTATTCTTCTCCATATGCATCACATCAGTGTTATGTTTCACCTCATGATATCTCTAATATGGTAGCTCAAAAAATATTGATCGTTTCTTACAAATATTTCTATCATTACCAGATGTATGTGTCTTTCCAAATGTCACATTAAGGGTTTTTTCCCTCTCAAAATACTAATTTGTGGATAAATTTTTTAGAGAAATATCAAATTCTTGTGAGCCATTGAATTCCTTTTTTAATCTGCTATAAGCATCATCCATAGACAAAAACATTTTATGACCCATGTATAATGTTTTTCTACCGTGATGCAATTGATAATATGAAGTCTATTTTTCACAAATTGGACACACTTTATGCCCCTTAACATTGTATCCAGACAAATTTCTACACATTGGTAAGTAATTTATAGTAAACATAATCATTTCAGGTAGTTAAAAATATTCCATTTTAAAAGATTCATACACCCTAATACCATCCTCACATAATACTTTCAAATCATCAATTAATGGTGATAGAAAAACATCAATATCATTTTTTGGTTGTTTTTATCCAGATATCATTAAATTCTACATGACATATTTTCACTCCATACAAAATTTAGAAGATAAGATGTAAATAACCAATAACATAGGCCATGAACTATGTGTGCTACTAAGGCTTCGATATGGATTCATTCAATCCATTCACAATCCAAGTCTCAGATTTCTAACTTCATTTCTGAATTTAGGAAATTAGTGATCAATTTTCTTCCACTGTGGAAAATCAGCTGGAAGACGTATTTTTCCCTCACATATCCACTCATCAACATGCCATCTTAACCATTTTTCATCTTGTGAATTAGCAAATAATCATTTAAAATGAGGAATTATATAGATATACCAAAATGTATTGGCAGGGGTCTCTGTAACCACTAAATCAGCCTATAAATTTTCTTTCAACTTATACCGTGATGTTCCACATTTAGTACACTCTAATTGAAATTCATATACCTTCCTATAGAGCATATATTCATTCATGTATGTAGGTATTTTTTGTGTACCCTAATCCCAAAATCCATGTTATTTTCTTCACTTTATAATGTGAATCAGGAATACCATTGTCTTTAGGAAGAATATCTTTCAAAAATTGTAGAAAATTAGTAAAACTTTTTTCACCCCAACCACGTTTCGCCTTCAAGTTAATAAATATTAACACCGATGATACAATCGTAAATTCTGTAAAACTAGGATACAGTGGTTTTTTAGAATCACTGTATAGATGCTCAATTTTTGGTTCTTTCTCAATTTCATCTACTTCAATATCACGAATCTTTTCTTCAATTTAATTATAGTTTCCATCTTGCAAAGCAATATCAATAATAGATCTGAAATTATGACCAATTCCACCATTCCAAATCCAAGGTTTGTAACTAAGATTAAAACCATGAAAAATTAAATGATCTTTGACCTCTCTACTTTTAATCTTCGTCATATTTAAACATTTTAGGTATGGAAAGAAATACATGTCGTTGTTTGGAACATTTCATTTAGAAAATTCCAAAAAAGTATCAACACTATCCTCGTATTCATCACTCATTATAAGTTTCATAATCCAACTTCAACTCATTATTACCTATAAAAAATATAAAAAATATATATCTTGTTAAGATATGAAAATTTTATATGTATATGAAATATTCCATAATTTGAAAGTAATACAATTTTTAAATTTAAAACAAATGTATGCGTATTTGAAAAATATAATTATAAATTATATACAATTGTGGAATATAAGTTTACAAATAAATGGTAATTCATAAAAATATATGCATGGAAATAATTTACAAAATAAAATATAGTTAGATAAGAAAATTATATATTTATATTAAATATTCCATAATTTGATAGTAACACAATTTTGAAATATAAAACAAATATATGCATATTTGAAAAATATAATTATAAATTTTATACAGTAGTGGACGATAAGTTTATATATAAATGGTAAATCATAAAAATATATGCTTGGAAATAATTTAAAATTTCAAATATAGTTAGTCTAAATTTTAATGTCTAGTATACACAATCATTGGGATATTAGATATGCACATTCATCAAGGTTGTAAGCTGTTTTGTGGACAATGGATTCAGTTAAGGAACCATATGGAATGAAAATGAAATTTGTTTGGGGATCAAAAATATATTCTAATTCTCATACATTTAATGATATTTCTCCAACTCAACTAATTCTTTATAATAATTCACTCACATTTTAATGATAATTTATTGAGAAATAAGATAGAAAACCACTATGTAAAAATAAATCATCATCCACTAGTGTGATGTATTATTAACCCATGATTTTTTTTGTGTCAATGTAACTGATGGAAAAATCAATACATAAGAATAAAACCCTTAAAGAAATTTGATAATTCAATCACGTTTTATGTCACACTATAGTTTAACATATTTCTATGAGATGTGGAATATGAATAATGTCCAAGGGTTACCACATTCAAATCTTCTTCTATAATTTATCATAACACTAGTCATGGCTATGGATTTCATGGGGTGAGGAACCGTACTCAATGAAACACAAATTAGAAATGATGATTTTGGTCATATGATATAATCTAAATATGTCACCATAGGTATATGATACTTTTTTTGAATTATTTATTAATATTTCCTATGAAATCACTATTGTTTATAAGACACTATATTGTAAATGAAACATGATAATATAAAATATTGAAATATATTGGTTGTACGTATCAATCTATAAATCAGAACCCATCAAATCGAATAAAAATCCTATGAAACTGGAGAATGAAATATGATATTGTATGACCAAAAAAATTTTAAAAAATTTAATTTCATGATTGAAATTAAAATTACAAATAATTTCTTAATGATAACTTGTATCATAAAACATATAAAATCCATCATTGTTCATCCATGAAACAGTTTTCAAGGAATGTTCATGGACATTTAGAAGTATAAAATAACATTATTGTGGCTTGTAGGAGGATAAAATTATGATATTTTATAGAGAAAATTCCATGTTTTAGCTACAGATGAAATGATATAACAAGAGGAGATTAAACAATATGTTAATGTGATATTTTTTTAAATGAAATCTAAAGAAACAGACTTAGGGAATTTTCTAAATTGAACGATTGAAAGAGAGGTGTGTAAGGCATACATGAGAGTTGATAGTCGATCAAATAGAATGATCTAATGAAAAAAAGATGATGAATGAAGTTGGAAACAAGGTTGGAGGCCACGAGATCGAAGAAATGATTTCGGGTTTTTGTACAAGAGAGAATGAGTCTACCTTTTCCTGATCAAAAAACACCGTATTGACTCAGAAGGGGAATTTTAAGTGATTTATCATGTCGATTATTATATAACCGACATGATAAAGAAATTTTAATTAGCTTTATCATGTTGGTTTTAGTATAACTAACATGATAAATTTTTTTACAACACTGGTTATAGACTAAATGTCATTATAAAGAAAATCTCATTGCTTTATAATGTCAGTTATTCTATAACCTACGTAAAAAATAATTTTATCAGATAGGTTATAGAATAACCGATTTGATAAATCCATATACATGACTTTCCATGCGAGTTTTTAATAACCAATGTTAAAATTCCAACATGATAAATCATTTTTTCACTAGTGTGGTTTTCCTCCATTGCATGTTGATGCTTTTAGTTGAATTGTTTATATGAAACTTCCACTGCTTGAATGGTTTGTTGAGAAATTTTAAATATGGGTGTGTATACTCATAGTATGACATTGAATGTGAATTTATTAATGAGTGGGTAAACTCATGATATTAAATGGTAAACGAATTTAATGTTGAAGATTACATTGGACACCATCTGTGTGTTATGCCATGGGTTAATGAAATAGTAGAGAATGCCTTGGACCTATAAGCTCCATGGATTCTGATTCTTATTTTGTAGGATTACTTGGGAATTTCTACCCTTAGAATCTTGTTTTTCTTGGGCTCTCGGTGGACATGGTCAGTAGACATGCTCCTTGGACCCAACTCAATCCTAACCTAATTTCCATCGAGATTATCATGGGTCTCGATGAGGATGCCTTAGTCCACTATACCTTGGATTCGGTCCTGAGAGGTCTAACATTATTGATTTTTTAATGTTTCTATGGATTATATGAAACTTATGGATATATGGAAAGGCCATGATTGTTTGATAAATTGGTGGTACGACATGGTCATGGATGAAAATTTATGTCTTCATGTACAGTGGCGTCATGTTAGTTACTTATGTATTGTATGTAGCTGCCTTGTTATAGGAGATTAACCATGTTTTTCAAGGATCCTGATATGGATATTTGGTATCACTTGTCTTGTAGAACATATGAAATGGGAACTTTACTTTTCTTTCTGCTTACCTATGATACATAATGCACACTGATTAGCTTTTTATATTACACGTCGATGATCTATTATAGACCTTTGGGTGACTGCCTACCAGGATTGTATATCACACCCTATTAGGGCCACCATCGGGTACTCGAATAGACTATATGGATATAGGTAGGGACCATGGAAATTTCCAATAGATCGATGCCTGACTTTGTTCCATGATTAAGAGCAGGGGAGTATAGGATCGAGTTGAGGCTTGTGATGTTGTCTGGAGATAACACTTTTTTGGTTTTTTTGGTATTTTGGATACATGTATCAAATTGTATTATTGTTCACATATTTTGGATTATTTTTAGAAATGTGTTTCATCATCATAGGTGTATGATATTACCTCTTCCTTTATTCATAAATTATTTTCTTTTTAATCTACCTGTTGTATGAATGTTTTACATCTTCTTATATTAATTGTTATTGATATTCTGTTTTCCAAAACTTTGGTAATGAGGGAAAATTATTTCCAAAAACAGACCCTAGGAACTTACTACAAGTCTCCATCCTCTGGAGTTTGGGGTGATGCACTTAATTTCTTATTGTTAACTAGCCCAGGGCACTATTGAGTGAAATTCAAGTTCAGGATGTTACAAAGTGTAATCGGAGAAGTTTTATTTTTCTAATTTATTATTTGGAGATAATAGATGAGGATATTAAGGTATTAGTATTTGGTAATGAGCTATTATTGGGTGTAACTAACCCACATATAGGGAAAATCCAAATTTCATAGAATCAAATTATTTTTTTCTAGATTTTGAATATTATAGTTGATTTGATTGCACTGTTGGGTGATGCACTTGACTTGTGTTATTATTATTGATATGAATATGGGTTATATTTTTTTGCAACCCAATGATATGAGGGTATGAAATATCATGCATCATTTTAGGAACTTCACAGGATTCACATTCCATGAATTATTCCATTCCATATAGGGTGCATTTCATGTTTTCATGATATTGTGATAGGTTTCATGCTAGATATACTTTCTGTTGTGATAAACATGCGTGCAGGGAATTGAGAAACAAGTTGGGAAAATAGAGTGTCTTCCGTAACCTAAAGATTATTTTCTTAATTAGTCTTCAAAAGACTCCCTAAGAATCCAATTGTGGCAGGTTTAGTCAGGGACCATGAGCTGCATGGACTAGAATGTGTTATATTGTGAATTGGGTGGATTCCATAATTCAGCTTATGAAGAGTATGTTCCCTTATGGATTGAAAAGTAATGATCCATTTGATAAAATATTTAGAATGAAATGTGAGATGAATGAAATTTCAAATTTCAAATGAATTGATAAATAGAGAACTCAATTTAGACTCATCTTTTGAGTGGCTAAGAGGCAGTGTCACTAATGAATTTTAGTAACATTTTCATTTTACTAGTCCTAACCTTAGGAGATGGATATGTGGTATAACTTGTTTATAGGAAGGTTTGACCTGTCCTATTCTTTTGAGCATAAAATTATGATATCATTCTTTTCTAAGATGAGTGTTTGTCATTATAGATACATACCACAATAATGACCTCTAGTCATACTCCAGGAGGGTGGCGACAACTACGCTCCAGAGGAGGTAGGTCATGCGCTACCATTGGATCCTTATATAGTTCTACATGCGGGACTATTAGTAGTACAAGAAATAGGTGATGAGTCATAGTTCTGTGTGGGGTTTTACCACTTCATATAGACTTTCCAGGGAGCACCACAACCTTCCTTTATTATGGTTGAGCTGACGCATGTTTTCCAATAGCTGCATCCTCACATGTTTTTGGGGTATAGAGGTCCACAGGACACTGATCTTTGGCTTTAGAATATTCTATAAATATTCTAGTATCTAGAGACACCTCCTAAGATGAGAGTGAAGCTCACAACTTACATGTTATGTGGTGTAATAAAGCACAGGTGGGATGTTCTGAACCAGACTGATGCACTATGAGATATGGTTTTGGATAATTTGCAAACATGATTATATAACTACTTTCTTCCCAAGAATATGAGAGTAGAGTTGTATAGTGAGTTCATGTGTCTGGAGCAGAGTGTGATGACGGTGATGTAGTATTCAGCACACTTTTCAGAGTTGCAGCGTTTTTCACTAATATACCTTATTGATGAGATTTTGATGGTGAGATGATTTGAGTAAGGTCTCTAACATGTTTTTCAATCTTAGGTCAACATGTTAGGGTTTATGAGTATTACTGATATAGTAAATCAGACTTTTATTACAGAGAATAACCTAAGGGAAACTGGGGGCACAACTAAGAGTAGTGATGTATCTTGACACAATGGTTCAACATCTTCAGGAAGGAAGCATCGTTTTGAGGATTCCCGTGAGATGAATACTAGTTATGACTCTAGTGATGTTAGTACAGTTTTATATCTTTAGTGTGGTAGAAAAGGACATTTGGGGAATTAGTGTGATCATAACCCAGTTGAGTGCCAAGCTTGCTATGGGATGGGCCATGTGCAATGTTTCTGTAGGACCTTCCATCCAACTATTTTTGGTGGGGGGTAAGATACAACACCAGGTTCAGGAGAAAGCTTCTAAGATCCATGTTAGGCAGGGAGTTGGAGTAGTACTAGTCAATTAGGACAATGTGGTGGTGTTCATGGATGAGGTATCCAATCACCAGTTGCACCGAGACAGAAGAGCGATCCAACTCTGAGTAGTGAGGTTGTGTTACTGGGTTGCGATTCAGGCCAGATATATTTTGTACAACGTACCCCCAAGGATCAGGGTACCACATCATATTCGGAAAGAGGTACGATCTTAGTAGCATCAACTCTTGTATGTTCTCTTTTTGGCATAGGTTCGTCACATAGTTTTATATACGTGCCTATTGTGGGGAGCCTTGGAATCATTATACTATTTTATGAAAGAATTATGACACTTGATACTCCATTTGGGATCAAAAAAGAGAGTGTAAACTACTGTAGGGAGTGTCCCCTTGATATTGGTGGGTGTCTCTTCATCTGGATTCTCTTTTTCTTAGAGATGATAGGGTTTGACGTCATACTCACAATGGAATATATAGTGTGTCATCGATCCCTCATTGATTTCTATCATTGGAGGGTGACATTCACATCATTAGAGGACATAGTTTACATTCACAAGGGTGAATGGGTTGTCCAGGAAATATGATCTTGACCACAACATTGTGGGTTGGGATGGATGACACCCCATATCGCTAGTTTGTATATGGATGATATCAGAGCACGTCATGGATAATTTCCTCTCGGGGATGACTATTTCATGGATGTTTTCCTGGATAGTATTTCTAGTTTACATCCAGAGAGAGAGATTGAGTTCTCTATAAATCTAGTTCCAAGATTTTGACTGGTATCCATTCCTCCTTACTGGATGGTTGCGATGGAGTTGCAGGATTTCAAAAGGAAGCTAGAGGATTTAGGGGCAAAGGGTTTTATTTGAACAAGTATATATATGTGGGGTTCATCAGTTTTTGTGTGTGAAAAAGGTGGATGATACCATTTGGTTATGTGTGGGTTATTGAAAATTGAACCAATTTTCACTTATGAATTGTTATTTGTTACCACGGATAGATGATCTTTTTTACCAACTTCGAGGACCTCGGGTATTATCGAATAATTATTTGATATTCGAATATCATCAGGTGAATGTTTGACCTACAGGAATACTTCATATATATTTTCATACAAATTATGGCCTATATGAATATCTGGTTATGTATTTTAGTCTCATGAACGTGTCAGTAGTTTTCATGGCGCTGATGAACTGAGTTTTCTATCTTTATTGGGATTCATTTGTGGTGGTTTTGTGGATGATTTATTGGTGTATTCTCAAAATTTAAATGTCTGTTCCAAAAATCTTAAGATAATTATAGATAAAATGAGAGAGAATCATTTATATGATAATCTCACAAAGTTCCACTTTTGGATGGGTCAGATTCACTTCTTGGGTCATATCATCTTAGATACAGGAGTATCAGTTGATCCAGAGAAGGTGGGAGCTATAGTTTTCTGGGAGCATCCGAAGAACATCTTTGACATACTTTATTGGGGATTACTATATATTACAGGAATTTCATATAGGACTTTTCATGCTTAGCATCACCGCTAATGTTCTTGAATAATATTGGTGTGAATTTTGTACAGTCAGATACATGTAAGATAGCCTTTCAAGAGCTAAAAGGGGGATTGACTTCAGTGTCAGTACTGATTCTTCCAGAGTTGGGTTGAAGCTACATCGTATATCGTGATTCATAAGGTATCGGTCTAGTAGAATCAATTTTACAGGGAGATTTATTCATGGAATACGGGTCTTGATAGTTGAGGTTACACTAGAGGAATTACCCGATGCATGATCTCGAGTTAGATGTGGTTGTACATTCATTGTGTTGTCTGAGACACTATTTATTGGGAGAGACTTTTTGGTGTACATGGACCACAAAATCCTAAAGTACATATTTACATAGAATGATTTGAATCTTTTTCAGATAAGGTGGGTTGAGTACCTAAAGTCATTCAACTTAGAGCTTGCCTATACACCTGGAATGGGCATTGTAGTGGTTGATGCACTATGGACAAGAACTCAGGTATAGACAGTTCAGTAGGCTAGTAGGAAATAGAAACTTATGGATTTGTTCTCTAAGATGAACATGTAGGTTCATGAAAGTCAGGGGTAGACATATCTTTCATCCTCATTTGTGACCTCTACCCTTTTGGAAAGAGTGATGATGAGGTAGCTATCAGATTCAAAGGGCCTAGTTATATAGGAGAGTGCAGTAGGTGAGGACCCACCTCTTGGTTGGACCATAGGAGAGGATTAGAATTTTCATATTCATGGTCTCATTTGGGTTCCAGTGGACATATGTGAGGATATGATGTGGGAGGTTCATTCCTTGGTTTGGGTAGTGCATCCTGGTGTCACCAATAAGTATCGTTATTTACACTATCAGTTGTGGTGGCTGGGTATAAAACATGTGGTAGCTAGTTTTGTTATGAGATGTTCCACATGTCAGTAGGTGAAGGAATGTCATCAATGACCAGTCTGAATATTACAATAGTTACCAATTCTTGAGTGGAATTGGGATGATGTTTTGATGGATTTTGTGACCGGTTTACCAAGGTCGCCTAAAGGTAGTGATGTTGTGTGTGTTGTTGTTGATAGGCTCATGAAGGTTTCTCATTTCTTTCTGATCAAGTAGACATTTAGCATGGATGAGATTGGGAGGTTGTATATACAAAAATAATATGAATTCATAGGGTCCCTCATTCTATCATTTAAGATAGGGATGCCTAGTTTACATATCGTTTCTGGTAAATTTTGTAGAGGGCCTTGGGTACACAGGTTCTTATGAGAATTACATACCACCCTCAAACTGATGGCTAGTAAGAGCATACAATATAGGTGCTTGAGGTCATCCTGTGAACATGCGTCCTATATTTTGGGAGCTCTTGGGATAGGAACATTCCCTTAGTTGACATTATATACAATAATAGTTATTAGGAGACTATACAGATGGAACCGTGTGATGCTTTGTACGGTAGGTCATATTGATCTCTCCTGTGCCGGTTGGATGAAGTTGAAGTTGCTTTACTGGGACCGTGTCTCATGCAAGAGACTTATGAGAAAGTTTAATTGATTCATAAGTAGATGTTTATTACACAATCTTGACAGAAATCTTACAGTGATCACCAAAAAACACCTCTAGAGTTTGAGGTCATTGATCTGGTCTTTTGTGTGTTCCATTAAGGCTGAGACACAGACGGATCAGAAGATAGGGTAAGCTTCCACCATAATATGGTGAACTACTCAAGATTCTGGAGAGATTCGGGTTGGTAGCCTATTGGTTGCAGTTACCTAATAGGTAACGAGACATTTATGATGTCTTCCATGTATCTTAGTGAGCCGGTCAAAGTTTAAAATTTAAATTCCATCTAACTACTATATATGTGGAAAGTTGGGTTGAACCCACAAGGAAGGCAATTCTAACCAATATTCTTCTAAAATCCTTCTAAAACTCCACTGATGTCAGTAGTGGGGTGGATTTTCTAGGTTTCTTTTTCTTTTTATAAAGTAGTAAGGTGAAAAGAATATTGAAGACATATATCTACACTAAATTGAAACTAGAGACCGTTGAAAACAAAGAGACAGAGATATATAGTACAATGTTTAAAGAACAATCTATTAAAACGCTTGGGGAAAAAATCTCCATTCTACTGGTTTTAAAGGTATTCCAATTCACTTAAAGGTTGTTGAAGAGTACGACTTTAAAGATTATGACTCACCACCCTCGGCAGGAGTTAAGTCACACAAGCCAACCAACTTAAGAGTTCGCCACTCCAAAATTAATCAACTGTGAACTTTTTGAGAAATGAACACAAGACGAACTCACTATAAGTATTTAAGTATTTTCAATCTATTAATTTTTAAAAAGTGGTTACACAATCAATATCACCAACTGACTGTGAAATTTTTAGATAATGTTCTAGTGTACAAGCAATTGGATGAACTCAGTATCGATCTCGTCGATCAATACTGAATACATTCAAATGATTAAGTGAAATGAGAATTAAAAGATAACAAGTGGAACATCAATCTATCCTCGAACTAGAAAGTATTTAGCCTAACATCCTCTTTAATATCTATACCAAGATCATTCAATTACAAAAGATAATAATAAATAGAAAATAGAGGAAGTGAACTCCCTCTGCTAGCAGGAACTGTTAATGCTCCTTGCTTCCTCCAACTCCAAGAAGTGGTTCCAAAGTCTCCCTCTGGTATCCTCTCATTGGCACTAGCTCCTTCTAATGTGTGAATGTATGTTTTTCTTCAATGAATCTCCCCCTTTTTAATCTACTTCTTGCTCTTCTTAAGTATCATGATGTCTTCTATTTCTTGTCACTGAACATTTTCCACTGACTTCAAAAGCTCTTCACATATGCACCGCTCACGTGCGTTTTTTCACGACTGGCACGTCGCGCTAGTTTTTCTCACATAACTAACACCAATAACTAGTAATTATATTTTAGAAATTATATAAAGATGAGATAACAAAGTTATTAACATAGTTAATATAAATAAAATAGTTATTTATATAATCAAGTAATATTAAGTTTATTAAATTGTTTAATGAAATCTTAAAAAAATCTTCATGAACAATTGAACATGAAAATTGTAATTAATTGTAATTAATTATTATTATTATTTAATTAAGTAATTAACTTATTTAATTTATAAATAAATTAAAGTAAATTTTTAGTTACAAAAATATGTTTATTATTTTATTAGTTAATTAAATTAAGTTACATTACTTAAATTTATAAGTTGTTAAAATTTTAGTTCTGGATAATAATTTAAATAGTTAAATTGAATATTTATAAAAAAAATATTATTATTAATGTTAATTATAATTATTATGTTTATTATTATCCCTAAAATTAAATAATTTAATATTAATTTGATAGTTTATTTTAATTCTATTTATAAATTTTTATTAGTTTTTTATTTTTTATATTTCTAATTTAATTAATTGATTAATAATTTATTTTATTATATTGAATATTTATTTAATTTCTATATTATAATTATTATTTATCTTAATTTATTTGGTATGTTTTTTTAGGTTTATTTTTTAAAAAAATAATTTATTTCACCCCCTCCCCCTTCTCCACGGCTCAACAGGAAGGGGTAGGGTTTCGGCGCTGCAACAAGATACAAAAGCTTGTGGATAGATCCCCCCTGGTGTGACTTCGGATTCTTCTCCATGACGATAGCGCCTCACACAGCAGTGCGACACCAGCTCAGACTATCGATCTCAGCTCGCGGTGCACTGGCAGATTTCTCCAGCAGTAGCGCGGCATGACTCCGATGACGGCGACACATCGGCGGCTTTAGGAAGTGGCGGCTCATGGTTGCAGCGGATCTGTGTTCATTTTATGGATCGAGGATTCAACTACGGTGGTGACAACTATCCCAGCACCTTGACCAGATCTGACCTCCATCAAACAGTGCTCAGCTAGTAGAAGCGGCAGTGGTAGTCCTCCGGGCTTCTTCACAGCGACCATTCTGATAAGAAAATTCCAGATTTGAGGAAGAAGTTCGTGATTAGGGACTTATGTAAATCAATTTTTACATTCAAAATACATATCATTAACGGTTTGGGTTTTGATTTAAACTAGTATTGGGTGTTTGTGATTAAGGAAGGACGGTTGGGAAGGGATTGAGGACTAGCGTCGGTCTGTTGAAAATGGAATCAAGAGCTTGGATACGTCTGTAGCACAAAGGGGATGTTGGAATAAGTGTCAAATAAAGATGGAGGAAAATTATGGCATGGATATCAATAGAAATGTGAAGTAATGGTGAGTGAATGAAACTGATCAAAATTATCGTCTCAGGTCCACCACCTGGACCTGAGGGTCAGGTACAGCGCGGGATGACCTTCGCGTGGCAAAAATGTGATGTGGTGGAAGATGTAAATTTTAAATAATATTGATTTTTAAAAAACAAACTGAATTATTTGAATGATTTGGACTTAAATACCCTTCAATACAGTTACAAAAAAACAAAAACTCCTAAACATTAAATCAAAACAAAATATATAATGAAAATTTATTAATAGTAAATATAATTGGAAATATAAAACAATAATAAATATTTAACAATAGTAAAAAAACTAAAAGTATAACAATAGTTAATAATTTGTTATATGTTTACATATATATAATACCTACACATAATTTTTTAACTATATACACTTTTTATATTTATTCACTCTAAATTTATTGGTGGAAATTTTCGTTGAAATTTTACATTGTTTTATATATATTAATATATTATGTATGCATACACTAAAATTTTGTATTAAATATTCCCATATATTTATAATAGGAAATATATTATGTATATTAAATAATCTATGGAAATTTCCAATAAAAGTTTTCATAGTTAATTTCCAATGGAAATAATTAGGGGAAATTTCCATTGGAATTTTGCATAGTTTTTTTTGCATTAATATACTCTCAATTATTTTTTAAGTGGAAATCCAAATTGGAAATTTAAGATGATAATTTTCTTTTTAAATTTCCACTGTAAATTTTCAGTGTATATTTGAATTGTTTATTTATGTATTAATATATTTTCACTTGTAATTTAAGTGGAAATTCGAATTAAAAAATTGTGATGAAAATTTTCTTCTTATGATCCTAGGTAATGAAATCAAATTCAAATACATGTAAAATCTATCATCAATAGAATCAACAAGCAATGAATAACTCGCACTGAAATGAGATCATATCAGGAATCCAGTTGCCACAACAAATGCTGATTTCACTAATAGCTTTAAACTTTCACTACAGGTTTTCATTGGAATTTTTCAATGGGATTGTGTGACTTTCTAGTGTAAATTTGTACTTAAAATTATATTGTATATTTATATTCGTATATATAGATATATATGTATGTATATATATATGGATTCAAATTGTGTACTGTAAATTTGCATTAAAAATTCTTAGTATAGATTTATATTAGTGATAATTTTCATTGTAAATGTAAAACACCAAATTTCAATGCTTGTTTACACTGACGTTTGTATATACATAATGAGAATTTCCACAGTAAATTTTCACTTGATGTTTATAATTTAATATTACCATGTTTATTTTCATTTGTATGTTTGTCTTCGTGTTTATTTAGTTTTCATTGAAAATTTCCATTATACTTTGAAATTATATTGGAAATTTTTAGTGCAAATTTGCTCTATGGATTTAAAAATATGTTGTATAGCGGAAAATATACATTGAAAATATCCACTAAAAATTTGATTGGAAATTGGTAATAGAAGTTTCTAGTGGAAATTTTTACTAAAGGTTTCCAATGGAAATTTGAAATGCAAATTTCCAATGAAAATTTATATTTTTTAGTTATGTATCAATATAACTTCATTGTAATTTAATGTATAAATTTGAACTGCTAGTTGAAGTTTTCACTAGAAATTTATAGTGGAAGTTTGCACTAGAAATTTTCAAGGAATGTTTGCACTAAATATTTCCCTCAGAAATGTCTACTTCAAAGTTTCTATTCATTATTTATGAAGTGTTTATTGACTCTTATAAATCCCTAAATTTTACACGAGAAGTTTTTAATGCAAATTTGGAATGGAAATATTTATTAAAAAAATTCATTTTGTACTTATGTATTAATATATTTTCATTGTAATTTTAAGTTCAAATTTGAAGTTTAAATTTCATGTGGAAATTTGCATATGAAATTTATACTGGAAATTTACATCGAAAATTTACGGTGGAAATTTACCCAGGAGTTTCCAGTGGAAATTTTGACGGGAATTTCTATCAGCGGCAATGTAACCCCCCCCCCCCCCCCAAATGCATAACGGAGGTATTTTCATCCAAAACCCCAACCTGAGGGTCAGGTTCAGGTGCCCAACCTGAGAGGATTTAAATGATCGGTGATTCAATGACTCACAGATATATAAAATAAAAAATAATTAATCAGTGAGTGGAAAAGTTGAAAACAGGGGAGAATCGGTGAGGTGCAGGGGAGTAAGGTCACTATTAGACTTTGTTTAGAAAATATCACTGTTAGTTAAAAAACAAAGGGCATAGGTCATTGTTAGTATAAAAAGAAAAGGGCCAGCAGTGCAACAGTGAGGTGCAGGGTCACTATTATGGATGTAAATTAAGAATACCGGTACAGTGCTAAATATTAACGGGTCACCGTTAGTATAAATAAAAAGGTCATAGTTTCAAAATAAAAAAAAACTTACTATTAAAAAAAGAGGTCACCCAAGGAAACAAAATAAAACCTCACCATTACGCAATAAAAATAAAAGGGTCACCAGTACCAAAAAGGTCACCGATAAAAATTAGGGTTACCGGTGCAAATAAAATTAGAGACTAAACGATTACACCAAAAATAAAAGGTTCACCATTAGAAAAAAATAAATAACTAATGGTGACCATCAAAAAATTATAAACGCATAAATTGAAATTAAAGTTAAAACTTAAGAAAACTAAATACAAAGATTGAAAATATTTAATTAAAAGAAACTAAACACCATAAATTTAAAACATGATTTTTATTAAACATAAAACTTTAAAGTCATAACTTACATTATAAATACATAACACTTAAATTAAGAACTGGATAATTGATAAACTAAAATGATAAAAGGCTTAAATTAAAATAACTATATAAATAATTACAGGGTAGAAGCAAGTAAAAATGAATTGCAACGGTGACCCATTAGGTCGCCAATAGCTCTTGCCTATCCGACCGGTACACTGAAAACAAAAGAAAATTATTAAATAATATAACTGCATAAATAAGGTTAATTAATTAATGTTTTAAAACTATTAATTAATTAAATAAATAACTATTTAAATACATAAAATTAAAAGCAAACTATTTTATTTAATCTAATCTAAAATTATTATCTTAATTAATTAGTAGGATAACTAAACAGATTATTTAATAAAGTTAAAATATTTTAATAAAAATAAGTTAAAGATTAAAATGGTTAAATAATTATTTAAAATAGAAATTAACTTATTAAAAAGTCAAGAATATTATACATAATGAAACTAAATAAGACATAATTAAATTAGAAAAGTAAAGTAAGATTAATATTATTAATTTAAAGACTAAAAATACATAATTAATTATTAAAATTGATTAATTGACAAAGATAACTATAAAAATACAAAAGTACAATTATTTAGTATAAAGTGATTAAATAATTAATTAGATCAATAAAAATTAAGTAAAAAGATGTGGAAAAACTATGTAAAAATAGAGCAACATCAAATTCCCCCACACTTAAGAATTGTTTGACCTCAAACAATACCATGTTTTATTATCTTTGAAAAAAAGATTATAAAATTTATGATTTTGTTCAAAATGTAACATTTCCAGTATTCTCAAAATAGAGGAATAAAATAATAAATCAAGTCTTGCCTATAAAAAATACTCAAAGAGTAATCTAGAAAGCTATGAGTCATCAAGCAATAAAGATGTCATGCCTCATATGTTATACAACTTAATGACTCACTTCAATCTAAGCTCAGGTTCTAATTGCAAGAGTGACAAGAGGTAAAAAAACAATGGAATTAAGGCCTTAACTAAGAAACATTTTACATTGACAGAGTCCTAGGTTCCAAAAATAATTATTTTTTTTTGAATCACCTTATTGATAAAACCTAAATGATTTCCATATAAACCAATTGACCCCTTCTTAATCTGGAATTCATCATTCCCCTCACCTTAATGAACTCATTTTTGACACTAGACACTATTTATTTTTCCCAAGCCATGTATAATTGTGCTAAGAACTGTGCAATGCACTTATTCAAGGTGTACAGAGGGATTATAGTAAATAGAAATGCACCCGGCATCTTGGATCTCAGAGACTCACTGTGGGATCCTAGATGCCCAAATTACTACAGTTCCAAAATATTTTTATGAAACCCATTTATATTGGCTCATTAAGATGATTAATTTTAATAAATAACAAAAAAGTGTGTCCCCTATGATCAATTCAAACTTCCAGTTCCAAGGATTAAGAAAAATACTCCACTAATAGATCACCAATGTCACTCTCAAAAATAATTCCTAAACCAAAATTTCCATTATATCACTAAGATAGACCACTCAGTAATCATAAATCATCACTAATTTTAGATTAAAAACAATTCTTAACTATCAATCAAAGCACTGTTCAAGGAAAGAACCATTTGAATAACAGTGTAAAATCTAAAATTATGCAAGAATTTTGAAAACATTTAACCATTTTTTACAAGAAATTTTATGTTGCAGTGGGAATTGATGGGATTCCAATTAAGCACAGTTAATCTCAGTCAAGAATTGACCCCCTCTCCCACACTTAAAACTCAAATTTGTCCCCAAAGTTGTCTTCTAAATTGGAGAAGAAAAATTAATCTATTAAGGTTCAAGAGATATTTTCAATTAAACAGATTTATGACATGTATAAAGGGTCACAAAGAAGTTCAAAAATATTAATTTCCATAATGAATAAATAATCAATAGGCTCATTAGCAAATACATACATTAACATTTCATCTAGTGATAAATATTTTCCATTAAATTTCAAACAAGGCATGAAACTTATTGCTGCAGAGTGGATATGGTGTATAAATCTGAAATTTTTGGTTCAAAAGAATGTTCAATATAATAGAAAAAAACTTGCTAACACCCCTTAGCAAAAAAAATTAATGAAAAATATAATAACCAGAAAGCATGTACCCCCACACACTTAGTTTGTAACAGTAAAGATTTAATGAACAATGAATTTCAACTTAGTGATGTACATTAATTTTTTTTAAATATGCATGATATGTAGCAGATTTAAAGAAAAAATGTTGCAGAATTTATTATACATGGAGAATTTTTTAAAGAAGAATTGTTTTTATATGCAAGACAAGCAGCATATTTTTTAAAGTAGTAAGGAGAAGAAAATTGAAATAGAAACTAATGAATAGAATACTTCCCTGAATAGATTTAACAATAGTACCCAGCTTGGGAATTCCACCCCCTTAATGACACAAGTAGCAGCATCCTGTGACAGATCCAGGAGACAAAGAACAACCAGTAATAGGTATTTCACAAAAACAGAACACATAAGCAGCATTTATTCAAGGTTAAAAAGAAACAACATAAAGACAAAAAGAACCATGTTTTTTCTCCCATGTAGTGCTATGTTTTAAAGTCTTCATACTGACTTTATTCAAGATCAGTTTTCTAGCACAGTGAAGGCAGCCAAGACCATTGGTTGCCCCTCAAAAAAAGTTTCACTCTATGCCCATTAACTAACATGGGTTTAATCACTTCTCCAAAAATTTCAATAGCTCAATTTTTAAACACCCTTACTACAGTAAAAGGTCCAGACCACTTGGAATTAAGTTTTCCCGGAAAAAGTTTAAGTCTATAGTTAAAGAGGAGGACCTTCTGTCCAGGTTTGAATTCTTTGGTTTGAATGATAGAATCATGAAATAATTTAGTCCTCTCTTTGTAAATCATTGAATTATCATAACTCACTCTATTACATCCCGCCTTTTTATAACATAAACATTCATTACATTATAAAAAACCAAGGATCTTTAAGATTTAGTGTCTTGGAAACCAGGAAATTAATACATGATAACATAAAAACATTCTTCTTCAACACTATAAAGGCTTATTCATTTGTTCATCCTAAGTTAATTACAACATCTCATAAACTCAGAGCATACATCAAATGAAAGGGTGAGTAGAGGGCCCAGTAAGGGAAACAAGGGAAACATTTTACATGTGAACTTAAGATACATCAAAAGTCATGAAAAATAACTTTAAGGAATGAGAAAGAAATTATGAGGCATATCATAATAAAAATAACGTGTTTCATAACTTGGATATGTGGCTACAACATTGAACATAGACAATCATTTCCATTTCACCAAGGTCCATCCCCAAGGTGTCATTATAAATTACCAAGGTTATTCACCAAGGCGTCGTTAAAAAAGGGTCATCTCTAGAGATTAAGTCTTTACCCAATGCATTGGAGCACTATCAGGGTGCACCATTAAATTAGCCTTTATTATCATGTAATCCAAATATATAATCATCAATCATTTCATAAAAAACCCATATAGAATAAAAGAAATGGGTTTCATTTCATAGTCATCAAATTTTAAAAACTGCTTTAAAGATGTGATCTTTATGTCACTTTAAACCCACAGAAAAAGGAAGCAGGTTTTATGTATGTAAATCCGAGATTTAAAATAAAAAATTTTGATATATATGTGAATACCCCTTTAGAAGAAATATCTTTGAGTATTCACTTAATAAAATAAAAGAATTTGAGAAAAAGAGAGAGACATTTTGAGACGAAAATTCTGCAGCATAACGGCTATGTTACAGGGTTTTGGAAAACATTGAAAAGAGAGGGGACAAGGGTCACCCACTCTTATATGATACATAAAATAGTATAGGGACAGAATATAATGTATATAAGAACATGGTAATGAAATTTTAAAGACATACTATATGAAATGAAAAACATGGAAGGAAGGCAAAAATAAGATTTCTCTTATGAAAATTCAGCAGCCCATGGGCGTCACTTAAAACATCAAAAAATGAATTGACGAGATCAAATAGGGTCTCCCTTCATATGAACATAAAATATCAGTATGATAGATTTGGAGATCATACCCCAACATAATAAAATGGAACTTGAAAGACTTGACATAAAAATAGAACTTGAAAATGAGAAGGATGAAAGAATCTCTTAAAAATTCAGCAGCTTAACGACACCACTTAAACATTCTTAAAATGAATTGATGAGAGAAAGAGGGGGTATCTCATCATATGAACATAAAAAGGATAGTAGGATGAATATAAAAGAACATTCCCAACATAAGAACATAAAGCATAAAATAAATGACATAAAAGAGAGTACTTGGAAAGAAAAAGAGAGGTAGGATCCCTTGCCTTAAAACGTAACTCTAAAAACTCGATGGTTGGGACCTTGAGGGATTGGGGGAACCTTGGGAGGACTCCTTGGGAGGTAAGGAGACCAGGACTTCGTCGAGGATGATTTGGAATGGAAATGATGAGATAATGTCTTGGTATTTATAGGGGAAGTGAGGGGAGAATGCATTAATGGCCAAGGGACAACTCATTGGTGGTATTGGCAAAACCATAGGCTTGCCCATGGTATTTCCCAAGGTATTAGGCCACATGGAACCCCTCATACAATAATTCATCCTCTTTAGTCGACCATCCCTTAAAATATCTCATGACATCATCATGATGCAGTCATGATGTCATTAAACATACCGAAACCCTAAAACTGTATTTTTACTATTCAATGAAAATTCAACTTTTTCAGAAAACTCCAAAAAATTTATCTTAACATAATATCAATTCTCTAAATTAAAAAATAAACTAAATTTTATAAAATATTTTTCTAAATATTTTTAATTTAATTTATAAATAAAAACACTATTCACCAAAAATTCAATTTTTTCATAAAAAACCCAAAAAATTACCTTAACATAATATCGATGTTCTAAATTAAAAAATAAATTCCATTTTATAAAAATAGTTTTCTAAATATTTTAAATTTAATTTTTAATTAAAAAACACTATTCACTCGAAAAAACTATTACTTGACTAATAATTTCTGAAATAGTTATTTACCTATTTTATTGAATCACTTTACTTAATCAAGGTGCTTATATTATATTAATACTTTATTTAAGTGAGATTACTAATCCATTTGGTCACCTTACTAATCCTAAGCATAAAATCATTATTCATAAATTACTATTCACCTAAAATTAAGTTGATCTTATTAGAATCCAAATTTCTTACTGAACACATTTGCAGAAGTACATTTTTTAAGAATCATTACACATCATTAATTATTTATGGTTTACAAAAATATTTTAAAATATCCTTTTTTTTATTCATCAATAATATGCATCCTACATTTATTCGGACATTTTGAAAATTCACAAACTTCACCATAAGAATAAATCACAATTTTTATTTATCAAAGGATTACACAAAGCAGTTATGGTATCCTTACATAGCCCCTTATAACCCCAGCATAGGACTTAAGTGTAAGGTGTGTTAAGGTTAGAGAAACCGAGGGTGGCTCGACCAACATTGCACGAGTAGTAAATTCTATCAGTTTAAACTTCTCATGAAGGAGATTCCATTCCGGCTTCACACAATGATGTTCGGCTTGGTTTTGGTCCAGAGAAAAGTACAAAGGTGCTACCTCCTTCCAAAGTTCTGTTAGATGGGGTTCGATTGGCCCGAGACTACTGGATTAGGCCATCAAATCTTCTTTCTATATTAATTATCCAACATCACTTGTATTCAGAGATAGTAATCGCAACATTTAGTTTCCAACAGTCATATTGACCAATGGTCATATAACATTCTAAACCCAATGGTCTCATTTTAATTATACTCATTTTATTAAATTAAATAGTTTTGTTGAGTATAAAATAAATAACATGCAAATTTAGGAAACAAAATTTATTCAAAATTTTGGGCCTTTACATTCTTCCCCCCTTAAGAAATTGTGTCCTCACAATTTTTAAAATGGGTCTTGTAAATTTCTTTGAAAGTCCCACATCGCAAAAAGAGTCAATAAAACTATTATTTTAAAAGAAAGAAAAGGAAGTACAAAGGTCACCCGAGTAAACCCATACTAGGATTCTGTGTAGGGAAACATGGATATGGAAGAGAAAACAAAGGGTCATGTTCTGATGGAGAGTGATACAAAACATGATTAGGAGAAAGTTAACCACAAGAAAATCACAAACTTATGATGTGTGTAAACGGTCTTTGATTACCCAGTAGGAAACATAAACCAACAAAATTTTTGTTTTACGTTCCTTTTAATAATTTTGAGGAATTTATTTACTACACAGAATAATAACACAATGAAATATACTTACCTTCAAGTATAGTTTCATCCTTTAATTTGTTTCTACCAAAACTAATCTTTTCTCCAAACGATGAGAATTCAAAAACACTTGGTCTCATCAAAATCACAAGAATCATCTTCTAGAGAATCATATAATCTACAAAAGATTAACTATCTATTTCTTCTATCTTTAAACATTATCCCAAAAACAGAAAGGGTAAGATAAAACTACTCTTCAAAAATAAAGAACCCCATAGAAAGGGTAACTACTTTTAAATCTTCAAAACTCCACGGTACTACCCAAAGTTCATCATAGACCATTCAATAAATAACTATCCTTAAAATTACTCAAAATTAACCAAACTAAGATTGAAATGAAAATACAAGAAGGATTTGATAACATGGTCTTCCAAGATAAACTTTATCGTTCATCTCCAAACAACATCAACCACTCCTAACATCTTATAACAAAAGTAACTAACCTAAACATATTTTCCCCACGATAGGTTAATCATTTACATAAGTAACCTAAATTACTATAAGTTCACCTTAAATTCATCTATTCTTCAAAATAAAAGTCAACCTTTACTCCTCAAAGAAAATACAGTAGTAATCTATTTACCTTGACCATATAGGGTTCCCAAAATAGTGAACGTCTTCCAAAATAATATTCATCTTTAAATCCCCTAATCATATTTTTTTTCAAGAAGAACAGCTTGACCACATCAACATGTGGTACATAACAATATATTTTTTCCTTAATGATATAAAACCATCATAGGTAGTGACTCGATGTTCTTAGAAAACATTAAATAAATTATCATAGGGAACAAACTAAAATACAACATGACATAGACAATTATTGCGAAGAAGTTACATGTACTTCAGTCATCATGATCCATCTCAGCATAGGACTTGCATTGTTAGCTTTTCCTTGAAAATTTTTGACGCTCATCATGCTTCTCATCCCTTCCAAGAGACCATTTCCTCGGATAATGTCCAACTTATCCATATTTACGACATTGAAAAGTATAAGTTACATTAGATCGAACCTTATCTCTATTCATCACATTATCCATTTTTTAAAGCAATTGGCTACATTATGCCATATCACCCCACATTTAAACATCTCCCGATTCCTTTGTGACATTATCATTGGTACCATTTCCACACTTTTTGCACAAAGGAAATTAGGTCTTCTTTCCCTTATCAACTTTATCAGATGAAAATCCTTGAGACTTCGTCTTCTTTGTCCTTGATGAATTTGGGCATTCAACTAGGTACTAATTATTAATTGTGATTTTTGATAGCTGGTTTGGCATAATCACAATATGTTCAACATTATCTCTCATAATCTCTATCATATTAATAGGTCAATCATCACATTTCCTATCACATTGGTTGTTGGGACATGTTATTCCATTTCCCGCCATTAACTAAGAAAAGAAAGTATAATTATGGGGCTTAAAAACATATCCAACAATCATGAAAAGGAAACTTAAAGCATAGAAGGATAAACTTGTAGAAGAAAAGTATACCCTAACTTGTGATCCCCTGGGTTCCAATATAGGCTATCCATGATCATATATATTCTTATGTGAATCTTTACTTTATTTTATCTTTGTCCCTTTAATAATGGTTCATACAAAGCTTATGAATTTACCAAAGTATATCCCCCGGGAGTGTCAAACCAAGAGTGCAGCAAGGCCCGTTGTCATGCACCAGGTTACCCTGGGTCTAGCCCAAAACACCTTGTAAGAGTATTCACTCCTAGGAACATCTGTGCCAGAGCCACCTGTACTTATTCTTATCCAGACAGGGATTTATTTTTCAGGAACCCACTTACTCAACACTCTCTAAAATACCAGGAAGATTTTTTTATATTTAATCTTTTCTATAGGGTTATTTCTAAAGTTTTCATATCTTAATTTCCACAAATAACTAAAACATCCTTTGATACCAACTATAACATCCTGCCTTTTTATCACATAAACATTCATTACATTATACAAAACTGAGGATCTTTAAGATTTAGTGTCCGGGAAACCAGGAACTTAATACATGACAACGTAAATCATTCTTCTTAAAAACTTGAAAGGATTCTTCATTTTTTCATCCTAAGTTCATTATAGTATCTCATAACCTAGGAGAATACATCAAAAGAAAGGGTGAGCAGAAGGCCCAGTAAGGGAAACAAGGGAAACATTTTACATGTGAACTTAAGATACATCAAAAGTCATGAAAAATAACTTTAAGGCATGAGAAAGAGATCATGGGGCATATCATAATAAAAATAACATGTTTCATAACTTGAAGATGTGGATAAAACATTTAACATAGACAATCATTTACATTTCACCAAGGTCCTTCCCCAAGGTGTCATTAAAAATTACCAAGGTTATTCACCAAGGCGTCGTTAAAAAATGGCCATCTCTAGAGATTAAGTCTTTACCCAATGCATTGGAGCGCTATCAGGGCGCACCATTAAATTTTCCTTTATTATTATGTGAGCCACATATATCATCATCAATAATTTCATAAACAACCCATATAGAAAAAAAAGAAATGGGTTTCATTTCATAGTCATCACATTTTAAAAACTGCTTTAAAGATGTGATCTTTATGTCACTTTAAAACCACGAAAAAAGGAAAGTGGGTTTTATGTATGTAAATACCAGAATTTAAAATAGAAAATTTTTATATATATGTGAATACCCCTGTAGAAGAAATATATTTTAGTATTCACATAATAAAATAAAAGAATTTGAGAAAAAGAGAGAGACATTTTGAGGCGAAAATTCTACAGCATAACGGCTATGTTACAGGGTTTTAGAAAACATTGAAAAGAGATGGGACATGGGTCACCCACTCATAAATGATCCATAAAACAGTAGAGGGACAGAATATAAAGGATATAAGAACATGGTAATGAAATTTTTAATACATATCATATGAAATGAAATACATGGAAGGAAAACAAAAATAAGATTTCTCTTATGAAAATTCATCAGCATAACGACGTCACTTAAAACATAAAAAAATGAATTTGTGAGATCAAATAGGTTCTCTCATCATATTAACCTAAAATATCAGTATTATATATATGGATATAATACCCCAACATAATAAAAAGTAACTTGAAAGACTTGACATAAAAAGAGAACTTGAAAATGAGAAGGGTGAAAGAATCCCTTAAAAATTCGGCAGCTTAACGACACCACTTAAACATTCTTAAAATGAATTGATGAGAGAAACAGGGGGTCTCTCATCATATGAAAATAAAAAGGACATTAGGAATAATATATAAACACATCCCCAACATAATAACATGGAGCATAAAATAAATGACATAAAAGAGAGTACTTGGAAAGAAAAAGAGAGGTAGGATCCCTTACCTTAAAACATAACTCCTAAAACTTGAAGGTTGGGACCTTGAGGGCTTGGGGGCACCTTGAGAGGACTCCTTGGGAGGTAAGGAGACCAGAACTTCGTTGAGGATGATTTTGTAATTGAAAGAATGAGATAATGGCTTTGTATTTATAGGGGAAGTGAGGGGACAAGGCATTAATGGCCAAGGGACACCTCATTGGTGGTATTGGAAAAACCTTGGGCTTGCCCTTGGTATTTTCCAAGGTGTTAGGCCACATGGGACCCCACATACAATAATTCATCCCCTTTAGTCGACCATCCCTTAAAATATCTCATGAAATCATCATGATGCAGTCATGATGTCATTAAACATACTGAAACCCTAAAACTGTATTTTTACTATTCACTGAAAATTCAACTTTTTCAAAAAACTCCCAAAAATTTATATTAACATAATATCAATTCTCTGAATACAAAAATAAACTAAATTTTATAAAATTAATTTTCTAAATATTTTTAATTTAATTTTTAAATAAAAACACTATTCACTGAAAATTCATTTTTTTCAGAAAAAACCTAAAAAGTTACCTTTACATAATATCGATGTTATGAATTCAAAAATAATTTCCATTTTTTAAAAATATTTTTCTAAATATTTTTAATTTAATTTTTAATTAAAAAACACTATTCACCCAAAAAAACTAATACTTGTCTAATAATTTCTGAAACAGTTATTTACCTATTTTATTGAATCATAGTACTTAATCAAGGTGCCTATATTATATTAATACTTTCTTTAAATGAGATTACTAATCGATTTGGTCACATTACTATTCCTAAGCGTAAAATCACCATTCATACATTACTATTCACCAAAAATTATGTTGATCTTATTAGACTCCAAATTTCTTGCTGAAGACCATTTTTTGAAAATCATTACACATCATTAATTATTTAAGGTTTACAAAAATATTTTAAAATATCCTTTTTTTATTCATCAATAATATACATCCTACATTTATTCATACATATTGAAAATTCACAAACTTCACCATAAGAATAAATAACAATTTTTATTTATCAAAGGATTTCACAAAAAATTTACGGTCTCCTTACATAGCCCCTTATAACCCTAGTATAGGACCTAAGTGTAAAGTGTGCTAAGGTGAGAGAATCCGAGGGTGGCCCGGAAAACGTTGCATGAGTAGTAAATTCTATCAGTTTGAACTTCTTGTGAAGGTGATTCTGTTCCATCTTCACACGATGGAGTTTGGCTTGGGTTTGATCCAGAGAAAATCCCAAAGGTGCTACCTCCTTCCCCAGTTCTGTTATATGGGCTTCGATTGGCCCGAGACTACTGGATGAGTCCATCGAATCTTATTTCTATATTAATTAAACAAGATCACTTTTATTCAGAGACAATAATCGCAACATTTAGTTTCCAACAGTCATATGGACCAGTCGTCATATAACAGTCGAAACCCAATGGTCTCATTTTAATTATACTCAATTTATTAAATGAAATATTTTTGTTGAGTATAAAATAAAATAAAACACAAATTTAGGAAACAAAATTTATTCAATATTTGGGGTCGTTACATTCTTACCCCCTTAAAAAATTGAGTCCTCAAAATTTTTAAAATTGGTCTTGGAAATTTCATTGAAAGTCCCACATCAGAAAAAAAGTCATTAAAACTATTATTTTAAAAGAAAGGATAGGAAGTACAAAGGTTACCCGAGTTAACCTATTCTAGGATTCCATGTAGGGAAACATGGATATGGAAGAGAAAACTAAGGGTCATGTTCTGATGGAGAGTGATATAAAACATGATTAGGAGAACGTTAACCACAATAAAATCACAAACTTATGATGTTCGTAAACGGTCTTTGATTACCCAGTAGGAAACATAAACCAACAACGTTTTTATTTTACGTTCCTTTTAATAATTTTGAGGAATTCATTTACTACATTGAATAAGAACACAAGGAAATATACTTACATCAAGTATAGTTTCATCCTTTAATAAGTCTCAACCAAAACTAATCTTTTCACCAAATGATGAGAATTCAAAAACACTTGGTCTCATCAAAAGCACAAGAATGATCTTCTAGAGAATCTAATAATCTACAAAATATTAACTATCTATTTCTTATATATTTAAATATTATCCCAAAAACAGAAAGGGTAAGATAAAACAACTCTTCAAAAAGAAAGATCCCCATAGGAAGGGAAACTACTTTTAAATATTCAAAATTCCACGGTACTACGCAAATTTCATCATAGAAAATTCCATAAATAATTGCCATTAAAATTCCTCAAAATAAACCAAACTAATATTGAAACCCAAATACAAGAAGTATTTGATAACATAGTCTTCCAAGATAAACTTTATCGTTCATATCCAAACAACATCAACCAGTCCTAACATCTTATAACAAAAGTAACTAACCTAAACATATTTTCCCCATGATAGGTTAATCATTTACATAAGTAACCTAAATTACTATAAGTTCACCTTAAATTCATCTATTCTTCAAAATAAAAGTCATCCTTTACTCCTCAATGAAAATACCATAGTAATCTATTTACCTTGACCATATAGGGTTCCCAAAATAGTGAATGTCTTCCAAAATATTATTCCTCTTTTAATCCCCTAATCATCTTTTTTTTTCAAGAAGAACAGCTTCACAACATCAACATGTGGTACATAAAAATAGATGTTTTTCTTAATGATATAAAACCATCTTAGGTAGTGACACGATGTTCTTAGAAAACATTAAAGATATGCTCATAGGGAACGAACTAAAATACAACATTACATAGACACTTATTGCGAAGAAGTTACATGTACTTTAGTCATCATGATCCATCTCAACATAGGACTTGCATTGTTCCCTTGTCCTTGAATATTTTTGATTCTAATCATGATTATCATCCCTTCCAAGAGACCATTGCCTTGGATAATGTCCAACTTCTCCATATTTACGACATTGAAAAGTATAAGGTACATTAGATCGAACCTTATCTCTATTCATTACATTATCCATTTTTTTAAAGCAATTGGCTACTTTATGCCCTATCACCCCACACTTAAAAAATCTCCCGGTTCCTTTGTGACATTATCCTTGGTGCCCCTTTCCACACTTTTTTCACAAAGGAAATTGGGTATTCTTTCCCTTATAATCTTTATCAGATGAACATCATTTAGACTTCGTCTTCTTCTTCCTTGATAAATTTGGGCATTCAACTATGTACCAATTATTAATTGTGATTTTTGATAGCTTGTTTGGAATAATCAAAATATGTTCAACTTGATCTCCCATCATCTCTATAATATTAATAGGTAAATCATCACATTTCCTATCCCATTGGTTGTTGGGACATGTTCTTCCATTTCCCGCCATTAACTAAGAAAAGAAAGTATAATTAGAGGGCTTAAATACTTAGCCAATAATCAAGAAAAGGAAACTTAAAGCATAGAAGGATAACCTTGTAGGAGAAAAGTATACCCTAACTTGTGTTCCCCTAGGTTCCAATATAGGTTATCCATGACCATATATTCTTATGTGAATCTTTACTTTATTTTATCTCTGTCCCTTTAATAATGGTTCATACAAAGCTTATGAATTTACCAAAGCATATCCCCCAAGAGTGTCAAACCAAGAGTGTAGAAAGGCCCGTTGTCATGCACCAAGTTACCCTAGGTCAAGCCCGAAACACCTTGTCAGAGTTTTCACTCCAAGGAACATCTGTTCCATATCCACCCCTACTTGTGCGTATCCAGACAGGGATTTATTTGTTTGGAACCCACTTACTCAACACTCACCAAAATACCAGGAATATTTCCTATATTTAAACTTTTCTATAGGGTTATTCCTAATGTTTTCATATCCTAATTTCCACATATAAATAAACCATCCTTTGATACCAACTATAACATCCTGCATTTTTATCACATAAACTTTCATTACGTTATTCAAAACCAAGGATCTTTAAGATTTAGTGTCTTGGAAACCAGGAACTTAATACATGACAATGTAAAACATTCTTCTTAAACACTTGAAAGGATTCTTCATATGTTCATCCTAAGTTCATTACAGCATCTCATAACCTGGGAGCATACATTAAAGGAAAGGGTGAGTAGAAGGCCCAGTAAGGGAAACAAGGGAAACATTTTACATGTGAACTTCAGATAAATCAAAAGTCATGAAAAATAACAATAAGGCATTAGAAAGAGATCATGATGCATATCATAAAAAAATAATGTGTTTCATAACTTGAATATGTGGCTAAAACATTTAACATAGACAATAATTTCTATTTCACCAAAGTCCATCCCCAAGACATCATTAAAAATTACGAAGGTTATTAACCAAGGTGTCGTTAAAAAATGGTCATCTCTAGAGATTAAGTCTTTACCCAATGCATTGGAGCGCTATCAGGGAGCACCCCTAAATTTGACATTATTATTCATGTGATACACATATATTATCATCAATCATTTAATAAACAACCCATATAGCATAAATGAAATGGGTTTCATTTCATAGTCATCACATTTTAAAAACTGCTTTAAAGACGTGATCTTTATGTCACTTTAAACCCACGGAAAATGGAAAGCGGGTTTTATGTATATAAATCCTAGAATTTAAAATAGAACATTTTTATATATATGTGAATACCCCTATAGAATAAATATCTTTGAGTATTCACTTAATAAAATAAAATAATTTGAGAAAAAGAGAGAGACAATTTGAGACGAAAATTCTGCAGCATAACAACTCTGATACAGGGTTTTAGAAAACATTGAAAAGAGAGGATACATGGGTCACCCACTCATAAATGATACATAAAACAGTATAGGGATAGAATATAAAGGATATAAGAACATTTTAATGAAATTTGAAAGACATACCATTTGAAATGAAAAAATGGAAGGAAGACAAAAATAAGATTTCTCTTATGAAAATTCAGAAGCCTAACGACATCACTTAAAACATCAAAAAATGAATTGAAGAGATCAAATAGGGTCTCTCATCATATGAACATAAAATATCAGTATGATAGATATGGATATCATACCCCAATATAACAAAAAGGAACTTGAAAGACTTGACATAAAAATAGAACTTGAAAATGAGAAGGGTGAAAGAATCCCTTAAAAATTCGACAGCCTAACAGCACCACTTAAACATTCTTAAAATGAATTGATAAGAGTAAGAGGGGGTCTCTCATCATATGAACATAAAAAGGAAAGTAGGATGAATATAAAAGAACATTCCCAACATAAGAACATGGAGCATAAAAGAAATGACATAAAAGAGAGTACTTGGAATGAAAAAGAGGGGTATGATCCCTTACCTTAAAACGTAACTCTTAAAACTCAAAGGTTGGGACCTTGAGGGCTTGGGGGAACCTTGAGAGGACTCCTTTGGAGGTAAGGAGACCATAACATCGTTGAGGATGATTTTGGAATGGAAAAGATGAGAGAAGGGCTTGGTATTCATAGGGGAAGTGAGGGGACAAAGCCTTAATGGCCAAGAGACACCTCATTGGTGGTATTGGGAAAACCATGGGCTTGCCCATGTTATTTACCAAGGTGTTAGGCCAAATGGGACCCCTAATACAATAATTAATCCCCTTTAGTCGAACATCCCTTAAAATATTTTATGAAATCATCATGATGCAGTCATGATGTCAGTAAATATACCGAAACCCTAAAATTGTATTTTTACGATTCACTGAAAATTCAACTTTTTCAGAAAACTCCTAAAAAATTATCTTAACATAATATCAATTCTATGAATTCAAAAATAATCTTCATTTTATAAAAATAATTTTCTAAATATTTTTAATTTAATTTTTAAATAAAAACACTATTTACCGAAAATTCATTTTTTTCAAAAAAAACCCAAAAATTACCTTAACATAATATCGATGTTCTGAATTCAAAAATAAAGTCCATTTTATAAAAATATTTTTCTAAATATTTTTAATTTAATTTTTAATTAAAAACACTATTCACCTGAAAAAACTAATACTTGACTAATAATTTCTGAAACAGTTATTTACCTATTTTATTGAATCACATTACTTAATCAAGGTGCCTATATTATATTAATACTTTGTTTAAGTGAGAGTACTAATCCATTTGGTCACATTACTAATCCTAAGCGTAAAATCACTATTCATATATTACTATTCACCAAAAATTATGTTGATCTTATTAGACTCCAAATTACTTACTGAACACATTTGCAGAAGACCATTTCTTGAAAATCATTACACTTTATTAATTATTTAAGGTTTACAAAAATATTTTAAAATATCCTTTTTTTATTCATCAATAATATGCATCCTACATTTATTCAGACATTTTGAAAATTCACAAACTCCACCATAAGAATAAATCACAATTTTTATTTATCAAAGGATTACACAAAGCAGTTACGGTCTCCATACATAGCCCCTTATAACCCCAGCATAGGACCTAAGTGTAAGGTGTTCTAAGGTGAGAGAATCCGAGGGTGGGTCAGCCAACATTGCACGAGTAGTAAATTCTATCAGTTTGAACTTCTCATGAAGGCAATTCCATTCCAGCTTCACATGATGAAGTTTGACATGGTTTTGGTCCAGAGTAAAGCCCAAAGGTGGTACCTCCTTCCCAAGTTCTGTTATATGGGCTTCGATTGGCCCGAGACTACTGGATGAGGCCATCAAATCTTGTTTCTATATTAATTAACCAAGATCACTTGTATTCAGAGACAATAATCGCAACATTTAGTTTCCAACAGTCATATTGACCAATGGTCATATAACAGTCGAAATCCAATAGTCTCATTTTAATTATACTCATTTTATTAAATGAAATAGTTTTTTTGACTATAAAATAAAATAACACACAAATTTAGGAAACAAAATTTATTCAAAATTTCGGGTCGTTACACTCTCTCCTAATCTCATCAAGTTCACTCAACTCAAGTAATCTCCTCTCACCAGCACTCTTAAATTCAATGTTTAGATCCTTAATTACCTAATATTACTTATGTTGCAACTCCGTAGGTAAATGATAGCATTTCCCAAATAACAGCCTGTTAGGAGACATACCTATTGGGGTCTTAAAAGCTGTTCTATAAGCCCATAATGCTTCATCCAACTTAAGAGAACAGTCTTTCCTAGAGTTTCAAACAGTTTTCTCAAGTATTTGTTTCAGTTCCCTATTTGAAATTTCCACATGTCCATTGGACTGTGGATGGTAAGGAGTACCGGTTTTATGAACATAACCATTTTTCTCCATTAAAGAATTAAATTAATAGTTCTTAAAGTGTGTTCCATTATCAGTGATAAAAGTTCTTGGGACTCCAAATCGTGCAAAGAAGTTCTTTTTCACAAATTCTATTACAGAATTGGGCTGATTGTTGGGAAGTGCCACTGCCTCAACCCATTTCGAAACATAGTCAACATCAATAAGAATATACGCATTCCCATGAGATGATGGAAATGGACCCATGAAATCTAAACCCCAGACATCAAAAATTTCAACATCCAGAATTCCTTTTTGGGGTAACTCTTGCTTTCTACCAACATTACCTATTCAATGAAATCTATCAAACCCAACCCCAAAGATCCTAGCATCCTTAAAAAGAGTAGGCCAATAGAAACTATATTGTAGGACCTTCTGAGCAGTTCTCTCACCACCATGGTGACCACCCCAAGGTGAAGAGTGACAAATTTCTAAGACAAGAAGTATCTCTTCCTCAGGCACACATCTCCTAAGAATACCATCAGTACATCTCCTAAATAGAAAAGGATCATCCCAAAAATATCATTTAAGCTCAGAAATGAATTTCATTCTTTGGTTATTGGACATATTCTTGGGAAAGACACCTACTGCAAGGAAGTTGGAAAAATATGAAAACCAAGCAGATTTCCTGATTGACACAGTGAGCGGCTTTTCTTTTGGAAAGGAAGAGTTAATCTCCCTAGAAATTTTATATTTAGTAAAAGGAAGAGGAATATTAGATAAGTGGTCAGAAACTAAATTTTCAACACCCTGCTTGTCCCTAATATCTAAATCAAATTCATAAAGCAATACAATCCATCTAACCAGCCTGGGTTTAGTTTCCTTTTTAGACAGAAAATACTTTAAAGCAGAATGATCAGTGAAAATGATGACTTTGGAACTTAACAAGTACTGTATGAACTTCTCAAGAGAAAAAACAACAGCTAACAATTCTTTTTTAGTGGGGGTATAATTCTATTGAGCATCATCTAACAATCTGATAGCATAATACACCACATGTAACTTCCTATCTTTCCTTTGTCCAAGGACAACACCTACAGCCATGTCATTAGCATCACACATAATCTCAAAAGGTAGTTTCGAATTAGGTGCAGTGATAATAGGTGATGTAGTGAGTTTATCTTTAAGAAGAATAAATGGTTTCAAACAGTTCTCATCAAAATTGAAAGGTGCATCCTTGAACAGCAAGGAACATACAGGTTTATTTATTTTTGAAAAATCTTTTATGAATCTCTGGTAGAAACCAGAATTCCCTGGGAAACTTCTAATACCTTTAACATTAACAGGAGGTGGCCATTTTGGAATAACATAAATCTTAGCAGTATCAACTTCTAGACCTCTCTTGGACACTTTATGACCGATCACTATACCTTTTGTGACTATGAATTGACATTTCTACAAATTAAGAACAAGGTTGGTTTCAATGCATCTTTCTAATAATAACTCAAGATTTCAAAGACAGGTATCAAAAAAACTACCCATAATGGAAAAGTTATCCATTAAAACCTCAATGATTCCTTCAATCATATCTGAAAAGATAGTCATCCTACACCTTTGAATGGTGGATAGAGATACACACAACCCAATGGGAATCCACCTGTAAGCAAACAACCCAAACGGCCATGTGAAAGTGGTCTTTTCCTGATCCACTATTTCAACAGGAATCCGATTGTAACCAGAATACCCATCCAGAAAACAGAAAAACTCATTTCCAGCAAGACTCTCAAAAATTTGATCCAAGAAGGGAATTGGAAAATGGTACTTCCAAGTGGTTGCATTAAGCTTCCTATAATCTATACAGACTCTCCATTTTGTGGCTTTTCAAACATTGACTTATTCATTTTTTCATTTTTAACAATAGTGAAACCTCCCTTCTTGGGGGAAACCTAGACAGGGCTGACCCAAGAACTATCATAAATGGGATATATCATTCCATTATCCACCATTTTGATCACTTCTTCTCTCATGACTTCCTTCATGTTCAGATTCAATCTTCTTTGACGCACTACCCAGGCTTATGGTCAGGATCCATAGGTATTTTATGCATAAATAATGAGGGACTAATACCCTTGATATTATCTATTTCCTAGCCTATGGGAGATTTAAACTTTTTCAACACATTTAACAATCTTTCCTCTTGATTTTCATTAATATCAGCATAAATTATGACAGGAAAAGTGAAGTTCTCACCCAAAAATGAATATTTGATATGGGCAGGGATTGGTTTCAGTTCAAGAGTGGGTGTTTCTACACTAGAAGGAAGACTCTTAGTCCTGGGACGTTCAAGATATTCAACATATCTTTATAAGGAGTATTAAAAGATGACAGATTTTCAATGTTCATGTTCAGATTCAGAAGTAATAGTACTACTGTACAAAGTGGGAGTACACTATCCAGACTTTCTAGATCAGATTTTAACAAGTTTTGAAGAGAAGAATCATATAGTTGTGTTATAAGTTCTCCCTCAATATCATAAAAGTGTTAATAAAGGTTTGTTTTAACAGAAACACCTTTAAATTCACTCAAAAGCATCCTAAGTTCCAAAACAGTGGACTCTTCCACAGTAGAAACTGGACAGTTGTCTAGTTCTGTAATATTTTCCACATTTGGTGTTTGAGAAGTATTTTCAATTTCTAAAATAGATTCACAAATATTTTCAGCTTCAAAATTATTTTCATCAGTAGAGGATTGATTTTCAGAATTTTCAGAGTTTCTAATTGAGTTCTCAGTCTCTAAGGACTCTAGCATAGAATAGTTTTCAGAAAAAGTTGGTCCTTTAACATTTTTAAACACATTGAACTCTTCTTATTGTTCTCCAATTTTAATAATTAATTGACCCTTAGAAACATAAATAACAGCCCCACCTGTGGCCAAGAAGGTCCTACCCAAGATGATGAGCACCTCTTGATCACACTCCATGTCAAATACTAGAATGTTTGTAGGCAAAAACAGATTCCCAACCCCAACTAGCAAATCATCTACCCTACCCACAAGATGAGTGAAAGATCTATCAGCTAACTGCATTATGACTGCTGTGGGTTGAAGTTCATCCAACCTCAACTATTGAAATAGTGAGTATGGGAGCATATTAATGCTAGCACCTAAAACACACAAACAGTTTAGATGATCATAATTTTCTAATGTTCAAGGTATGAAAAAACTACCTGGGTCGTTCAATTTAGGTGGGATTTTCTTTTAAAGTACAACGCTGCACTCTTCAGTGAGGCTGTAAGTAGAAAATTCTCCCAGAGTTTTTTTCATTGAAATAATTTTCTTTAAAGAATTCAAGTAAGATCGGATTTAAATTAAAGCTTGAATGAAAGGAATGATTACTTGAAGCTTGGAAAGAAGTCCAAGTAACTGAAGAATTTCAGCCTTAGTGTTTCTTTGAGGTTTCAACTTCTTAGGGAATGGGATGGGTGGGGAAATATTTTTAAGGAAAGTAGGCATAACCCTCACCTCTTCCTCAAACTTTTCCTTTCCTTTATTCTTTTGATTTTTAGATGAACTTTCAGCTTGAGTTTCAGGTGAAAAATTCAGATTTAGATCATTTTCAAGACTTTTTTGTGAATTTCCGGCATGTGTGCAAAGAAGATTTTTTTTCTAGATTGAAGAAGATTTTCATTTTGGGAATTTTCAGCTTCTTTTTCAGAAAAAGTTTGAGTATTAATCCCACTTCTAGTGAAAACATTCATGGCATTCTCCCTAGGGTTAAGCTCAGTGGTCCTAGGAAGTCTACCTTTTTCCCTAGATGAAAAATCTATAGCAAGTTGACCTAACTGTGTTTCCATGTTTTGCATTCTAACATAAATTTGAATTTTATTAGACTCATATTGATTTTGATGTTTTTTCAGTTGATTCATGTATCTTCCTTCTTGATAGTCGATTTTATTCAAGATTAGATAAAGCTTATAAGTCATGTGATTATCATTTTTTCCTTGTACATTTGAAGACTCACCCCTTTGTTGATTCTGAAAATTTGGTCTTTGTTGATTAGAGAAATTAGGGGCAGTGGATTGTTTGATTAAGCCTTGATCTTTCCAGGACGGATTAGGGTGGTTCCTATAGCCTTGTTTGTAGTTGTTTGAAAATATATCTTCTTTAGAAGGAATTCTAGGACCATAGTTAAAAAAATTTGAATTTTCTTGTTGTTGGGTTGGCATATCAAAATTACGACAAAAGTTTTTAGTATGCCCAAACATACCACACCAGAAACACTATTCCCTTAAAGATTGGTTGTTGTTTTGACATCCTGGTTTATTAACAGATTGTTTTGAATTCTGGTTCATTAAAGATTGAAGTTGGTTGGTGATTTTAGCAAGTTGATCTTGAGTATCATTCATTGAACCAGTGTTTGTGTTAACATTTCTATTGACTCTTTTTCTTCTTGAATTTTTATGTTGTGAATTCAGTGAAAGATTATTAAAGATTTTTCTAAGTTCTTCATCTGTTTTATCATTGTAATTACCCCCAGCAGCTTGGTCAACAAGATTCTATCTAGAGGAGGACATCCCTTCATAGAAAGTATCCATGAGAAGGTGACATGGGAGTTGATGATGGGGACACTACCTAATAAGATCCCTGAATCTATCCCAAGATTCATGAAAAGCTTCTCCATCCTCTAGTTAAAAACTAATTATCTTTTTTCTAAGTTTACCTTTTAATCATTGGGGATAGAATTTCATTATGAATGAGTTATACACTTGATCCCGGTTTTCGAAAATGTTCTCATCTAGAATCAGAAACCAATTTCTTGCATTCCCCTTAAGGAAAAAGGGAAAGACTCTCTATCTAAGTTCATTCTCTATGAATGCTTGAAGTGGTAATTGTTGTACAGTGTTATTTAAGTCTCTAGTGAAGGCAAGAGATTCCTCATTAGAGAGACCATTAAAAGCAGGAAACGGAGAAATGTGTGATTATTTTAGATCATAATTTCTGGCCCTAGGACTAAGTCTAATGGATGATGGATTGATTGAAACTTGAGGGAGTCTAAATTCCCTCATTTAGGCCTTTCATTTTCTTCTAAAAGTTCTGGTTGATTTTGAAATTTGTTAGGTGCAGGAACTCTATTATCTAAGTTTTCCATTTCAATTTTGTTTTTCTTCCATAGAGCAGTGAGATGTTTATCAAATTCATGGTTTAGGGGATCTAATATAACACCAGAAGTTATTGTACTTAGACTAAAAATAGTAGATTGTACTCAGTAGTTACAATTCAGATTGATAATTAACATATTTTTTTTACAATTTTCAAAATTTTCAATTTTTTAAAGATTTTTATATGTGTGTTTTTTTAGTTTTTTTAGATCAATGGCTTGTACTTTCCCCAGAAACAGTGCCAAAAATGTGACATGTACTATCATTTAAGCTAGTCAAAGTTTAAAATTTATATTCCTACTAACTACTGTATATGTGGCGAGCAGGGTCGAACCCATAGGGAAGACAATTCTAACCACTATTCTTCTAAAATCCTTCCAAAAATCCACTGTTGTCAGCAGTGGAGTGGATTTTCTAATTTTCTTTTTCTTTTCATAAATCAGTAATGTGACAAAATATTGAAGACATATATCTACACTAAATTGAAACTAGAGGCTGTTGAAAACAAAGAGACACAAAGATATAGTACACTGTTAGAAGAATAATCTATTAAGACGCTCGGGAAAAAAAATATCCATTCTACTAGTTTTAAATGTATTCCAATGCACTTAAATGTTATTACAGAGTACCACAATAAAGAGTATGACTCACCTCCCTCGCCCGGAGTTAAGTCACAAAAGCCAACCAATTTAAGAGTTTGCCACTCCAAAATTAATCAACCCTGAACTATTTGAGAAATGACCACAAGAAGAACTCACCGTAAGCCTTTATGTCTTTTGAATCAATTAATTTTTGAAAAGTGTTTCCACAATCAATCTCGCCAACTGACTGTGAAATTTTGAGATTATGTTCTAGTGGTACAACCAATTGGATGAACTCAGTATCAATCTCACCGATCAATACTGAATACATTCAAATGACTAAGTGAAATTAGAATTAAAAGATAACCAGTGGAACATCAATCTATCCCCGAACTAGAAAATATTTATCCTAACATCCTCATTAATAATTATACAAAGATCATTCAATTACAAAATAGAAGAATTAATAGAAAACAGAGGAAGTGAACTCCCTCTGCTAGCATGAACGGTTACTACTCCTTGCTTCCTCTAACTCCAAGAAGTGGTTCTAGAGTCTCCATCCGGTCTCCTCTCCTCGGCATTGGCTCCTTCTAATGTGTGAATGTATGTTTTTATCAAATGAATCACCCCCTTTTTAATCTGTTGCATTCTCTGCTTAAGTATCATGTTGTCTTCTTCTGCTTTTCACCGAACATTTTCCACCGACTCCAAAATCTCTTCACATATGCACTGCTCATGTGTATTTTTTCACGATTGGCACGTCACGCTAGTTTTTCTCACATAACTAACTCCAAAAGAGTTAGTTGAATGCACCTGGACTTTTTCTAATATCTTGAATGAACCTGAATAAGAAAACAAACAAAACAATTAAAACGTGAAGGAAATAAAGAATTATAATTTAAGAAAATATTTTATTAAAAAGTATTTTAAAAGAATTAATAAACTTTTAAATAATGTTATTAAATAAATTATTTTATTGATACTATTAACAACTAGTAATTATATTTTATAAATTATATAAAGATGAAATAATAATGTTATTAACACAGTTAATATAAATAAAAATAGTTAATTGTATAATCAAGTATTATTAAGTTTATTAAATTGTTTAATGAAATCTTAAAAAAATCTTCATGAATAATTGAACTTGAAAACTTTAATTAATTATTAATTATTATTATTATTTAATTAAGTAATTAACTTATTTAATTTATATATAAATTAAAGTAACTTTTTAGTTACAAAAATATTTTTATTATTTTATTAGTTAATTAAATTAAGTTACTTTACATAAATTTATAAGTTGTTAAAATTTTAGTTGCAGATAATAATTTAAATAGTTAAATTGAATATTTATTAAAAATTATTATTATTAATATTAATTATAATTATTATGTTTATTATTATCCCTAAAATTATATCATTTAATATTAATTAGATAGATTATTTTAATTTTCTTTATAAATAATTATTAGTCTTTTAATTTTTATATATTTAATTTAATTAATTGATTAATAATTTATTTTATTATAATGAATATTTAATTAATTTTTATATTATAATTATTATTTACCTTAATTTATTTGGTAAGTTTTTTTTAGGTTTATTTTTTAAAAAAATAATTTATTTCACCCCCTCTCCCTTCTCAACGGTGAAACAAGAAGGGTACCGGTTTTTTTTTGGGTTTCTGAAAAAAAAATTGCCTAATTGGGTTAGGGTAGAAATTTTTTTACAAATGGGTCCAAGATGCGTGAACCCAGTTCACACATCACTGGCCCCGGGAAGATGCGTGAACGGGGTTCACGCATCTTAACCGTGCTGAACGATGCGTGAACCCTGTTCACGCATCCTTCACGAAGTTGATGAATGATGCGTGAACAAGATTCATACATCCTACAGTAACTTTTTTTTTTATTTATTTATTTATATATATATATATATACAAACAAAACAAAAAATTCAGCAGAATTTATCTACTATTTAATATCCAGCAGTACTGTCATTACAGCAGTCTGGATTCTGACAGAAACCCTCACCCAAAGCTCTCTTATATAAGAAGGCTTGCCCATGAAATCATACTGCATTTCCTATGTGGGATTCCGGTTCTCTTTTCCTGCACAGAACATTCTGCATTTCCGATGCGAGATTCTGTTTCAAGTACGTGACTTTGAAAGACTATAAAATACAAATTATACGACCAATATAAATGAAACTTAAAACATGGATTAAACATATAATAAATAGTTGAAAATGAAAAGAATTTCATAAAAAGGGTTGATGAATAATAATTTATAAGCTTTCAAAACCACCAACATGAAACTTTGAAAAGTTTCAAGTACGTGACTTTGAAAGACAATAAAATAAAAACTATGAGACCAATATGAATGAAACTTAAAACATGGATTAAACATACAAGAAATAATTGAAAATAAAAACAATTTCACCAAAAGTGTTGATGAATAATAATTTATAAGCTTTCAAAACCACCAACTTGAAACATAAAAATGTTTCAAGTACGTGTCTTTGAAAGATTATAAAAACAAAAAATATAAATGAAAATTAAAACATCGATTAAACATATAAAAAATAGTTAATAATTAATTAGTTAATCAGTATTATAATTGTTAATTAGTTAATAATTAGTCAGTTAGTAATATCAGTATTAATTATATAATAATTAATTAGTTAATTTGTAATATAATTATTAATTACATAATAATTAATTAGTTAATTAGTAATATAATTATTAATTATATAATAATTAAGTATTTAGTTAGTAATATAATTATTAATTATATAATAATTAATTAGTTAATTAGTAAATCAGTAATATAATAAATAATTATAACTATTCATTACAATTATTAGTTATTAATTATTAATAATTAATTATATAATAATTAATTAGTTAATTAGTAATATAATTTTTAATTATTATTATAATTATTAATTATATAATTAATAATTATATTACTAATTAACTAATTAATTGTTAGGTAATTAATAATTAATAATTATAATTAATAATTATATTACTAAATAACTAATTAATTAATATATAATTAATTTTTAATAATTAATAATTATATTGGTAATTAACTAATTAATTATTATATAATTAATAATTACTAATTATAATTAATAATAATATTACTAATTATAATTAATAATTATATTACTAATTAATATATAATAATTATAATTAATAATTATAGTACTAAATAACTAATTAATTTTTAATAGTTAATCATTATATTGGTAATTAGCTACTTAATTATTATATAATAAATAATTAATAATTAATAATTAATAATTAATAATTAATAATTAATAATTATAATTAATAATTATAATCACTAATTATATTACTAATTAATCAATTACTTATTTTATAATTAATAATTATATTACAAATTAACTAATTAATAATTATAAATAAATAAATAATAATTATAATTAATAAATATATTATTAATTAGCTAATTAATTCTTATATAATAAATAATAAATAATTATATTTAATAATTATATTATTAATTAAAAAATTAATTATTATATAATTAATAATTAATAATTAATAATTATAATTATAATTAATAATTACTATTAATATTTATATTACTAATTAACTAAGTAATTATCAATTAATAATTATTCTACTAATTAACTAATTAACAATTATATAATTATATTACTAATTAACTAATTAATTATTGTTTATTAGTAATTAATAATTAATAATTATATTAATTATTAACTGATTAATAATTATATTACTAATTAAATAATTAATTATTAACTATTTGTTATATGTTTAATCCCTGTTTTAATTTTCATTTATATTGGTTTTATAGTTTGTATTTCATAGGCTTTCAAAGGCACGTAAACGTTTTTATGTTTCAAGTTGGTGGTTTTGAAAGTTTATAAATTATTTTTCATCAACATTTTTATGAAATTATTTTTATTTTCAACTATTTATTATATGTTTAATCCGTATATTAAGTTCCATTCATATTAGTCTTATAGTTTGTATTTTATAATCTTTCAAAGACACGTACTTGAAACATTTTTATGTTTCAAGTTGGTGGTTTTGAAAGCTTATAAATTATTATTCATCAACACTTTTTATGAAATTGTTTTCATTTTCAACTATTTATTATATGTTTAATCCATGTTTTATGTTTCATTCATATTGGTCATATAGTTTTTATTTTATAGACTTTCAAAGTCACGTACTTGAAACTTTTTTAAGTTTCAAGTTGGTGGGTTTGACAGCTTATAAATTATTATTCATCAACCCTTTTTTCGAAAATATTTTCATTTTCAACTATTTCTTATATGTTTAATCCATGTTTTAAGTTTCGTTTATATTGGTCATATAGTTTGTATTTTACAGTCTTTCAAAGTCACATACTTGAAATAGAATCCCGCATCGGAAATGCAGAATGTTCTGTGCCGGAAAAGAGAACCTGAATCCCACATCAGAAATGCGGTATGATTTCCTGGGCAAGCCCTCTTATATAAGAGAGCCATGGGTGAGGGTTTTTTTCAGAATCCAGACTGCTCTAATGGCAGTACTGCTGGATATTAAATAGCAGATAAATTCTGCTGAATTTTTTGTTTTGTTTGTATATATATATATATATAACAAAACAAAACAAAAAATAAAAATAAAAATTTTAAAAAAAGGTTAATGTAGGATGTGTGAACCCCGTTCATTCATTATTCATCATCTTCGTGAAGGATGCGTGAATGGGGTTCACGCATCTTTCAGCGCGGTTAAGATGCGTGAACCTCGTTCACGCATCTTCCCGGGGCCAGTGATTCGTGAACGGGGTTCATGCATCTTGGACCCAGTTTTAAAAATATCGAAACCCTAGTCCCCTATCCCGAATAATTTATTTTGTAAAACCCATAAAAAACCCCCGGTTTCAGCGCTGCAACAAGCTACAACGGCTTGTAGACAGCTCCTCCCTGGTGTGACTTCAGCATCTTCTCTGCGAAGACAGCACCTCACATAGCAGCGCAACACCGGCTCGGACTACAGATCTCAGCTCGCGACGTACTGGCAGATTTATCCAGTAGTAGCACGGAACGACTCTGATGACGACGACACATTGGTGGCTTCAGGAAGTGGCGGATCATGGTTGCAGCAGATCTATGTTCATCGTATGGATCGAGGCTTTAGCTAGGGTGGTGACAACTGTCTCAGCACCTCGACCCGACCTGACCTCCATCAAACAGCGCTCAGCCAGTAGAATCGGCAGTGGTAGTCCTCCTGGCTTCTTCACAGGGACCATTCTATTAAGAAAATTCCAGATTTGGGGAAGAATTCTGTGATTAGGGATTTATGTTTATCAATTTTTACTTTCAAACTACATATCATTAACGGTTTGGGTTTTGATTTAAACTAGTATTGGGTGTTTGTGATAAAGTTATGACGGTTGGGAAGGGATTGAGAACTAGCGTCGGTCTGTTGCAAAGGGAATTAGGATCTTGGCTACGTCTGTAGCAGAAAGGGGATGTTGGCATCGGTGTCAAATGAATATGGAGGAAATGGATGGCACTGATAACAATAGAAATGTGAAATAATAGTGAGTGGATGAAACCGATGGAGGAAAAGTTGAAAATATGGGATAATCGGTGAGGTGCATGGGAGTAAGGTCACTATTAGACTTAATTTAGAAAAGCTCACTTTTAGTTAAAAAAAGGGCAAAGGTCACTATTAGAATAAAAAGAAAAGGGCAGCAGTGCAACAGTGAGGTGCATGGTCACTATTAGGGATGTAAATTTAGATTACCGGTACAATACAGAATATTAACGGGACACCGTTAGTCTAAAAAAAAATTCACAGTTTCAAAATAAAAAAAACTTACTGTTAAGAAAAGATTTCATCCAAGGAAACAAAATAAAACCGCACCGTTACTAAAAATAAAAGGGCCACCGGTACAAAAAAGGACACCGATAAAAATTAAGGTTACCGGTCCAAATAAAATTAAAGGCTCACCAATTACACCAAAAAGAAAAGGGTTACCGTTAGAACAAAAATAAATAACTAACGGTGACCTTCAAAAAATTATAAATGCATAAATTGAACTTAATGTTAAAACATAAGCAAACTAAATACAAATATTGAAAATAATTAATTAAAAGAAACTAAACGCCATAAATTTAAAACAAGACTTTTATTAAACATAAAACATTAAAGTCACAAAATAAACTATAAATAGATAGCACTTGAATTTAGAATGGATAATTAATAAACTAAAATGATAAAAGGCTTAAATTAAAATAACTATATAAATAATTTCAGGGTAGCAACAAGTGAAAATGAATAGAAACGGTGACCCATTAGGTCACCGATCATGCCTACCTGAACGGTAGACAAAAAACAAAATAAAATGATTAAATAATATAACTTCATACATAGTATTAATTAATTAATGTTTTAAAACTCTTTATTAATTAATTAGTTAACTATTTAAATACATAAAATTAAAAGCGAACTATTTTATTTAATCTAAACTAAAATTCTTATCTTAATTAATTAGTAGGATGACTAAACAAATCATTTAATAAAGATAAAATATTTTAATGAAACTAATTTAATGAATAAAATGATCAAATAATTGTTTAAAATAGAAATTAACTTATTAATAAGTCAAGCAGATTCCACTTAATGGAACTAAATAAGATATAATTAAATTAGAAAAGTAAAGTAAGATTAAAATTATTAATTTAAAGACTAAAAATACATTATTAATTATAAAAATTGATTAATTGACAAAGTCAACTATAAAAATACAAAAGTACAATTATTTAGTATGAAGTGATTAAATAATTAATTAAATCATTTAAAATTAAGTAAAAAGATGTAGTAAAACTATATAAAAATAGAGCCGCATCACTTAGCTGCACTGATATCACTCAAACTTGTCTCATTTGTTTCAGCCTGGGGAGGTTGAGCTACATGTAGATGTGTCCTTTGAGGAGAATCTGATTCATATCAATGATAGAAGAACAAAGGTTCTCCATGGCTGATCAGTTCTTCTAGTTTGGGTGTTATGGAAGCACAACCTTTTGAAGGAATGACCTAGGACTGGGAGGTCAATGTATGTTCTCAGTGGATGGACTTATTCTCAGCTGATTCTTGACCAGCCTTGCGAGGAAATTCGAGGACAAATTTCTTTAAGGGGGGAGATTGTAAGATACACGGTTTTCGTATGAGGTATGAAGCATTTTTTTTGTTTAAATTCTTAAATATGGCCTAATGTGAATACCCTTTGAGGTTATGGGGGTATCGGGGGTGTCTAGAGCTTATTTAGAGTCTGGAAGCCACATTTTTGGGAGAAAAAGTTAGGTCGCACGGTTAGTAGAATCTATGTGGTAAAATCCACACGGTCTGACTAATCATGCGATACCTAGAAATAGGGCTAGAAGAGCCTGCACAGTTTTTCAAATGGTATAGAAGGAGGCACACACCTATGTAGGTACATTTGTAGTTTCTTACAATGGACGGAGACACAGTTTGTACACGTTTAGTTAAATCGTGCAGGGTAATTGTGCGATGTTCCCCTTCATACAACAGTAGGTGCATGTTTGACGCGTGGTTTGTCCAACCATTTAGCCCAGTAATTTGGGTGAATTTACAAAATTTCCCCTATTTAATCTATTACTTCAACCTAATTTGCATTCTTCTCCCTTTGTTGGATAACAGTACGTTGAGATCCCTCCTTTGAAGCTATTTCATTGTTTTTGTTCTTGTTCTTCCATTCGAACACAGAATCGAGAGTTGTTCATCCAGTTATATCCACATCGATGAGTACTCAATTCCTTTTCTATCATTCAATATTTAACATCGGACCGATGAATTTATTTATGTGCAAGTTAATATGACAAACTTTTAGGTTCTTCGTTCGTTCTTTGTTTTTCTTCTGATCTGAGTCGAATCAAAAGTTGGTACTAGACGATCACTCTTGTATGGACCTACGAAAGGTGGTATATACATTTACTATTTGTTTTGGTGCTTTATTAAGCTAGTTTCTTGTGTTTCATCGGCCATAATTTCTAACACATCCCTGAAAATGAATTGATTAATTGAATTTAATGTAATGGAACCGGTTAGGGATTCCCTTAGGTTCCTTCAAGTTGTATTGGTGGTTGGTTCCCTAACCAAGTCCACCCACAGGGTGTTCTATATGAATTTACCTTTCTTATGCCTTGTTAAACCACCCACCGGGTGATTTGGTGCTTTCTTAGTTAGAGAAATCCTATTAAAAATTGAATTGAATGAAATTGATTGAACAGGAGATGGTTTGTCTCCATTGCATGTTGATGCTTTTACTTGAATGGTTTATATGGAAATTGAATTTCACGAATGGTTTGCTGGGAAATTGTATATATGAGTGGGTATACTCATAGGATGACATTGAATGTGAATTCCTAAATGGGTGGGTAAACTCATGATATGAAATTGTAATTGAAATTAATGTGGAATGATTACATAGGACGCCATGTGTGTGTTATACCACGTGTCAGTGAAATGGCAGAGAATGACTTGGACGTGTATGCTCCTTGGATTCTAATTCTATGGGATTCCTTGGGCCTTGTTACCCCTTGGATCCGGTTTGTTTTGGGCTCGCAGTGGACATGGTCAGTATACATGCTCCTTGGATCCAACTCAAGCCTAACTGATTTTCCATAGAGATGCTCACGAGACTCGATGAGGATATCTTGGTCCATTATACGATGGATTTGGTTCAAAGGGGTCTGAAATTATTGGTCATATGGTGTGGTTGTGGATTATATGACACTTCTAGATATATAGAAAGGTGATTATTTGATACACATGTGGTACGATACAGTCATGGTTGACATGTTATGTCTGGATATATAGAGAGGTCATGTTAGTTAATTTTTTATTGTTTTTAACTACCATATTATAGGGCCTTTATCATGTTTTCAAAGATCCTGATATGGATATTCAATATCACTTGTCTTATAGTAAATATGTCATGGGAACTTTACTTTTCTTACTGCTTACTTGTGATACATATTTCACACTGAATAGCTTATTATATTGCACATCCAGGATAGATTATAGACCTTTGGGTGATAGCCTATTGGGGTTGTATGTCATGCCTTGATTGGGCCGCCATTGTGTACCCAGACAGACTATATAGATGTAGGTAGGGACCAAGGCAAGAACCCATAGTTCTATGCTTGACTTTGTTCTATTCTTAGAAGTATGGGAGCATGAGACCAAGTTGAGGCTCATGAAGCTGTCTGAATATAACACTTTTTGGTCTTTTGGTATTTTGGATACATGTATTGTATTGTACATAGGTTCACCTATTTTGGCTGCTTTGTAGAAACATGTATCTTCATCATCTATATATGATATTACCTATACCATTTTTAATAAGATTTTATCTTCATTATCTATCTATTGTCTAAATGTTTTACAGCTTCGACTATTGATTATTATTGATATTCCGGTGTGTTACACTTTGGTAATGAGGGTATAGTATCCCCAAGAACACACTATACACTCTCACTACAATTCGGCAGCCTCTGGTGATTAGGTATATGTGCTTGAGGCCATGTAGCCAACCGAGATCAAGGCACTATTGAGTGGTATCTGGGTTTGGGATGTTACACTAATATAATTATCAGCATCATGTATAGCATGGTATGCACTAAGCCTGACATATCTTACACAATTTTCACCAAGAGCAAGTTTATGGCCACTCCTCAGAAGCCACATTGACATGCCCTGAAATGGTTTCTCCAATATTTGTATAGATGTTTTGGTTTGTCATTGTGTTATGTTAAAAAAGTGGACACTTCCTAAATTATAGTTGGATACTTAGATGTCATCTATGTAGAAAATATTGATACCCGAAATCCTTTGACTGGGAATGTTTTTAATTCTTGTGGCGGTCATATATATGAAAAGTGTAATATGCAGTCGGTGGTTGCCCTTTCTGTTGGAATTTCTGATTTAAAATTTAAATATTGAGGAGAGAAAAAAATATTAATCAACGGATTTTCTAAACATTAATGGGGGATTTTCTCTCTACATTAATGAAGAGTTATTCTCAATAGTAATTGATGGAATAATGAATGTTGACCGCATTAATTGAAGATATAGGTTGGGTGTCTATATAATAGGATGCAGTAGCATGTTTTCGAATGTGGGCTGGCAAAGATGTAGCCGCCAAGAGAGAACGAAGAAGGGTTTGTCACATTTTCGGTAATAGGTTCTATGTGAATATGGTGATTATGTCAATGATGGTGTGTCAGCGGCAATGATTGAAGACAACGATGATGACAGTGCCATGTATCAAAATTCCTCTTGGTTGCAGAGATCAAGTGGCCTGTCCTGGTTGCGATGATCAGCGGTACAAACAAAAATGGTCCATTCATGGGTGTCGTGTGTTGAGAGAATAATCATTCGGGTGCGTTGTAAAAATCCTTCGGGTGTGATGTTAAAAATCCTTCGGGTGATGTGAAAAATTTCTTCGGGTGATAAAATGACTTCAGGTGATAAAAGGCCTTCGGATGAATCTTATCTTGTGTGTTTTACGCAAAGACTACTTCCGCTACGTCGTCGGGCTCTGCACCCCAATAGTTGTGTCAAAGGGATTAGTTAAAGTACTTGGTTGCAGAACACGGTGGCAAGTATCTGGTGGAGTATCATATCAAGTACTCGGATGCCATTGGAAAATGACGGCGGTATCAGTGGTGTTTCTGGAATATCAAAAGTCTTCTTGGCCGCAGGTGTCATATGGCGTGTTCAGTTCATTGGGTTAAATTAAAATCTTGGTAGAGTTGGCGATCAAATTGACCCAGATGGTGGAGATGAATGTGGACTATTTGAATTTTAAATCAAGGTGGAGATTGTTGGAATTTGTTATTTAAAATTTAAATATTGAGGAGAGAGAAAATTATTAATCGAGGTATTTTCTCAACATTAATGGAGGATTTTCTCCCAACATTAATGAAGAGTAATTGTCAATATTAATTGATGGAATAATGAATGTTGATCGCATTAATTGAAGATATGGGTTGGGAGTCTATATAAGAGGATGCAGTAACTTGTTTTGGATTGTGGGCTGGAAAAGATATAGCTTCCAAGAGATAACTATTAAGGGGTTTCTGCGTTTGCTGTAACAAGTGATATGAGAAGACAATGATTATATCAATGATGGAATGTCGGTGGGGATGATTGAAGATAGCGATGATGACGATGCCATGTATCAAAAGTTCTCTTGGTTGCATAGATCAAGCGGCGTGTCCCGATTGTGATGATCGGTGGTATGAACTAAAATGGTAGGTTCATGGGTGTCGTGTGTTGAGAGAAAAATCCTTTTTGTGCTTTGTAAAAAGACTTCGGGAGTTATGTTAAAAATCCTTCGGGTGCTGTGTAAAATTCTTTCGGGTGATAAAATGCCTTCAAGTGATGAAAGGCCTTCGGGTGAATCTTCTCTGGTGTTTTTTCTGCAACAACTACATCCACTGCAGTGCCGGGCTCCGTGCCCCAACAGTGGTATCAAAGGGATTGGTTGAAGTGCTCAGTTGAAGAACACAATGGCAAGAATCTGGTGGAGTAGCTTATCAAGTACTCAGATGTCAATAGAAAATGACGGTGATTTCAGCGGTGTTGCTGGAATATCAAAAGTCTTCTTGGCTGCAGGTGTCATGCAGAATGTTCCGTTCATTGGGTGACATTCGGAGCTTGGTATTGTCAGTGATAAAATTGATCCAGATGGTGGAGATGAATGTGGACTATCTGAATTTTAAATCAAGTTGGAGATTGTTGGAATTTATGATTTAAAATTTAAATATTGAGCAGAAAAATATTATTAATGGAGGGATTTTCTCAACCTTAATGGAGGATTTTATCCCAAAATTAATGAAGAGTTATTCTCAATATTAATTGATTGAATAATGAATGTTGACCACATTAATTGAAGATATTGTTTGGGTGTCTATATAAGAGGATACGGTAGCATGTTTTGGAATGTGGGCTGGCAAAGATGTGGTTGCCAAGAGAGAATGACGAAGGGGTTGCCCCATTTGCGGTAATAGGTGCTATGTGAATATGGTGATTATTTAAACGATGGCGTGTCAGTGGTGATGATTGAAGACGACGATGATGATGGTGACATGTATCAAAAGTCCTCTTGGTTGTGGTGATCAAGCGGAATTTCCCAGTTGTGATGATCGACGGTACGAACCAAAATGGTACGTTCATGGGTGTCATGTATTGAGAGAAAAATACTTCGGGTGAATTGTAAAAATCCTTTGGATGTGATGTTAAAAATCCTTCGGGTGATGTGTAAAATTCCTTCAGGTGATAAAATTCCTTCGGATGATAAAAGGCCTTCGGGTGAATCTTCTCTTGTGTTTTTTCTGCAATGACGAATTTTTCGATGGCGCTGGGCTCTGCGTCCCAATAGTGGCATCAAAGGGATTGGTTGAAGTGCTCGGTTTTAGAATGCATAGGCAATAATATGGTGGATTAGCTTATCAAATACATTAATGTCATCAGAAAATGACAGCGGTATCAGCGGTGTTGCTGGAATATCGAACGTCTTCTTGGCCGAAGGGGTCATGCGGCGTGTTCCGTTCATTAGGTGACATTCGGAGCATGGTATTGTTGGCGATCAAATTGACCCAGATGGTGGAGATGAATGTGGAATATTTGAATTTTAAATCAAGGTGGAGATTGTTGGAATTTCTTATTTAAAATTTAAATATTGAGGAGAGAGAGAATTATTAATGGAAATATTTTTTCAACATTAATGGAGGATTTTCTCCCAACATTTATGAAGAGTCATTCTCAATATTAATTGATGGAATAATGAAGGTTGACTGCATTAATTGAATATATGGGTTGGGTGTCTATATAAGAGGATGCGGTAGCATGTTTTGGAATGTGGACTGGAAAAGATGTAGCTTCCAAGGGAGAACGACGAAGGGGTTGCCGCGTTTGCGGTAATAGGTGCTATGCGATGACGGTGATTATGTCAATGATGGCGTATCGGTGGAGATGATTTAAGACGACGATGATAACAGTTCCATGTATCGAATGTCCTCTTTGTTGCGAAGATCAAGTGGTGTGTCCTGGTTGTGATGATCGATGGCACGAAAAAAATGGTACGTTCAAGGGTGTTGTGTGTTTAGAGAAAAATCCTTCGGGTGCGTTGTAAAAATACTTTGGGTGTGTTGTTAAAAATCCTTCGGGTGATGTGTAAAATTCCTTCAGGTGATAAAATGCCTTTGGGTGATAAAAGGCCTTCAGATGAATCTTCTCTTGTGTGTTTTCTGCAATGACTACTTCCGCTACGGCGCCGGGCTCCATGCCCCAACACTCTCAACCATAGTTTCAAAGTATATAGATTTGATTGTGGCTGCCGAAGAGGCATTATGGATTAAAGGCTTTCCTTACGAACTCAAGCACTTTAATTCTTCTATTAATGTTTATTCTGATTGTCAATCTGCTCTTCATATATCCAAAAAAATTATATGTCCTGGTAAATCCAAACACATAGATATTTTATAACACTTTATTAGAGATGTTGTGGAATCAGAAACCCTGTGTGTCAACAAGATACACACTGACAATACCCCGGAATATAGTTTGACAAAAGATGTGGAATTGTCTAAATTCAAATATTGTTTAGATAGGATGAATTCAGTTCCAATTCTATAACCATATGTTTAAGAACATCATCAATATCAATTGAAAATGGATGATATTTATGAATTATGGAATTCATTTTATTTTTTTCCTATTGAATTGTCATGTTATTAATTCTGACTTTTATATAGTTAATTTGCATGCATGCAATATTCTTTTTTTTTGAATTATTTTATTTTTCTTTTTAAATTGTTTGGGCCAATGTTTGGTTCTTCGGCCTCCCATGTGGACCTACTCTACTGGGCTACTCACTCAGCCTGTTTGGCTGCTGGCCTGCCTTGCCTTTGATTTCCACCTTGGCGGTGCAGTGATTATTGTTGGTCGTTGATCTGTTTTTCCACCCCTTTGCTCGGTGTCATCCATCTCCAAACTCATTGAGTATGCTATTGGTCATTCTATTTGGTGCGGACCCATGCGTGGATCCTTCTGATTGGTTGTGTTTCTTGGAGACACTACGGGTGTCAGTGGATTGATGACCCTAACCTTCTGTTAGAGTTGTTTTCCTGAGAACCAACGGTTTTTACTTTGATTACATGAATGAACACTTATTATATATTTTTCATTATTATGTATGACTATAATACATTGTTTTCATGGAATATTTGTCACATTAATAAGGTCATGGAAGATCCCCTCTATGATGATAACCATGAAATTCTATAATAATATTATTAAATAAAGTTCTACCATTGGATGAAATACTATGATAGGACACATAGTATACAGACCGTCATGGGCGAGTACTCATAAAAAGACGAGACACTCTCTCATGGAGTTCTCACTTGGTAATCTCCATGATGGGAGATTATTAGAATAGATCCGCTAGTAGTAATTCTGTATGTATTGGTGTCATCGGACATTACTATCTACTAGTGAGTGTAATGGTCCTTAGATTGGAAGATTATCATTAACTCATGTCATGACTCACACACTTAGATTTGCTGACGAAAACCACCACGAAGGCAGTTGGTGGGAAGTAGGGTGTGTTGGGTGCATCACAAATGACATGTTGTTAATGGATAAGTCGAGGAAGGATTTTCCCCTTCCATATCTATGGAAGTAGATATCCTGGTACCTTTGATTGAAATAGAACTGTCGCCAAAATTCCATGTCCATGGTGTAATGACGAGTTTATTTCTGGAAGTCAAAGAATGACAGATCAAGCATATAGGTTTATGACATTGCCATAAAACCTGCTTTATGAGATATTGGGACAAAGGGATTAAATTACACAGTAATCATTCATATGAGGTGACACGTAAATGCGGCGCCAAATTCTTTCTCTTGGGTGCCTTTACCCATTGCTAGATAGTAATATTGGACTTTAGGCAAGCCCACCTAATGCCAACAAGAAAGAGGCCTAGAGGCTCACACACTAATTGTATCCAAGTATATCAAGTAGAATAAAGATTATTCATGTATGTGGTTTAATAATTATTCAAGGAATCCTAAATTGTTTTAATGATGGAGAAAGAATAAAATGAAAACAAGATATACATGTTGTGTATTAATGATTACACATCGTGTAGTTTTCATTTTGGAATGGAAATGAAAAACAAGTACACGTCGTGTAATAATGATTACACGCCATGTAGTTTTATGAAAAACAAGTACACACCATGTAGTTTTTCCAGTCAGGATTTTGAGGAAATAATATTGTTTTATTAAATGATATTTAATATAATCATCGTGGGCACATGTCAAGGAATTAATGATTCGACATGTGGGGGTTTTCAGTAAGAGTTAATGAAATAAATAAAACGCATAACGTGCTTATTTTTTTTTCCTAACTCTATAACCTCAAACACGATTGTAAATATCCTCACAACCCCAACACTTTTCCTTAATCGTTGTGCACAACAATTATTGAGAATTATCTCAAGACCGAATGAACTCCTTCCTCCAAGAACGCTCTTAGGACCAAGAGAGATCCTCCTCCATCGGATCAAGATGATCTAAGACAGACAACACAAGCAAAGGTATCTCCACGCTAGCACCCAGATAATCCTTTGGTGACGTCCAGAGATACGTGGTGCACGTGTGGATCACCGCTAGAGGAATTATATCCTCGGCTTCTGCGACACAATGACGAATCACATCGGAACGTGATAAGAAATATCAATAAAGAAAGAACGCCATAAAAGGTACTTCTTATCAATTAATTAAAATAATTATAATCAACCTGTGACGTCTTCGTTTGTGGTTCCATGACTATTCTTTTTGTTTGTCTATTTCTGTGATTCGATCCGTGGAGTCTGGAGTTTATCGTCGTATTGATCCTGGATTGATCCTTACTAATGAAAAAAATCCAAGTGGGAACATCCACCCATGAGCTTCCGCTGCGCCCGGAACCTTCAATTGGTATCAAAGGGAGGTTATAATGTTGATTATAGTTATTTAATTTTCCTTGATAATTTATACATTTATAATTGATTAAATTCGAGATAAATCGTTCTATAAAACTGAATGAATGAGATTTGTTCTTCCTTCTTCATTTCTTGATTCACATCACAGAAACAACCTTTTAATTTTAATTTTAATTAAAATAAAAATGAGTAGCTCATCCGTAGGATACGCTCTTTATATTTGTAAAAAACAAGAATAGAGGGCGTGTAGTGAAAACTACACGCCGTGTACTTAGGTTCAACGAACCGGTACTAGTCCTCCAAACCATGCCGTGTGAATTGAGCATGCCTAAGTATTTATTACACCATGTTGAACAGAACTGAACAGGGCGTGGAAACCAAAATACACGGCATGTATGTTGGATTAACACGCTATGTAGTCCGATCCGGCCCAGGTGAAACCATGTACAAGGAGAAGCCATGCACCACGTACATGGTATTTCCAGGCCGGTAACCACGTAACAAGGAATTACACGCCGTGTTAGATTAATCTACACACCGTGTACTTCAAAATTTCCAATGTATAGAAAACATGCCAAATCCTTGACATGTACTTTGGATAAAGGGTGAAAATAAATACATTCCATGTAATATAGCCTACACATAGTGTACTTTCCAGAAATGGAATTTTACTAGGTTTCCACCAAAGTAAAAAGACTCGTACAAGGAATATGGATGATAAGAATCTAAAGGAAATTCAGAAAGGAATTTAAGATAAAGAATTTATTAATTATAAGATCATAATTAATTGAATTCAAATGTGACTTATCTTAAATAAGATAATTATTAAAAAAATTTGAATACTAAAAATGCGTAAATGTCATTGCATGCTATGGATGATCATGATCCAGACCAAAGACCCTTTGTATGTGTATGGTTTCATTTAAATTTATTTAATTTAAATTCGTTGGCATGTGATCCTTCTTCCAATAAAATTTAGGGCCTATATTCCCATGGTTTCTTTAATGTAAACCCCATGTAATGGAGGATCTCCCAAGCCAGAGAAGATGGTTCAAAATCTGAAGCTGAGGTGAAACGAATCCAAGAAGATTCAAAGGTGGATAGGTGGGAGCTACAAAACACAAACCATCAGGTTCAAGGTGTTTTTTCCTAGGACAGGGTTAGCTTATCAAAACATCTAGATAAGATAACCAATAGAAGATCATGATCATTCCATCTTATTTTATTTCTGTTTGATTGCATGGTTTATTTATTATGTATGTGTTGTTGCGATCACATATTTAATGAAATAAACAAGCATGAAAAGATGGAATAAAATTAAAACTGAACTATGCGTAAACATTAACAGAACACGGTTAATCACTTAAGAAAGCATCACTTAATGTTAATAAGCTTGTGATAATGCGAAATTACGCATAAAGGATTAAAATCCCTCAAATACCATATTAAGTTAGACCAAGCCTTTCGTTACTTGATTAAGGGAAAGACTCAATAAAACTATGTGTTTGACCAACCCTTGTTGGGACACTTACTTTTATAAAGGAATATCTTATGAAAGTTTTGGGTTGACTTAAAAATTTTACATCAAGAGGAGTATCCCTTGTTAGACTTGCTGTAAAATGGAGGCAAGCATTGAGGAAATCCAAGTCAGGATTTCATGATTGGGCAGTCTACTCAACAGATCAAGGAACTGTAAGCTCACAGTTGGCAAAGACCTGCCTACCTAAATACCTACAAATATCTTAACCAACCCTTGTTGGGGTTATGCGGAGGGTAATATGGATCCTTTCCACTATAATGTCATGGAAACTAGACATTCCAAGTTCAATGGTGAGGGCCATTGGGACTTGATAAAATAGTGGGAGAATTAATAAATTAATTTATTATTTTTCACAAACTGTAATCAAAAGGTACTGATAAATATTATCTTTTAATTTGTATAATCAATATGACAAACTTGTCAACCACATTTTCTCTGTGATTAATTCTAGATAAAGACAATATCCTCACTGACAGTAACTTTTAGGAATGGTTTAGGCACCTTTGGGTTATCCTACAACATGAATGAAAGTTTTACATGATGGAGTCCTCAATTCCTGATTCGCCCGCCCAAGGGGCGAGTGATGAAGATTTCATGGTCAATGATCAACATTTGAATGATGCACTTGACGTTCAATGTTTTATTCTATCATCAATGTCTAGTGATCTCATGAAGTCTCATGAAGACATGGATACCTATATAATGCTCGGGCACCTCCGTGGTCTATACCAAGAGAGAGAAAGATAGGAAAGGTTTGAGATCTACAAGGATATATTCCAGAGAAATTTTGGAGAGGGTTCCCCAGCTGGGAATCATGTAGTCAAGCTCATTGGATACATTGAGAACTTAGAGGTTCTAGGGTTTAAACTCTCGGAAGAACTGGGTACCAATATCATTCTTTCATCACTCCCCCAGAGCTTCTCTAAATTTGTTGTAAATTTCAACATGAACAACATTGAGAAGTCTCTATCTGATCTCTTTATCCTCATTCACCAAGTGGACAATGATATGAAGCATGAAAAGCCTTTTCTCCTTATGGTGAATAAAATGAAAGGTAAGGTGAAGAGTTTTAAGCCCAAATCTATTTCAAGGCCTTCCAAGAAAAGGAAGATCAAAGGGGGGCAAGAGAACAGGAGGTTGTTTGTTTCACATGCGGCAAGAAGGGCCACTGGAATAAAAATAGCTCCCAGCCAAGGAAGCAAGGGGAAGCTTCAGGTGAGTTTATTATCAAATGCAATCTATCTGTTTCTACCAATTGGGTATTAGGTACTGCTTGTGGTGCTCACATCCGTATCCAAATACAGGAACCAAGTAGATTCAGAAAGATTGACCGAGGTGAGGTGGATCTGCGAGCAACCAAGGGAGCCAAACTCGCTGATGTAGCTGTTAGAGACTACCATCTCACATTGCCTACTGGCATGGTCTTTGTGTTAAAAGGATGTTATTATGTACCCTCTATAACCAAAAACATTTTTTCAGTATCCAGATTAGATACTGATGGATTCATCTTCATGTTTTGAAATAAATGTTTCTACTTTTATAAAGATAACATTTGTTTTGGTAGGGCACATTTATATAATGGCCTTTATGTGTTAGACTACACAAACCAAGTAATGGAAATCGATGACAAGGTTAATTCACATTACTCATACCACACCCAACTTTGGCATCACCGGATAGGTCATGTCAATGAGAAACATTTGACAAAATTACATCAAGATGTGTATTTAGATTCTTTCAAACTAAAACCACTTGGTGTATGTCATGCATGTCTACAAGGCAAAATGACCAAAGCCCCATTTAGTGGGAAAGGTGAAAGGGCTAAAGAGCTTCTATAATTAGTTCACACAGATGTGTGTGGACGATTTCCAGTTGAAGAAAGGGGTGGGTTCGTGTACTTCATAACTTGTAGTGATGATTTTAGTAGATATGGATATATTTACATAATGGGGTATAAGTCAGATTCTTTTAATAAGTTTAAAGAATACAAGAATGAAGTTGAGAACCAGCTTGGTAAGAAGATTATGAAGCTTTGCTCAGACAGAGGAGGAGAATATCTTAATCATGACTTCATTGATTTCTTATAGAATTTTGGGATTCTATATCAACTCACTCCTCCTTACAGACCTCAGTGGAATGGTGTAAGTGAAAGGAGGAACTGCACCATGTTGGACATGGTGAGATCAATGATGAGTCATGCGAGTCTTCCATTATACTTTTGGGGATATGCCTAACAAACAACATGACACATACTAAACCAAGTACCAACTAAATCGATAAATGGTATTCCATACGAGTTATGGAGTGGATGCAATGCCATGTTATCAAATTTACATGTGTGGGGTAGCGAAGCATTTGTTAAGGCCTCTTCAGGTAACAAACATGCACCCCGAGGCACAAAGTGTATCTTTATAGGATATCCCAAGGAAAAAAGAGATATTACCTATAAAACCCATCATATAAAAAGGTTACAGTGGAAAGACATTCCATATTCCTTGAGAGGTAACAAATCTCCAAAAGAGGTAGTGGGAGTGAGATAGACTTCGATGAAGTTGAGGCTCAAGATACATAGGAGTTGGTACAAGAACAGATTCCACAAATCCCAATGGAAGAAAAATATGTTCCAAAGACACAAGATTTTCATAGGAGCATGAGAGAGGTGAGATAACTAGAATGATATGGTTTTATTGTCACCAAGGATGGTGACTCATTATTGGTTGACAATGATGATCCTCTTACCTACAAGGAAGTAGTTGAAGGCGCAACCGTTGCCAAGTGGAAAGAATCCATGAATTCTGAAATGGATTCCATGGACCAAAACCAAGTCTAGATTTTGGTATATCCTCCAGTTGATGTAAATCCTATTGGTAATAAATGGGTATTCAAGAAGAAACTGGACATGGAGGGACAAGTCAGCACCTATAAGGCACTACCGATTGCAAAAGGTTTTAGACAGCGTCAAGGAATTGACTATGATGAAACCCTTTCACCAGTTTCAATGCAGAAATCCATCATAATCCTATTGTCCATTGTTTCTTACCATGACTATGAAATTTGAAAAATGGATTTCAAAACAACATTACTTAATGGGAACCTACAGGAAGATGTCTACATGACACATCCTTAAGGGTTCGGGACTCCAAAGGATGCCAACAAGGTATGCAAGTTACATAAATCCATTTATGGATTAAAGCAAGCATCAAGGTCATGGAACATTTGTTTTGATGAAGCCGTAATGGAATTTTTCTTTGTTAAGAACGAATGTGAGCCTTGTGTCTACAAAAGGTTTAGTGGAAGTGTAGTCGTTTTCCAAATAGTATATGTTGATGACATATTACTAATTGGAAACGAAGTACCTGTCTTATAGTCAGTTAAGGCATGGTTGGAAAAATGATTCTCTATGAAAGACATGGGCTAGGAAGCATATATTCTTCGGATCAAGATCCATCGTGAGAGATCCAAGAGAATGTTGGGCCTGAGTCAAAGTACATACATTGACAAGATACTGAAGAGATTCAGTATGGAACAATCCAAGAGGGGATTGTTGCTAGTGTCACATGGCATTCATATTTCCAAGAAAATGTGTCCTCAAACACAGGAGGAAAGAAATAAAATGGCAAGTATCCCTTACAAATCTACGATTGGTTAAGTCACATATTCTATGATATGTACAAGGCTGGAAGTTGCTTATGCATTAAGTGCGGTAGGCAGATATCAAGCTGATCCAGGAGACCACCATTGGATGGTAGTCAAGACTATCCTTAAGTATCTGAGGCGTACTAAGGATATGTTCCTAGTTTATGGAGGAGATGAGGAACTAGTCATCAGATGACATGTAGATGCTAGTTTCCAGATTGATCAAGATGACATGAAGTCTTGAACTGGATACATCTTCAGTTTGAATGGAGGTGCAGCGAGTTGGAAGAGCTCAATGTAAAGTGTGGTGGAGGATTCTACAGCAGAGTTTGAGAATATCGCAGCTTCTGAGATAGCTAAAGAAGCAGTATGGATGCGAAGCTTCATCCAAGAGATAGAAGTAGTACCTATAAATAAATATCCTCTCACACTATATTGGGATAATACTACAGCAGTGGCACTTGAAAAATATCCAAGGTCACATCAGTGGACAAAGCACATACTTCAGAAGTATCATCTCTTGATGGATTTTTCTCAGAGAGGTGAAGTTGCAGTGAACAGTATTTCCATGGAAGAAAACGTGGCAGACCCCTTGACTAAAGTCTTGACATAGCAGAAACATGATTATCATGTGAGATCTAGTGGACTAAAATTCATAGGTAGTTGGCTCTAGTCCAAGTGGGAGTTTGTTAGAGTTGGTGTCCTGAGAACCAACAGTCTGTACTTTGATTACATGAATATACAATTATTATATATTGTTCATTTTTCTGCATGACTATAATATAATGATGTCTTGGAATATTTGTTTCATTAATAAGGTCATGGAAGATCCCTGCTATGATGAGAACCTTGAAATGCTATAACATTATTCTTAAATAAAGTTCTACGGTTGGATGACATACTATGACAGGACACATAGTATACAGACCGTCATGTGTGAGTACTCATAATAAGACGAGACTCTCTCTCATGGAGTTCACACTCGGTAATCTCCATGATGGGAGATTATGAGAACAAACCCGCTAGTAGTAATTCCGCATGTCTTGGTGTCATCGGAAATTACTATCTACGAGAATGTGTAATGGTCCTTAGACTAAAAGATTATCATTAACTTGTGTCATGAATCATGCACTTAGATTTGCTGATGAAAACCGTCATAAAGATAGTTGGCGGGAAGTATGGTATGTTGGGTGTGTAATGAATGACATTTTGTTAATGGATAAGTCGAGGAAGGATTTTTCCCTTCCATATTTATGGAAGTAGATATCCCAGTCCCTTTGATAGAAATAGAACTGTCAGGAAAATTCCATGGTTATGGTGTAACAAAGAGTTTATTTCTAGAAGTCAAAGAATGACATATCTAGCATATAGGTTTATGAAACTCCCATGAAACCTACTTTATGAGATATTTATACAAAGGGATTAAATTACACTGTAAGAGTTTGTATGAGGTGGCACATCAATGTGGAGTCAACTTCTTTCTCTTGGGTGCCTTAACCCGTTGCTAGACAGTAATCTTGGACTTTAGGCAAGCCTGCCTAAGGCCAACGAGAAAGAGTCCTAGAGGGTCACATACTAAGTGTATCCAAGTATCTCACGTAGAATAAAGATTATTCCCATACATGGTTTAATAATTATTCAAGGAAGCCTAAATAGTTTTAATGATGGTGGAAGAAAAAAATGAAAACAAGATATACACGCCGTGTATTAATGACTACACACCGTGTATTTTTCATTTTGGAAAGGAAATGAAAAATAAGTATATGTCCTGTATTAATGATTACACGCCGTGTAGTTTTATGAAAAAAAAGTACACACTGTGTAGTATTTCTAGTTGGGATTTTGAGAAAATAATATTGTTTTATTAAATGATATTTATTATAATCAGCGTGGGTGCATGTTAAGGAATTAATGATTCGACATGGGGGGGGGGGTTCAATAAGAGTTAACGAAATAAATAAAACGTGTAATGTTCTTATTTATTTTCATAACTCTATAACCTAAATCCCGATTATAAATATCCTCACAACCCCAACACTTTTCCTTAATCATTGTGCGCAACAATTCTGGAGAATTCTCTCAAGACCAAAATAATTCCTTCCTCCAAGAACACTCTCAGGACCGAGAGAGATCCTCCTCCATCAAATCAAGACTATCTAAGGTGGACAACACAAGCAATGTTTTCTCCAAGCTAGCACCTGGAGAATCCTTTAGTGACGTCCAGAGATATGTGGTGCACATGTGGATCACTACTAGAGAAGTCTATCCTTGGATTCTACGACACAATGACGAATCACATCAGAATGTGATCATAAATATCAATGAAGAAAGAACGCCATAAAAGGTACTTCTTTTCAATTAATTAAATTAATTATAATCAACCAGTGACAATCCTCGTTTTTGGTTTTAGGACTATTCTTCTTATTTATCTATTTCTGTGATTTGATCTGTGGAGTCTGGCATTTATCATCATATTGATCCCAGATTGATCATTTCTAATAACAAAATCCATGTGGGAACATCCACCCACGAGCTTCCGCTGCGCCCAGAACCTTCACCTTCCCCATCTCTTTGGGATTTGATCACTCGGCTCACTCCTGCTTGCAAAGCCCCAAATCAGTCCTTAGGTTTTGTGTGTTCTGACTTTTGGTCGGTGCACCCTTACCCCTCACACGAACATAAGACAAAGAACAAGGGAAGATCAAGGGGTATTGGAGTGGCATGGCTTATGTATACTATACATACCATATGTGTCTATCAAATGTGTCTACCTCCTCCATTAGGTCGACATGCCTTCAATCGGCTTCTCGAACATGTTCAAACGAGTTCCTTCCTATGGCCTCAACAATCTCACCCGAAGCATGCTTCAACCACCAATAGCCTTCATCACCAACCTTTGCAACTCCATTTTAGTGTATTTGGTGAACTACATGACCAACTTCCGGCGAGGCTCCTACATTCAAATGATTTATCAGCCTCATATCAATCTACTCCTTCCCCATAACTCCATCCCATCAACCTCACTAGCATTAAACCATCCTCAAACTCCAATGATTTTCCAGTGAACACTGCCAGCTCGATCCAGGCCTTAAACCAATTCAATTAGAAAAATCATCAAGCACCTAAAGTGCACTCTGACGCACCCTCGGTCTTGAGTTCCCATTGCATACCAGATATCCCATCTTCAAACCTGAAAAAAAAACCAGTGATCTTTAACTCAGTGATTCGATTTCTTTGTTTTGAGTATGTGATGTATTTTTTCAACTAAAATGTAAATTTTTAATAAAAACATGCACTTTGATCCATACCGGTCACACTGTGTGTCAGATTGACGTGCAGATGATTTTTGCACATAAAAAATTGATCTATGGAGCATTGTTATAAAATGTCAAGACAATCCTCATGTGTTTGTCGAGCTTTCAATGAGTGACACATTTTTAATAAAAATGTCACTTTAACACGCACTTTGACTCATCCCAATAACATCATCTATCAAATTAAAATTTTACCGATTCCTACATATCAAAAATGACTTATAGATCATTTTCCTAAAGTATCAAGATCATACGAGTGTGTTTGCTCGGTTTTCCATGAGTGTCACATGTTTTTAACTAAAATGTCACTTTTAAACTGATAACACACATTTCAAGCCGTACCGGTCACACGGTGTGTCAAATTGAGGTGCAGATGATTCCTATATCTCACAAATGATAAATTTTCTAATGTATAAAAATAATCTAAATGTGTTTGCTTTCTTTTTAGTATGACACATGTCTTTTTAAATAAACTATCAATTTTAAATTAAAAAATACTCTTTCAGTCATACCGGCCACACCGTGTCAGATTGATATCTGATTGATTCATACACATAAAAAATTACTTATGTATATCTTTCCTAAAGTATCAAGACAATCTGAGTGTGGTTTCTTTGTTTTCATTTAGTGACTCGTGTTTCTAACTAAAATATAATTTTTAAATTGAAAACACACACTTTGATTCATATCAGTCACATCATGTATCAGATTGATGTGCGGCTGATATATACCCATAAAAATGATTTTTGTATCATTTTTCTAAAATAACAGGATAATCCGAGTGTGTTTTTTTATTTTTAATGAGTGGCGTGTTTTTAAGTCATTTTAAAATGAAAACACACAAATTGAAACATGTAGGCCACATTATATATCATATTGACATGTGTCTGATTCCTACACATCAAAAATGACTTGTAAATTGTCTTCCTAAAGTATCAAGACCATACAAATTTGTTTTCTTAGTTTTCAGTGAGTGACGTGTGTTTTTAACTAAAATGTCACTTTTAAAATGAAAATGCACATTTCGATTCATACTAGTCACACTGTGTATCAGATCATGGTGCAACTCATTCCTGCATCTCTCAAATTATTTGTTGATATTTTTCCTAAATTACCAAAAAAATTGAATGTGTTTTCTTGGTTTTAAGAATATCATATATCTTTTGAACTAAAATGTAAATTTTTAATAAAAACACACACTTTGAGTCATAACAGATACACTGTGTGTCAGATTGGATTATAATTGATTCCTAAACATAAAAAAGGACTTATTGTTAATTTTTCTAAATTATCAAAATAACTCAAGTGCGTTTTCTTGATTTTTAGTGAGTGGAACACGTTTTTAACAAAAATTTCATTTTAAACTTAAAACATGCACTTTGACTCATGTCGGTCACACCATGAGTCATATTGACATGTGACTAATTCATACACATAATAAATGATTTATGGATCATTTTACTAAAATATCAATACAATCCGAGTGTGTTTTCTTGGTTTTCAATGAGTGACACACGTTCTAAACTAAAATGGTATTTTAAGCAGAAACACGCACTTTGAGTTATACAGGTCACACAATGTATCTGATTAACATGTGACCAATTCCTACACATCACAAATGAATTATGGATCATTCCCCTAAAGTATCAAGACCATTAAAGTGAATTTTTTTTGTTTTCAGTGAATGCCACATGTTTTTAACTAAAATGTTACTTTTAAACTGAAAACACATATTTCAAGTCATATCAGTCACACCGTGTATCAGATTGTGGTGAGACTAATTCCAACATGTCAAAAATTACTTTTGGATTATTGACCTATAGTATCAAAACAATATTAAAGTGTTTTCTCATGTTTGAGAATGTCAAACATATTTTGAACTAATATGTCAATTTTAAATAAAAACAGATGTTTTGAGTTATATCGGTCACACCATATGTCAGATTAATATGAGGTTGATTCCTACATGTCAAAAATGACTTATGGATTATTTTACTATAGTATCCAAACAATCTGATTGTGCTTACTCGGTTTTTAGTGAGTGGCACATGTTTTTAACTAATATATCATTTTTAAACTGAAAACACACACATTGAGTCATATCATTCACATCATGTGTTGTATTGACATGAAAATTAAACCTAAACCTTATAAATGATTTATGAATCATTTTCCTAAAATATAATGACAAAATAAGTGGTTTTTCTTCATTTTCAATGACTTATACAGATTCTTAACTAAAATTTCATTTTAAACTGAAAATATGCACTTTGAGTTATACCGGTCACACTGTATATCATATTGATGTGTGACTGATTCTTAAACACCACAAATTACTTATGGATCATTTTCCTAAAGTATTAAGACCACAAGAGTTTGTTTGATTGGTTTTCAGTGAGTGAAACATGTTTTTAACTAAAATGTCACTTTTAAATTGAAAACACATAGTTAGAGCCATATCAGTCACACGATGTATGAGATTGAGGTTTGGGTGATTCATACATGTCAAAAATGATTTATGGATAATTTTACTAAAGTATCAAAATAGTATTAATTTGTTCTCTCAGTTTTTGATTATGTCACTCCTCTTTTGAACTATAATGTCAATTATAAATAGAAACATGCAGTTTTAGTCATAGAGGCCACACCATGTTTCATATTGACGTGTTCTTGATTGATAAGTGCATGTTGTGGGTTTTGTAAAAAACAATTATTTTCTATGTTATAAATGTGGTGTAATGGTAAACCTAGGTTTCCTCCATAGAGGAGCACACAACAATAAAGCTATCACCTTTAATAAGAGGAAAAAAATTGGGTGTTTTTTAAATTGATTGATTTTGAAAACCAAAGAAATAAATTTATTAAGAAAGAGATTGAAACCAATGATATAATAAGTGTGATCAGGTCAAGGTCAGTTTTTCAATTGAAATTCTATCCTAGTTCCACGTTATTTAATCCTCTTCTACAAATTTGATTAATCTGAGATTCCATAATCGCTTTCTCTCACTCTGTTGGTCAAATGATGATGGTGAGAATAAACCTTTAAAAATTTTCATCTTGGACTACCCTCCTTCCAATGAGTGTGATAGTTGTAGTGAATACCCTAAAGTATGTAGTAAATTCCAAATTGGTTCTTGTTTATCCAAAACAATAAAGAATGTACACTACCCCTCCCAAACATACTGATGACCATCAAGTACATCACCACTAAGACCTAGTCTATTCCATCGTATGTAAACCAAAAACTAGTTGAGGGGGAAAATGATCACTGGCCGAATAAATATCAAAATTTGAATCTAAAACCAAATACCATCATACTTGATAATAAAAAATACTCATTGAAATTGAATCCAACTTTATAGAATAAAAAAATGATTTTATACCATGATGTTCAGGAACTGAAGCATTATAAAAAGAAAACCTCTCCATCCCCAATCACTCAAAACATTACCCTTGAATGTGGTATATGACACTTTGATTCAAAAATATCTTTATTAAATATTTTAAATGGAATTGACAATGGTTTTTAGAAAGCATTTATTATGTAAATATCTTGAAATGATATATTTTTATTGCAATGTGGAATTTTATCTTTTCTTTATGATTGTTTTATGTGTTATGATCATATTATGGTTCTTGGGCATTGTTTATGTATACAGGTGGTTTCGTGATAAACATATGGTGGGTGAGCTCAAGATAGCACTCCAATGCATTGGGTAACATGACAGAGGTAAACATTAATGTTTATCCTAAGAGATTTTGGAAATATACCGTGATGGTTTTTCCAAATGTAACTCCCTATGTAGATGTGAAAGCTATAATGTAAGTATGTTATGGATTTCACAAGTTACCATTATGATTTATGATTTCTATGTGTTATTAATAAATCTTATGATTTCAAGGGTTATGTTAAAAATCATATGTTTTATGATTGAAAGGTATGATCTCATTGATTTATATGTTTTGATGGGTTAATGATTTCTTTCCTTGTTTTATAACCCTTACTGATATTTTTATGATCATACCATGTTTTTGAAATGTTTTTCATAGAATGTAATGTGGAATAGGGTCAAGGACTAGATCAAGGAAAATTCATTCTGTTTAAAACGTGGAAGTAAACATGTTTCTTTTATTTTAATAGTTTTTATTTTATGAAAAAATATATACCGAGTAGACGTGTATACATGTAATATTCATGTTGTATGTACAAATTACGACCTAATTCTCTAAACCTCTAAACCTGAAAAGATCCTCAATGTGAATTATTAACTTAATTCAATATTATTCAATGTTTAAGGTTGTGGCCTTATAGTTGGTATCATAGTTCGGTTTAGATACCTTTAGAGGTTGGGGTGTTATTTAAGCATAAGTGACATAACCATAATGGTTAGCATATTAGAAAATTAAAAGTTATTTTAGATAAATAAAATGAGTTTATGATAACATGAATAATTATATCTTAGTTTTTACCCTCCTCATAAGATAGTATTTGATGATTTCACTGATATACTCCCACTAACGTTTTTGGTTTTAGTAAATGGATGGATTTAGCAGGAACCAAAGTAACAATGGATGTGAAGGAAACTGTTGAGGTTTTCTGAATGAGAAACCAAATGAAATTGGAGCTTCAATGAGAACTCTTGTGGTTATTCTCAACCAACTATCTGGAGTCATGATTTACCACCTGAAACATGGTGATTTTTATAAGACATCATATTTGCGAGAAAAAAATCCCTACGGAATTTCAAGTAATAATCATACAGGTAAGTATATTCAACAACCTATGTGTCAATGATGTGGAAATAAACACTTAGGAAAATGCTTCAAAGGGATGGAAGATGCTATAGATGTGGTAATGTAGGTCATAAAGCAAGAACCTTCCATGGAAAAAGGAAGCATCATGTTGACTAAAGGAAAGGGATAGATATTGTTTCCAAGGGATCAATTTAATGTTTTAAATGTGGTGTGCATGGTCATTATTCAAATAGATTTCGTACGAAGAACGTTCGGGAATGGGATCAGCCGGATCACACAAATATATTTTTACCAATTCCTAATTCCATTCCAATTGAATACGAGGAATCTAAAAATGACATATTAAAGGTATGGATTATTTCTTAGCTCATGTTTTGACATTACTATAATCTTAGGACATTATGAATGATTTTGTTTATAGGAAAGAATTATAAAAGAATGTAATGTCAAAAACTGGATAAATGATTAGGAATAATGTTTAATGATTAAGATATCTAAATTTTAGGAATTGAAGACTTATGTTGGATCCATGGATAATGATATGTTTAAATGTATTAATGATAAGATTAATTTGGAATACGTTTTCTAGTATGTACAAACATAATGTTTGACATGTGAAAATTTTAGTCAAGGAAGAATTATCTTTTCCTTTGTGGATATAGTTATAAATAACCATTGGGGTTTATATGATCCTTGAATTTGAGGCAATTATAAGTTATTACTTTTTGGGATGAAAATTTGAGGTATGAGATAACATTTGTGGTTAATATATGTTATGGTTGTTTTTGAGGAATTTATCTCATTTTTGGGAATTTTATAAAATTATATAATTTTTGAAAAAGGACAACATGCAGACTATGTGACAACCCGTCGCGTCGGACAGAGCTGTGGGAATCAAACCCACAACCAAAGTGTGATTTGGATTTATCACCTACTATTAGCCTACGTGAAGTGTCTGGTTAGTCTAATTTATTATTTTTAGTTTAATGATTTTATTGATCAATAATAAGTTGATTTGGGATCTTATGTTTTATCAAATGGATATCCATAGTATAGGAAAATGATTTTATGATTAAGTGATAAAGGTTATTTTGGAAGACATTCTCTCTTTTGGGAACACTATATGCCTAAGGAAAATAGAATACTTTGGGATTTCTTTTGTGGAGGAATGGTTGAAATTTTATTTCATAAGAATCTAGGTTTTTATTGTGTACATATAGAAATTTGGGTTATTTATGGAAATTATTAACCTATCATAGAGAATATGTGATTAGGTTAATTACTTTTCAATATGAGACTTTAAGAGTAGCTGATGTTATTTGGAGATAAATGTTAAGATTTACCGTGGAAGACTAGGTGGTCCAATCCTTTTGAATTTTTGGGTTTCAATCTTAGTTTGGATTATATTGATGGATTTTAAGGAATTTTTTTTTATTGAATGGTATTTGATGAACTTTGGGTATTGTTTGTCCAATTTTGGAGATTAATAGTAGTTTTTTTAAAAAAAGATTATTCTTTTTGGGGATTATTTGATCTTGTACCGACCATTTTGGATTTGGTTAATGTCTAAAGATAGGGGAAATATATAGTTAATATTTTTTGGATTATGTGATTCTCTAGAAGTTAATTCTATCACTTCAGATGTGACCAAGTCATCTTGAATACTCATCGTCTGGAGAAAGGATGAGTTGGTGGTAGAAATTTGATTAAAGGATGAAACAATACGTTTCAAGTAAGAATACTTCCTTATGATCTTATTCTAGTTAGTAATAAAATTCTTCAACTCTATGAAAAGGATATTGAAGAAAAAAAATTATATGATTTCTTTTATCATAATACTTTTACACAACCACAAATTTATGGTATTTGTGGTGGTTAACTTTCCATGATCAAGTTTTCTATCACTCTATTTTAATCTATGAGAGATAGTTTCTATTATATATCCAAGTTTTCCTACATGGAATCCTAGTATGTGTTATCTCAGGTGACCTTTATACTTCCCTTTATTTATTTTAAAGTCATAGTTTTATTGACTCTTTTTTAGATGTGGGACTTTCAATGAAGTTTCTAAGACCAATTTTAAAATTGCGAGGAAGCAATTTCCAAAAGGGGGAAAGATGTAACGACCCATGTATTTATAGAATAATACCTTTTCATATCTATTAGTATTTATGAATAAGATATGAATTTTATGTTAAAGAGGTCACTTTTTTCGATAGCATACTTAACACGCAATAATGGGTTTTTTAAATCTTATGTTGCACACAACTTTGAGTTATACCGAAAAATAATATATTAAAAATATTATTTTAAATAGTAGTTAACATATAGTCGTTGTATTGCTGGGAATGAACATAAATGACTACATTATTATTACACATGTTTGTTAAATTTCTTTAAATTTATCCAATAAATTTTAGAGGCTTAAAATAAGAATGAATCCAACATTAAGTATGAAAAACATTAATATTTTTTAAAAGGTCAATTTACTGCCTTTTAATGGAGAACCATTTTTAAATCTAGTTTTTTTTCACTATTATATGTTCAATATGAGAAAATAAACTTCTTATTTTAAAATAGGGATATCAAAAATTACTTTGGGTAAATATTTGGTATTTTTCTGATAAAGTTCATTTTTTAATGAATAGTGAAAAATACTGCATTTTAATTCAAAACCGCCTTTTAATCTAATGTATTTGTATATTTAGATTGTAATTTTAATTGGTTTTAAAGTGTAAATGGATTATAGTTTTATCATTTATTCCAATTTTTGTCATTTTAAGTAATTTCACTTTGAAATTGGACATATACACATTTCAATCTTTGGATAGTTATTATTTCTTAAAAAACATGCTTTTTGATTTCGACAATGGGAATTAATTTTAAATTACATTTTGAAACTTCTATGTTTTGACATTGGAAAAATAGATTCCATATTTGGAATGAGGAGGTCCAAATTATGTAAATAGGTAACTTTTATTTTTATACATTACAAATAGTAACTTCAGAAAATACTTTATTTTCCATGGTTAAAGGGTAAATCTGGTAAATACGGGTAAAAAATAATATTATAATAATATTAATTACCCTAAAACGTGTTTTAAACCTATTGGATGATACATGTCCGACCATGATCATATTTGGGTTGATTTTGGGACCCCATGAAGCCACTTGTAAGTGAAAATGACACTTTATAAAAATTAATTTAAAGTTAAGGAAAATGTAACATAAACATATATATTTTAGTAAAAATGTTTTTATACGGGGTTACATAAGTTATATTTTCAACAATAAATAGTCATTAGAAAGATAAAAACATTTTGTACATCATGATATTTTATTTATAATTTTTTGAAGTCAGATAAATAAATTTATTTATGACATAATAATGATGTAGTGATTACCTTATTAATGAATGATTTAAATGAATAAGATTATAAATATTAAAATAAATTTATTATGAAACTTTTTATGCCATCCACAAATTTTAGAGACAAGGATGAATTGTTATATTTTAATTAATGAAGGTATTTATAAAGATTCAATTTGGTTGGGGTTTTTTTAAAATTCATGATATGAATAGTGTCAAAATTAACATAATTCATATTTTAAAATATAAAATATTTTATTAAATATTAAATAATTCCAAAAAATATAATATTTGGCCAAATATTTATCATAAGTATAAAATTTTATTATTAACTCTTTAATTTTATATTTTTCATGTTTTTCTAACAATTTTGATTCTCAAAGTGTTAAATTTTTTATAAAACTGTAAGAGTAAAATAAGGGCTAAATAAAAAAGTTATGGATTAAAAAATATCCAAAACCTGTCCAATTATTATTGGATGATTTTATTTAGACTTATATTCATATTATATTATAATTTATTGAGTTTTTGACCTTTTAAAACCAAAAATAATTTTATGATAAACTAATACTTACAAACATTCCTAAAGAGCCCCTCCCCCCTTATAACAAGCCATCAAATCTAACCCATTACTCACAAGTCTCAAGCCCCTCAGATTATCCAATATCTGATCCAATAAGCTCCCAAAATAATTGTATCTCTCCTAGAATCCTTTCCCTAGGAAGAAGTCAATTCAAGAAAGCCTTTTAGTTCAAACCAAAGGATTTACCCGATTTAAAGGCAACGTCTTCTCCCAAGTTCTTTTATTTTATTTTACTTCCCCACTCCCTATGATCTTATTATTTTTTTGTTTACATAACAACACCAGTATCCTCAATATACTAGGTTTTTTATTTGAATTATTCGAAATACACTTCCACACACCTCCATCTAATGGATACAAACATATTGTTTCTCTGTACAGCGAACTACTACCTTACGAAACGACGATTGTTCGATTTTTCCCTACCACCTATCATGGAGTCCATTATGATGGAAATGTATTTATATGTGACATATATTATATTTATATTGTCTCTATGCTTCTGTATTTTTCATTTATAGCATACCTTTATGATTTCCATAATGGGTAAATACGATAATTTTATTTGAGAAAGTGCGGACTACCGCCCCCTCAATGTGATATGAATCATTAATGTCATAAATAGAATGTATAAAGGATGGAGTTAATGAAATTATGTAACATATATAAAATATGATATTATAATGGAATTATAATATACTTATGTGTCATTAATTTTCCATTCCTTTAAATATGAAGAAGAAATGAAAGTAGCGTTCATGCGTACGTACAGCTTACCGTCTCCATGAACGGTGCATTTCATTTATTATCTCCAAATTTTTTGTAATATTATAAATAAATATAAATAATGGATTTATATGATATTTAAATCATGAATATCATTCTGGAGATAATGGAATTTTGACCACATGGACATTTTGTAATTATAACAAGTTCATTTTTGACTCAATTAGGAAATATCGACTAAACGACTGATGTTAACATAAATTATTATGAAATTTTTATAACAAGGTAATAAGTGATATTAATGAAATAATAAACTTGAAAATATTTTTAGGAACGTATAAATTAACTTAATTTTATTATTTAGGAAGAACATGGAACATACGAGACAAGTCAGACTCGAGGTACAGGTACTTCTTAACCCAATTTCCATTCATTGGGTTAATATTATACATTTAATTATGTTGTGATGTGATGTATTATCTTGTAATTAATTATATGTAAGTATAGTGAATACTCATAATAGATCTATTTGATTTACAAAATGATCTTTGTAAGGGAACCTTTCACCCTCATCTTTTAGTCAAAGACTTATTTTATGTTATGTATTTTAATTTCCATTTTATTATGTTGGTATATGTTCTTATATATACTTATTACTATAAATTTTATTTCCATGTGATGAGAGACCCTTTTCTCTCTTGTCAACTCATTTTTGGAATTTTTAAGCGACGTCGTTAGGCTGCTGAATTTTTGTAAGGGAATTTCTAAACTCAATTTCCACTATTTGGGTTTTATGACTACTTCGTTGATTATATTATGACAAGATTATGTGTGGAATCAATGTTTATTTATTTATGTTGTAATTTACACTTCCCTTTGTGTGGATATACATTTTCAACAAGTAATCACTCAATTTATAAATTCTTATGTCATTTATACGAACATTGTAATGAAAATCTTACCTCAATATCCATTCATTGAGTTAAATATCCATGCCATTGGTTTTGATTTTCCAAGAATATGTGTGAATGAACTATGATTGTTTTAAAATTAATATCCACTTATATTGGGTGTATTTATTTTTTTCAAACATAATTATGTCATTGATTTATCTAAGGATCCGATCTTTGTAAGGTATTTTGTCTCAATTTACATTCCATTGAGACTTATTTGTTGTTATAAACCAATTCACTTTTATATGGTGTATATACTACCCAGAGCTCCACAGATTTGTATTTGATTCATGGGGTATTCAAAACCATGTAGTGTTGGGTCTTCTTGATCAGCGTCAATTGATTATTTTCTTCTCATCGGAGGAGGATTTGGTCGTCGCCTGGTCCAGCGCACCATGGGTATTCGATGGATACAGATTTTTCCTCCTACGGGGGTCCTATGATTTCAACATGAATCGTGATCTGACTATGGATGTGGTGTGGGATGATGTTTCCAAACCTTCAACAGAGTGGCTGTATATTTTGGTTGGAGAAGAGATAAGATGGAAGCAGAGGGTGGTGTTTGACTCATAGTCAGTGTTCTGCATAGGATGCAACATGAAAGGCCATTTGGCCTCTGGATGTCGTCACGTAAACTGGGACATGCCAACTGTGGTGCAGGTGGATCTAGGGGTGGAATAATAGTCGCTGGATAGTGATGTTTTGGGTGAGAAAGAGGAGGCACATGAGGAGTTTCCAAAAGAGATGGAATTGGTCAGGCTCCAGGATTCTCCATTTGTAGAGGCTAGTACCTGGGAGGCTCAGATGCAGTGGCCTCCCTTGATTTCTACAGTGGCTATGATGAATGTGAAGCCTAAGGAGGTATAACTGTGGGTTGTAGACATATTTTCCCAGTTTAAACATGATTTGGGTATCAATGGGGTTGAGTAGGAGAGTCCCTTAACAGTGGCTATGGTGAATCCACTAGCTACATCCAACTCTACCAAGGAAGGTGAGGTGAGCTTGATAGGGAGTGATGTTAAAGGTCTCAGTGGCTCCCAAAGTAGAGGTTGGGAGGACACTAACAAGAAACCATAGTTTATGGGTCACAGATATGATCAATCCATAGGATCATACTTGGTTCAGGGGATGTCCTTCTTGTTGGCTGCAACATCTCACAGTGGGCAAGGGAAGATGGATGAAGTGAATGTCTTGGGGCCCTTAGACCTCAAAACCCTTGGTGATACCCATATGAAGGCTAGGTATAGGGGTAAGAAATTTGTCTTGTTGAGTAAGGCAGGTAAGGAGGATTCTCTAGGTAAGCAGAGGCCCCTCAAAGAAGGCACGATGATAAATTTGGGGAAACATTTTGATGGTTTGGAAGTTCAAGAACCTTCATTGTCTTAGGAGGATGATTCTCTAGGTGAGGAGAGTTATATTCACACTTCAGTGGATAGTATGGACCAATCTCATGGGAAAGGTCCTCACAAACCTCAAAGGAAGAATGGGAAAAAGGCATTCGAGATTCAGGTAAATGTATTGTGGTTTAGTGAAAAAAGTCAAAGGGATGCCCAGATTACCCTCACTTTCCAAAACCAATGGAGACTAGGTCAGCCAAGAAGGGTAGAAACATGGAATGCATAGACCTACAGAAGGGGGAAAGGGAAGAATCATGTAGGTATACAAGATAAAGATATGAAGAGTATGGGGAGTGATTGAAACTTATCCTCCACTCCAAGGTAGAAATTCTTGAGCAAGATATTTGACCCAATGTCTCAGAAGAGGAGCTCAAGAGAATTTATGAACAAAGGTTGAAAGTTGATGCCATAGAGGAGCAATAAGTTTGCTTAGATAAACAAGATAGAATACTAGCACGAGGCTTCAATCAGAGTAAAATCAACTCAGAGGAATTTATTCATACAATGGAAAGGATGATTACTCAACTTGAAGATCTTATGAGGTAGGATCTATATATCTAGGTTAGTATGCTGGAATGGAGACTTTATAGAGTAGCTAGGTCACGTAATATTAGTCTTATGTTTAACCATTTTGTGAGCTCTTTCAGCATGTACTGGTATCCTGTTTGTGAACTTTAGTTTCCCATTTTTCCTAAAAATGGATTAATAAAAATTTAAATTTGGAGGTGTCAATATACTACCCTTTGACATATTATATCATGAATATCCTTATTATCATGATATTATAAGATTTTTTTAATATTATTCGGAAATTATTTTAATTTATGTATTTTCTCAAGTGGTAAGAGACTCTTTAACTAAAATACTATTTTAAATGTTTTAAAGATTTATTCTTCTTAATATTTCTCATTAGTGTACATGTTTTCAAAATGGTTTTTAGGATTTATTTATATGGAAATTAATGTTTGAAAATGTTAATTCCTTTAAAAGTTTCAAAGTGGAATGGGTCACTTTGTTTCAAATATCTCTTTATTAAATGTTTTAAATGGTATTGAAAATGGTTTTAAGAATTCATTTATTATGTCAATATCTTTAAATGATATATTTTGTTTTCAATGTGGAAATGATATCTTTATTTTATTCTTGTTTTATGTGATATGATCATGTTATGGTTCTTGGGAATTATTTATGTATATGGGTGGTTCCGTGATAATCCTAGGGTGGGTGATCCAAAGATAGATCTCCAATACATTGGGTAATGTGATAGAGGTATACAATAATGTTTCTCCTAAGAGATTTAGAGAATATACCGTGATGGGTATTCCAAACGTAACTCTCTATGTAGCTGTGAATGCTACAATGTAAGTATGTTATGGATGTCACAAGTTTCCATTATGATTTATGATTTCAATGTGTTATTCATAAATCACATGATTTCATGAGGTATGTTAAAGAGTATATGTTTTTTGATTAAAAAGTATGATCTAATATATTTATATGAATCGATGGGCTAATGTTATCTTTCATTGTTTTATAATCCTTACTGAGCTTTTTATACTCATCCCATGTTTTTGAAATGTTTTTCACAGGACAAAAAGTAAAATAGGGTCAAGGTTGGAATCAAGGAAAATTCATGCTATTTAAAACAAGGAACTAAACATGTTTCTTTTCTTTTAATAGTTTTTTATTTTTTGAAAAAATGGATATTGAGTAGAAGTGTCTACATGTAATATTCACATTGTATGTATAAGTTATGACCTAATTGTTTAAATCTCTAGACATGAAAATATCCTCAATGTGAATTATTAACTTTATTTAATATTATGTAATGTTTAAGGTCAAGGCCTTATACTTATTCTATTTATTAAGGTTATTAAATTCATCTTATTATTTAGTTAACTAATCCAGACCTAAATTAAATGTTCTTTATTGATCTTTATCATTCACTACTAGAATGTTTTTAACCTTTTCATTTTTCTATTTTAGTTTTACCATATCAGAATCAAAATCCCTTTTAAGATTATTCATTCTGGGAAAAAAAGTATTCAAATTATCACATTCCTGTTTCAGTTTCCCATTTTAATTAATCATATTTATTTTTTTAATCTATATATCAGTTTTTTTTTCAATAATCACGACTCCATCATTCCTTTATTAGTCATTTTTAAGAATTTATTTAACATTGTAATTAATAGAATCAATATAAGAATATGAATAAAAATCAATTTCATTATCATTTTTAGAGATGAAATTATGATATATATTAGAAGGAGTAATTAATTGAGTGAAAAGAGAATTAGTTACATCACACTGTACACCCATCAGAGCATGGTTCCCTATCTCCTATTCAATTCTAGAATCACTACTAGAATCTGAACTATTTGAGTAGTCCCATCCAACAAACAAATATTAATTTTCTTTTCTACCTTTCTATTTGTATTTATTTTGATATTTGAGTTTGAGGAAGTGTATTATAATGTGAAATTTCTTCCTACACTCATAACATGTAAATTCTAAAACATCATTACTATTATTATAATTACCTTTGTCGTAATCCTTTTTAAACTTTCTTATGAACTATCTCTTACCACCATTGTTTTTCATGAACTTGAAAAACTTATTGCTAAATTGATCTATCTCTTTGTCACTTTACTTCAACTCGGATTCAAAAGTGTTAGATATTTAATTAAAATTAGACTTACAGCTATAACTTTTATCATTGTATACTCCTCATCAACAATTTTTTTCAACACTAACTCATACTAAAAAATTGATCATATTAGTTAATCTAAGGTATACTCTTCAAAATTCTTACTCTCATAGATGGACACCTTCTTTTCATTCTATATTTTTGGAAGAGCTCTCAGTACTCTTTCAACTTGTGTTGTGTTGTCTAGTACTTCTCCAAGAGTACTCATACCATTTATAATACTTATAAACCGATGAAACATCTAGTTCACTTACTCTTTATCTCCCATATTGAAGTCCTAATTTCTACTCAGATCATTCTTAACATAGTTCTCATGATATTTTCAGCCCCATAGTGAGTTACTTTAAGTATTCTCCACATATTTTGGGATGTCTTACAAGCTGAAACATGGGTGATAGTTGGCCTCCCTTAGTGGACCACCAAGGAAGGACTCGAATGGAAGTGATGTTATACCAAAACTAGAGTGATACATAGGTTCTTTTGAGGTTCTCCATTGATAATATTTTAGGGTGTTGGTTTATACTATACCTGTAGTGATACCCGGATTCCAAATGGATGGTCTCAGGTTCATAAATGAATAATGAATGAAATGAATGAAATGAGTTATATAATGCATCTTCTAAGAAGAATCTCAAGATTGGATTCATACTTTGTTTACACTTTATGGATGGAAAGTTTAGGAATTCGTTGATCATGTTATCATAGGGGACATCATGACACTACAAGAAAATCACCGTTTAGCGGTGGTTTTTTTCGCGGCGGTTTTAAAAACCGCCGCGAAACGCGTTTCGGGCCGCCGTTTCACGGCGGTTTTAAAAACTGCCGCTAAACCGCAAAAAAAAATATTTATTATTTATTTTTTTTATTTTTTTTTATTTTATTCGAGGATTAGTGGCGGTTTCTTAAAAAACCACCGCGAAATAGCGGCGGTTTCAGTAAAACCGCCGGGAAATGAAATGAAAAAATAAAAAAACACGAGAAACCCCGAAATCACTAAAAGGACCATAACATTTGATCCGGGTGACTGTTGAAGTGCCACGAGCAGTCAAATCGAAGCTCATAAAGGGATCTAGAGGCACATATAATCAAAACCGAGAGACGGTCTAAGGTGCGGAAGATATTAGAGTTATAAGAATTCTGAAAAAAGTTCTCCAACTTCAAACGACCATAACTTTCGCTTCGGGTGTTCGTTTGGGCTCTACAACATATCAAATCAAAGCCAGCGAAGAGAGCTACGCACCAGTTTGACAGAGCAAGCTTCTATCATGTTTTTCGATCCCAAAAACCCCTCTTAAGGCCTCCAAAACCCCGTTTCAGTCACCAGTGTCCCGTCGAACTTGTCTTCAAACGGACCTAACATTCGATCCGCGTGTCAGTTCGGCCTCCTCCACCTGCCAGATCATAGCTCGTTCTATGAGCTTCAGTTTGACTAGTCGCAGCGCCCACATGCACTCATAGATCATATGTTATGACCCTTTTAGTGGGTATCGAGTTTGTTATGTTTCACAATGCCTCGTTTCTAGCACCCGTTCCCCGTCAGCTATTTTTTTAAATGGTCATAACTTCGGATCCACCTGTCCATTCAGACTCTTTCACCTTTCAGGTTGAAGATCGTTTCAGGATCTTTGATTTGTTAGGTCTCAGATCTAAAATGGACTCTCGGATCATAAGTTATCTCTGTTAATGTGAGTCAAATGTTTTTGTCTCTTTATGACCATTTTGATGGGTTTTAATGGTAGCTCCATTTATTACTGTTTATTTGGGTTACCATGACTTGTTATCTTTATCAATGGGTTTTTATGGGTTATTATGATGATTATGTTGAATTATTAAGGAGTTTTCCAAAGTTGTCACGAGTTTTCATGCGTTCTCATTCTTTCTAATGCCTCATTCTTCATATGCTTCTCCATCCTTTTTCCTGCGTTTTCATGATTTTTCATCCCTTATCACGTCTTTTCATACTTTTTCATGTGTTTCCTTTATTATTTACTATTTATTATTTATAATATACTTTAATTTATTTATTATCTATTTATTGTAACTGGTTATTTATTATTTATTATTTATTGTTTATTATTTATTATTTATATTTATTAATTATTTATGTTTATTTATTATTTATTATTTATTATTTATATTTATTTATTAGTTATTATTTATTAGTTATTAGTTATTATTTATTATTTTTTATTTATTATTTATTATTTATTATTTATTATTTATTTATATTTATTTATTATTTATTATTTATTATTTATATTTATTTATTATTTATTATTTATTGTTTATTGTTTATTTATTATTTATATTTATTTATTATTTATTATTTATATTTATTTATATTTATTTATTATTTATTATTTATTATTTATATTTATTTTTTATTTTTTATTTTTTAATTTTTATTTATTATATATATATTTTTATTAGTTATTATTTATTAGTTATTATTTATTAGTTATTAGTTATTATTTATTATTTATTATTTTTATTTATTTATTATTTTTATTTATTTATTATTTATTATTTATATTTATTTATTATATATTATTTATATTTATATTTATTATTTATTATTTATTATTTATTATTTATTATTTATTTATTATTTATTATTTATTATTTATTATTTATATTTATTTATTTATTATTTAATATTTATTATTTATTATACATTATTGATTATTGATTATTGATTATTGATTATTGATTATTGATTATTGATTATTGATTATTGATTATTGATTATTTATTATTTATTATTTATTATTTATTATTTATTATTTATATCTATTATTTATTATTTATTATTTATTATTTATATCTATTATTTATTATTTATTATTTATTATTTATATCTATTATGTATTTATTATTTATTATTTATTATTTATTATTTATTATTTATATTTATTAATTATTTATGTTTATTTATTATTTATATTTATTAATTAATTATTTTTATTTATTTTTTATTTTTTATTATTTATTATTGATTATTGATTATTGATTAATGATTATTTATTATTTATCTTTAATTATTATTTATTATTTATTATTTATTATTTATTATTTATTATTTATTATTGATTATTGATTATTTATAATTATTTATTATTTATATTTATTTATTATTTATTATTAATATTTATTTATTATTTATTTTTTATATTTATTTTTTAATTTTTATTCATTATTTATTATTTATATTAATTTATTATTTATTATTTATTATTTATATTTATTTATTAGTTATTATTTATTAGTTATTAGTTATTATTTATTATTTATTATTTATATTTATTTATTATTTATTATTTATTATTTATTTATTATTTATTATTTATATTTATTTATTATTTATTATTTCTATTTATTTCTATTTTTTATTATTCATATTTATTATTATTTATTTTTTATTATTTATTATTTTTATTTATTATTTATTTATTATTATTTATTTTTTATTATTTATTTATATTTATTTATTTATTTAATATTTAATATTTAATATTTAATATTTAATATTTATTATTCATTATTGATTATTGATTATTGATTATTGATTATTTATTATTGATTATTTATTATTGATTATTGATTATTTATTATTTATATCTATTATTTATTATTTATTTTTTATTATCTATATCTATTATGTATTTATTATTTATTATTTAGTATTTATTATTTATATTTATTTATTATTTATATTTATTTATTATTTATTATTTATATTTATTTATTATTTATAATTTATAATTTATAATTTATAATTTATTTATTATTTATATTTAATTATTATTTGTTATTTATATTTATTTATTATTTTTTATTTATTATTTATTATTTATTATTTATTATTCCTTATTTATTATTTATTATTTATTATTTATATTTATTTATTATTTATATTTATTTATTATTTATTATTTATATTTATTTATTATTTATTATTTATTATTTATTATTTATTTATTATTTATTATTTATTTATTATTTATATTTAATTATTATTGGTTATTTATATTTATATTTATTATTTATTATTTATTTATTATTTATTATTTATTATTCCTTATTTATTATTTATTATTTATTATTTATTATTTATTATTTATTATTATTGAGTTTATATCTATTATTTATGTATTATTTGTTTTTTCAATTAATATATATGAGTATATTAAATTCTGTTTATTAACCACATGGCGAGCTTGCTGGAGTGGTAAAGTCTTTGGAAAATATGCACGATGTTAGGTGTTCAAATCTCATCAAACGCAGAATTTCTTTATATTGCATGGACATGCATGTGCATGTGCATGTGCATGAGATGTGCATGCATGGATAAATAAAGTAAATAAAATAATACAAAATAAATAAATAAATAAAATAAATACGAAATAAAATACATAAAAAATAAATACTAAATAAAAAAATAAAAAATAAATACTAAATAAAATAAATAAAATAAAATAAATAAAATAAATAAATAAAATAAATAAATAAAATAAAATAAATAAATAAAATAAATACGGAAAATAAATAAATAAATAAATAAATACGAAAAATAAATATATAAAATAAATAAAATAAATAAATAAAATAAATATATAAATAAATTAATCAATTATTAAATAAATTAAATAAATATATAAAATAAATAGATAAAATAAATAGATAAAATAAATAGATAAAATAAATAGATAAAATAAATCAATAAATAAATAAATACGAAAAATAAATACGAAAAATAAATAAATAAATAAAATAAATACGAAATAAATAGGAAAAATAAATATATAAATATATAAATAAATAAATAAATAATTATCTAAAATTAAAAATTAAATAAAATTAAAATAAATTAAAAAAATAACAAAAATAAAAATAAAATAAAAATAAAAAAATTGCCGCTAAACGTTCTACGACGGTTTTGAAAACCGCCGCGAATAGTTTCCCGACGCACGATTTCGCGGTGGTTTTTCAAAACCGCCACCAATCGATTTAGCGGTGGTTGAAACCGCCGCGAAACGGAAAAAAAACCGCCCTTAAATGCCTTTTTATCGTAGTGTGATATGCACTCGGTTTCGAGACATAATAATCAAATGAATTGATTGATTAAATGAACTTGTTATAAATAATAATCTAGACTTTATATGACATTTACTTTTAGTACTTCCTTTACATATTATATTACTGCCTGCACACTGTGATTGATATATATTTAGTGATTGGATGGAACTATACCTTGGGAGGTTGCCTACTGTGATTATGTCTCGCACCCAGTTCAATCCACTATTAGGGACCCGAAAAAAATGTATGATTACATGATGGATAACGGAAGGAACCCTAACACATGTGTTTGACTGTTGCTTAGGGATTAGGGGGGCATGTGACCGAGTTGAGGCTCTTGATGCCAGCTGGGAGACCTTTTGGACTTTCTTTACTTTGGTTCCATGTATTGTACACCTATATTGTATACATGTTTTGGCTGTTTTTAGATACATTTGACATGTATCATTATCACTATTGTATATGATCTTACTTTTGATATGATCATCTATTATTGTTGAGTATCTATTATATGTATGATTTTCTGCTTCCGCTACTTGTATGCTATTGATAATTCTATTATGCTACACTCTAGTGATGAGAGAATAGTCTCCCCATAGACACACCTAGTCCCTCACTTCTAATCAGAAGCCTTTGGAATTTGGGGAGATGTCCTTGAGGCCATGTGACCAACTAGTCTTGGGGAACCTTTCAGTTGCATCTAGGACCAAGATGTTACAAAGCAGTATCAGAGCCTCCTTTTTTGGTTTGCTTTATTATTTTGAGACAATATAATGGGATAGGATGAAGTTAGGATTTGGTACTGAGTAGTGCCCGGGAGTAGCTACCCCGCGTACAATAAAAATCCAAATTTCCTTGAATGAAATTGCTATTTTCAAGATTTAGACTATTACTGTGGATTTGATTCCACTTTTGGGTGATGAACTTGATTTGTGATGTTATTATCAATGATATTATGGGTTCTATTGTGTTTCAACCCAATGTGATGAGAGTACGAAATATCATGTATCATATTAAGAACTTTAAATGAATCACATTCCATACATTATGACATTCCTTTTAGGATGCATTAATTGTGGCATAATTTTGTGATAGGTGTTGTGATAGTTATACCTGCTATTGTTATCGGCCTTCTGGAGAGGGTTATCGTGCAAATTAGGTGGACACCGTACTTTGGCTCCTGAGGAGGAAAGGCCCTCATGAATTGGAATTTGGAGAACCATTGGTTAAACCATTAAAAGTAAATTGTGATATAATGGTAATTAAAATGAAATGGGAAATGAAAAATTGGAATAAAATGGAAACTAAAACTATTCAATATAGTGAAATTGACCCAGAGAAAACCTTATTAGTGGGTAGTAGGTATTATCTATTGCTTATATATGAGTTGTACATCACCCAGACCTGTATCACGGATCAGGAAGAGGGTTGTGTTCTGACATAGGAATTCTTGTACCTATCCTATTTTAGGTTTTGTGCATTTGAACTATGAACTTTGATAATAACCTTGATTTGAGGTGTTCACATTGCATTTTTAGAGGTATGCTGCAACAATGTCCTCTAATCATATTCCAGGAGGGAGGTAATGACCATACCCTAGAGGTGATGGGCCATGGGCTACCAGTGGATCCTCCTATAGTGCTTTCTATGACACCTGTAGTGGTGCCAGACATCGGTGCCGAGTCAATGTTCTATAAGTGTTTCTTGCAAATCATACAGACTCTTAAGGGAGCACCATGACCTTCCCTAACTATAGAAGAGTTGATGTGTGAGTTCCAGCAGCAACATCCACCCACATTTTTGGGGGATGTCAGAACATAGGCTATGGAGTCATGGATAGAGGCTATGCTATCGATCTTCTATCATTTAGAGACACCTCCTGATAGGAGGGTGAAGCTTTCTACATATATGATTTGTGATTTCACCAAGAGATGGTGGTAAGTTATAACTCAGAAGGAATGTCATCAGATATGGCTTGGATGGATTTTCAAATATCCTTCCATGAATAATTATATCCTAAGACATCAAGTCCCGATAAATCCCATGTGTTTTTTCACATAGAGTAGGGAACGTTATCATTTATGGATTATTCAGCCCGTTTTATTGAGCTCCATCACATTGCACCTATTCTAATGGGTGACGAGTTATCTAGAGCCAGATGATTCTAGGATGGTCAAATGTATGACATCTGATTTTAGGTGAATTTATTTTTTCTGAATAATATTTCTATAATAGTGAATCAGGTGCTTATTAGAGAGTATAACCTGAGAGATGTGGAGGCGTGATCTGGGGCGGTTCGACACCGAGATCTAGTGCTACATTGACCGATAATAGTAAACATTATATGAAGCTTTCACATGGTGATATTATGAATTAGAAAACATACTTAGTTATCCATGTGAGGTGCTACTTATGTGGCAGACCATGATATATGAGGCCACAATGTTTGAGGGAACCTAGTCACGTGCTGATCATGCATAAAGATGGGCCATCTACAGTGCTTCTGTAGAACATTTCTTCTAACAGACTGTGAGTGAGGGTTTGCACCGACTCCACATTTAGGAGTGGGGTAACCAACTTCGCATATGGTACAGAGGTGGAGTACAACTATCCGATCATTTTATGTTGGTGGTCATGATTGTGGTAGTTAGACCCTAGTTTTACATAGATAATAGAGTAGATCTTCTCATGGTATCTTGGCAGTATCATAGTGTTGCAGTTCAGGATATATATATGAATTGCAATAGACCCAGGAGGAGCAAGATCCCAAAAATTCTACTGTGAGAGGTACTATTCTAGTATCCTCTACTTTAGCTTCTCCACTCTTTGATACATGGGATTGTCATAGATTTATATCTATGCCCATTGTGGATAGCCTTGATATCAGCGTTTATACTTCTAATAAAATCATTATATTTGACACTCCATTGAGGACACTTCATGCAGGACCTCTTTTCCACAATATTATTGGTTTTTAAATCATTCTCAAGATGGACTGGTTGGTTGCCTTTCATTCTTTCATTGACCACCGTCATTGAACGGTGACATTTACATCACTATAGGGTAGAGTGTTTATTCATAAAGGTGAATGGGATGTCTAGGTGAGCCAAGATGGACCTGAGCATCATGGGATGGGTGGAATGACAACCCATATTTTGAGTTTATATCTATATTATTAGGGAACTTATCAGGTATATTTCCCTCTAGTAGTTTTATCATTTTAAGGGCATTTTACCAAATGAATTTTCAGGATTACCTCTGGTGTGAGAGGAAGTGTTATCTATGAAGATAGTTCCAGGAGCTGCACTAGTATCTATTCCACCTTATAGGATGTCTACTACTGAGATTCAAGTTCTCAATAGGTAGATAGCGAATTAAGAGGAAGATATTTTTAGCAGATCCATTACTTCTCTATGGGGTTCATGAGTCCTTTTTTGAAAAAAAGGAAAACAATACCCTTAGGATATGTGTGGATTATAGGAAGATGAACCAATTGATGATTAAGAAATGGTATCCTCTATCATGGAGAAAATTATCACTTCTACCATATCCAAGTAGCTCAGATGTTCTTGACGATTTATTTGAGATCTGGTTATCATTTGGTGCATGTTAGACCATCAGACATACCTCACACAACTTTTTGTAGCAGGTATGGTCTATATGAGTATTTGGTTATGCCATTCGGTCTCACGAACATGCCAAAAATATTCACGGAACTAATAAAATGCGTGTTTCATCCTTATCTGGAGTCATTTTTCATGGTATTCGTGGATGATATATTAGTGTATTCTTACAATAAACACGACCATTCCAAACATCCTGAGATAATATTGGATACACTTAGATAGAAACATTTATATGGTGAGATCCCAAAGTGCCACTTCAAGATGGATCAAATTCACTTCTTGAGTCACATTAAATTAGAGACAAGAGTATCATTTGAGCTAGAAAATGCGAGAGATGTAGTTTCCTTGGAGCATCCCAATATTATCTTTGAGGTATGGAGTTTCTTGGGGATATTTGGTTTCTAAATGCATTTCATATGGGTATTCTCATGCATAAAAATTCCACTTATGGGATTAACTAAGAAGGGTGTGATGTTTTTATGGTTAGAATACTATGAGATGAACTTTTAGGAGATGAATGGGATATTGAATTCAATATCGATACTGACCTTTCCAGAGCCAGGAAGGAGGTACACTATTTACTGCAATGCATCATGTATCGAGCTAGGAGTGGTTCTTATGTAGGGATATAGAGTCGTGGCATACGGGTATCAGTAGTTTAGGCCACATGTGTGGAATTATCGATTGCATGATCCTGATTTAGCTATGGTTGTTCACACAATTCACTGTTGGAGACATTACATACATGGAGAGAATTGTTTGGTGTACACGGACCACAAGCGCCTGAATTATATATATAAATAGCATGATCCGAACCTTAGATAGCGAAGGTGGGTTGAATACTGATAGTATTTTTATTTTAGGCTTTCCTACATATATAATAAAATAAATGCGGTGGATGATGAACCGAGAAGGATGACTTGGATACATGAGGTTCAATAGGCTAGTAGCGAGTATAAGCTCATGAATTTGTTCTATGATATGCACTTGGAGGTGCATAAATGTCAAGGTAATAATTTTCTATCATCATTAGCTATTACCTCTACCCATATGGATATATCTGGGATGAGGCAACTATCATACTAAGAAGGCCTAGTCCCATGGGAGAGTGTGGTAGGTGATTACCCTCCTACTGGTTTGACCAAATTTGAGGATGAAATTATACATGTACTTGGTCATGTATGGGGTTTTTTATACATGTGCGAGGAGTTGATGTGAGAATTTCATTATTCATCTTGGGAAGTGCATCCTAGAATTACCAAGATGTATCGGGATTTACATCACCAATAATAGTGGCCAGGTATGCAAAGAGATGTAATTGGTTTTGTCATGATGTGTTCCAACTATTGGAAAGTGAAGACAGAACCCCACCAACCAGTCGGACTTTTACTGCAATTGCCCATTCCTGAGTGGAAATGGAATTATGTAGTGATGGAATTAATGATCGGTTTATCAAGGTTTCCTAATGGTAATGATGCTATAGGGGTTGTTGTTAATAGGCTCACAATGGTTTCACATTTCTTACCTATCAAGGAAACCCTCTGTGTGGATGGTCTTTGAAGGTTGTATATCTGTGAGATAGTATGATTTCAAAGGGTCTCACATACTATCATTTCAGATAGAGATTCCTAATTTACTTTACGGTTCTGGAAAGCGATATAGAGAGATTTGGGTATATAGGTTCTTCTAAGCACAAAATACCACCCCCAGATAGATATCTAGTTAGAGTGCATGATTCAGGTGATTTACGACACTTTGCGAGCATGTGCCCTAGATTTCGGGGGCTCTTGGGAGAGGCATATACCGCTGGTTGAATTCTCCAAAAATAATAGATTTTAGGATACTATATAGATGGTGAATTATGAGAATTTTTATGGTAGGCCATTCCGATCACCCTAATGTTGGTTAGATGAAGGAGAGGCACCTATTCTTGGACCTCGTCTCATTCTGGAGATCTTAGAACATATTTAGTTTATTCAGAATTGGATGGCTACTATGTAGTCTCATCAGAAAAACATACGCTAATTTCCACAGACGACCTATAGAGTTTGAGGTCAAGGATTGAATTTTCTTGCATGTTTCACCAATGTTGGGTCACAAGAGGATTAAGAGATAGGGAAAGCTTTCACCACATTATATTGGACTATTTTAGATTCTAGAGTGAGTCAGAATAGTATCCTATTGGTTAAAGTTTCCTTAGAGGTACCAACCCATGGATGACATTTTCCATGTATCACAGTTACCCTTCTATTATTCATATCCATCTCATGCCTTTCATCTAGAGGAGGATGAGTTATTTGTAGAAGCATCCATTGAGTACAATCCAATATGAAATTTGGATCATAACACAAAGGTTATATAAGGCCACTCAATTCCTTTAGTATGGGTGCTATGACAGCACGACCAAGTATAGGATGAGACCTGGGAGTAGGAGACTGATGTATGATCACAGTGGCCAGAGTTATTCACAAATCATGCTTCACCACCCTTGGAAGGGAAATTAGTGGATTAATTACTTTAAGGGGGGATTTTTATAAGAATACAGTTCTTATTTGAGGTAAAAATCCTCTACATCTCGTCAATTATTAGTTTAAATGTTTAATTATGGCCTAATGTGAATACCCTTTGAGGTCATGGGAGTATTGAGGGTGTCTGAGGCTAGTTTGGAGCTCCAAACCAAGATTTTGGGGTGAAATAAACCTGACGCATGATTAGTTCAAACTGTGCTAGGAAGGCCTCATGATTAGATAAACTATGAGATGCATGGGTAGAATGGAGGCGCTCGCATAGTTAGAAAAAATTGTTAGAATTGGGTCGCATGGCCATGTGAGAATTTTTGAAATTTTGAAAGTGAGGTTTTTCACAGATTTCACATGGTTAGTAAAACTGTGTGAACAGACCATGAGAAGTGCCCATCCATAAATCTAAGAGTGCTTGGTTGGCACATGGTTTAGACAATTGTGCGGCCAAACTACGAGACCCTATTATTTTTGGTGAAATTATAATTTTAACCCTATTAAATCTATTTCAACCTTATTCTATTTCATTCTATCCCACATATAAAAATATCCCTTTTGAAGCTCTACTTGGTGACTATTCTTGGATCTTCCACTGACTCTCCATCCGATATCTGATTCAAGTGCCGCTCATCTCGATGGATCTACATCGGTGAGTTCTCAATTCTTTTTACATCATTCCTCATTTGGTTTGGTATCAACTGTGCCATTTAGGTGCTTTCTCATTTAACCTATTTTCTATGTTCTCATCCATTATTCAATTTTCTCCAGATCTGAGTTAAATCAAAAGCTGATATAGGATGATTTATCCTATTCATACCTACAGTATGTACTCTCATGATATTAGTTAAAAGTTAAAGGTTTTATATATTCCTTTATGTTGCACAACCAATTATCGGGTGATGCCTTGAAATGAATTTAATTACTTAAATTTAATTGATAGGTATAGCATATTCAATTAATGAGGCCCATTAATAAATCTTATGTTGTTAAGAACCATGATTGGATCCACCCCTTTGGGTGTATTATGTAGTTAAATGGACATTATTATGGTATGTGATTTGGACCCCTTTGAGTTGTTCCCTTTTTACCCCTTGCCTTGAGAGTTTAATTGTGAATTAAATTGATGAATTAAATTATGAATTTATATGTGTTTTTAATTGTAATATCATTTGAAATTAAGTTGATAAAGAATAGGGACTATATTCCCTGTCCCTAGACACTTTCCTTGTATTGGTTAATTAAGAGTGAGATGATTGTTCTAATGAATTTCCCTCATGAGTAATAGAGGGGAACACCTTTTAAGCTTACACCATGATTTTAGATACATTATGAGGTGAGTTTTAAATGAAATGTTCTTTTGATGACCTTAACATGTTAATTTAAATTGATTAAATTTTATTGAAATATTTTGAATATGCCTTGGGTGACACATGGATTCAATGATGAATCCCAGGGACAGAATCATTTTTATTTTACCATGATTATGACTGAGTGACACTTGGACTCTTTATATGGACTACCAAGGACAAATTCATAGAGACTTGGCTGTTATATTCTGATTGATAGTTAGAATCCATACAAATTTCCAAGGATGGACTCAAAACAAATTGGATCATGTATGCCATGGGTGATAATTGGTCTCCCTTAGTGGACCACTAAGGATGGAATTGAATGGAAGTGATGTTATACTACACCTAGATAAATACCTAGGTTCTATTCAGGTTCACCATGGGTCGGCTTTTAGGGTGTTGGTTTTTATTACATCTAGAGTGATACATGGATTCCAAATTAGGAATTCCATGGATGGGCTCAGTTTTATAAATGAATAATGAATGAAGTGAGTTATATGATGTGTCTCCCAAGACAAAGAATAATATTGTATTTGATCTTTGTTTATACTTTATGGATGGCCTATTTATGCATTCTTTGATCATGTTTTCATGGGGGATTCCAGGCTACACGTTGGGTCTCGAGACTTAATAATTAAATGAATTGATTGATTAATTGAACTTGTTATAATTGAGTACTTATACTTTATATGATGTTTAATTTATTAATTCTTTTACATGTTATATTTCTTTCATCACACTATGACTATTATATATTCACTATATCAATGGAACTAGACCTTGGGTGGTTTACTCCTAGGATTATTTCTCACACACTGTTAGAGCCACCTTTGGGGACCTGAAGAGACTATATAATTGTAGGATGGATAAGGGAAAGCACCCTGACATAGGTTCTTGATTTTTACTTAGGGAATAGGGGAACATGGGATCAAGATGAGGCTCATGATGATTGTTAGGAGACCTTTTGGCCTTTTTTTACATTTGTTCCATGTAATGCACAACTTCCTTATATACATGTTTTGGATATTTTGAAAAAATATGTGACATGTATCATTACCATCATTGTATATGAGCTTCATTTTGATTTGATCATATATTCCTGTGGAGTATCTATTGTTTGTATAATTTACTACTTCCACTACTTGTATGTTATTGATGATTCTGATGTGCTACAATCCCATGATGAGGGCATTGTCTACCCACAGATACACCTAGGCCCTCATTTATAGTCAGTAGCCTCTAGTTTTTGAGGAGATGAACTTTAGGTCTTGTGTCCAACTAGGATAGAGGCACATTTTAGTGGTATTCAGGACGAATATGTTATAGAAGAGGCCATGTTCCTTGAAAAAATTGTGAGCTGTTGTTTGTAAGAAACAATCTAGGTTGTGGATCAGTTTGTTTTATAACAAACAACTTGGAAATAGATGATTATCAAGTATAGGGTTTTAGTACTCGACTTGAGATTGAACACCTTTTTAAAATTCCAGTATGATTTATCTATTTTGTTTTCTTTATTTTAGATCAAATAAGTTTCAATTTTATTAATTATTAAGAAAAAAGTAACTCTGATTGTTAACTCAAACTGGTGTTTTATATAAAGTGTTTGGTACGAGTAGACTAGATTCAAAAGTTAGAGTATTTTAAAAAGAATTTTAACTAGGCTATGATCATTCTTTAGAGAATTTTTTCAAAATATCATATAATATTTTTATACCATTTTTTTATTTAATTGGGGGATATGAGTTTTTAAGTTATTTTAAATAGAAATTTCATTGGAAACTCAATTCAACCCCTTTTGAGTTGTCCATTAGGACTAACATTTGGTATTAGAGAATCTTTAAAAATTATTTTTTACTGTGATCTAGTCTTACCTAAAGATATTAAATTTATGATTTATCCAAATTTATATATTTATGGATGATACTAAGCTTGAAGGAACTACCAATAATAAGACTCGTTATTTTTAGTGGAACCAAATATGCTTAAAGAAAGATTAAAATTAAAATTCATATTGAGAGTCTGAGGTTTGATATTTATTATGCTTTTACTGATAAATATGAAATACCCAATTCTACAAAAAAATATTGGAGTAATTACACTAATGATTCCTATGAATGTAACTGTAAATATATGAATAAATTGTACTGTGACATAGGAGAGAATAAATTTAATAAAATAGCTACTTGTACACTACTTATGAAATATGGGATACACTGACTATTTATCATGAAGGAACATCCAATTTTAAAGAAATGCTCTTGAATACATACACTATTAAATATTATACTTTTAAAATGATTTTAGATGAATCTATTTCTGATATGTATCTTAGGTTCAATAAAATATTAAATTCAATGAATTCCCTTAGAAAGAAAATTACAGACATGGATCAAGTAATTAGGATTTTGAGATACCTACCAAACAAATGGATAGGGACCTCTATTTCCCTATGGTAATCTTATGGCATTAGAATGTTTACAACAAATTATATAATTGGAAAGCACATGATGTAGAAAGAAGGATTGAAAGTGATAAAATTTGGAAGTAGATGATTCAAATAGGAGGTCAATAGTGTTTAATAATTCTAACTATAAAAAAAAGGAGAAGATCAAATTTGAAAGTTCAAGTGATGAGGAGTCATCATCAATGAGTGATGAAGAAATATCTCACTTGGATAGAAGTTTCAATATTTTTTATAGAAAGAAGATGTTTTTCGAGAAATACAATTAAAAAGGTAGGTAAGACAATAAATGTAATAGGATAAAAGAGTGGAATAAGAATGATTAGTCAAATGAAATATGCTTCTATAAGTGTAAAAGGAAAGGAAATATCAAGTCATACTTTACCTAGCTCAAATATAAGAAGAATTATGAGGAAAGGGAAAAAAGTATAAAAAGGATATAAAATCCACTTGGAGTTCATTTGAGGATAGTTTAGATTACTTAAATTAGAGAAGAGAAAAAATATATGACAAAGCTAATATTCATTTCATTACAAACACATCGGCGGTACAAAGTGTTTTTCCTGAATCTCCTGCTCACATTTCAAACCAATATGAAACTGAAAATAATGATGAAAATATTCCCAATGGTGAATTATTTGAATACTATAACTTGCTGGATGATACATTAAATTAATTGAAAGATAAAAATAAAAGCTTAAGGAAGAAACATCCTATTCCTTCTCCCATTAAAACTGAACTAACAATATAAAAGGATAAGAATTCTCAAATGATTAAAGAAAACAATAATCTAAAATCATATAATTAGAAACTAAAAATATCTAGAGAGATTCAAAAATGAAATAAAAACTCTAACCCATATTCACTGTAAACAAAAAAATCCCAAATGTACTATAGGATTAGGTTACCAACCTAGATAAAGGAAAATATGTAAGAATATATTTGAACCTATTTCTATTATTTCTATTTCCCCTAATATTTCTTAATCTAATGGACCTAATAAATTATTTATTTATAAATTTATAAGTTCTTATTATATGAAACCTGTAAAAAAATTATGGATTCCTAAAGAATTTATTACTAACGTCTCTGGACCAGAGAAAATATGGGCACCAAAATAATTTTTGGTTTAAATCTATTTTGTAGGAAACCTTCTGGAAGAGTTATATTAAGAAATTTTGTTATCTAGATAGTGGATTATCCAGAAATATGATTGGGTACTATTCAGGATTTAAGAATATAATTAAAGTGGATGGTAGAAATGTCACTTTTGGTGACAATGTCAAAGGAAAAAATAAAAGGCCTCGTCCAAATTGGAAACACTAGTACAATTTTAATTTATAAAGTTTTATTTGTAGATGGATTAAAATTTATTCTGCTATCATTTGACAATTATGTTATGCTGGCTTCATGTCAAGTTTGAAAACAATGCTTGTATTTTTTTTGATTCCAAACATGCTTTAGTGTTTACTTCAAAGATAAATGACAATTTGTTTTGTAGATTTAAATTCATTATTTTCTTTCAATGTTTTGTGTTTAAGTGGCATTCATAAAAATCTTATCTTGGGCATAGGATACTAGTCCATTTCAATACAAACTCTATTATAAAAATCACTGGTAAAAAATTAATCAAGGATCTACCCAACCTTGAATTCCAAACTGATAAAGTCTGTAACCCCTATTAAAAGGGAATGTACCACAAAATATCTTTCAAACCAAAGAAAGAATTTTTAACTTCTTAACCTTTAGAGTTGGTTCACATTGACTTTTTTGGACCCTCTAGATTTTCAAGTTCGCATGAAAATATTACACCTATGTTGTAGTTGCTGATTAATGGAGATATACATGAGTGTTTTTCCTTGCTCATAAATGTGAATATATTTACTTATTTTCTAAATATTGAAACATCTATATAAATTCTTAGTGAACTTAGGATAAAGACCTCAAGAATTTATCTTGGTCATGTGTTTGAAAAAAAATATTTTCAATATTAGTGTTCATAAAATTGCTATAGTTACAACGTTTTATACTCCGAGGACCCCATAATATAATGGTGTTGTAGAGAGAAGAAATAGAAACCTTCACGAAATTTGTTGGACTATTCTCAAGGAGTATGATTTACATATCTATTTTTGGGAAGAAATTTTTAATACAAATTTCTATATAATTAATAAAATTATAATTAGATTTTTATTAAAGAAAAAAACATATGAATTATGGAATGATATAAATCCAAAAGTTAATTAGTTTAGAGTTTTTGGTTGTGATGTATTTTTACTTAATAGGAAATATAATTTATAAAAGTTTTCTTCCAAAAGTGATGGAAGAATTTTCCATGTAAATTATTGACCTAGTAAATCATATAGGCCAGTTAATAAAAGTAAAAAGATTATAGAGGAATCTATACACAACAAGTTTCATGAAAAAATCCACATGAGCCTAAGATCCCTTCAGAAAAATTGGAGGATGATATTTCCTGTCCGGGTATTAATACTAAATCAAGTGGTAATTCTATAAGACCACCTTTAAAAAAACTCCCAGTTCTTAGTAACTACTTGAACCCAAACATGTGAATCCAATAGAGGTGTTAAAAAATTATATTCTTAGAGAAATTATGACTCATAAATATCACCCCTTAGATACTGTTGTAGGTGACTAAGATAATGGAACTCAAAATAGATATTGTCTAAGAAACCAAGTTGAACATCAAGCCTTCTTATCATAGTTTGAACCTAAGAACATAAATTAAGAAATTAACGATGAATTATGGGTAATGGAAAAGAAAGAATAACTTAACCAGTTTAAAAAAATAGAGTCTGAGAACTAGTCCAAATATTTATGTACTACCTAACTATTGGAAATAAATGGGTGTTTATAAATAAACATGATTGGCTGGTAAGAATTATTTGAAATAATGAAATATGGGTTGCATAAGAATACAATCAAGAAGAAGGTATTGAATATGAGGAAACCTTTAATCCAGTAGATAGTCTTGATTCCATCAGGATGTTCCTTGTCTATGTAGAAAATTTGAATTTCAAACTATATAAAATGGATGCTAAGAGTGCATTCTTAAATGGTCATATAGTTGAGGATTTTTTTTCAGAACAACACCTTGGATTTCAAAACCCTCACTTTACAAATAATGATTTCAAATTAAAAAAATAGTATATGGTATAAAATAATATCCTAGAGCTTGGTATGATAGGCTCATAACAATTTTTATTTCAAAAAGGATTTTCTAAAGATATATACACCCCTACCTTATTTATTACAATAATTTCAATATATTTTTTTGGTTGTACAAATCTATATTGTTGAAATTATTTTTAGATCTTCAAAAGAAAGATTTGGTTACTAAATTTTTAAAAATTAAGAAAAGTGAATTTCAAATGAGTATGATGGGTGAACTTAAATTCTATCTTGGTTTTCAAAATTTTCAAAATAAATATGGAATTATCTTAAATAAAATTAATTATACTAAATATATTTTAAAACATTTTGGCATGGAAAGTACTAAAGTTAATTATACTCCTATGAGTACTAGTTGTAAGTTAGATCTTAATGAAAGTGGGAAACCGGTTGATCAAACCACTAATAGAGGTATGATTGGAAGCTTACTATACTTAACTACTGCCTGAACTGATATAATTTTTAGAGTGTGTATGTGTACCCATTTTCAAGCAAACCCAAAAGAGTCACATTTAATTTTTGTCAAAATATTTTAAAATACAACATAGGTACAACCAATTTAGGATTTTTCTATTCTATAGGCTAATAATCTGACTTAGTTAGTCATTAAAATGATGAATTTGGTGATTTTAATTTTGATTGAAAAATAACCATTGGAACATGTCACTTTTTGGTAAATTCTCTACTTTCATGGTGTAGAAAGAGACAGAATTCTATTACATTACTCACTGCTGAAGCTGAGTACATTTATGCAGGTAGTTGTTGTGCATATATTCTATGGATGAAATAAACTATACTAAACACTGTATATAAATTATGGCATGTCCCTATGAATTTTAATAATAAAAGTTATATTAATATTTCCAAGAAACCTGTGTCTCATTCCAGAAACAAACATATTTATATAAGACATCACTTTTTGAGATACCATTTTCAAAAAGGTGATATAACTCTTGAGTTTATAAATAATGAACAAAATTTTGATAAAATATTTAAAAACCTATTAATTTTAAGATATTAAGCTATATAAGAAATTAAAATTGAATGATAATATTTGGTTAGTCGTTTATCTTTGGATTTATTTATGTTCTAGTAGAAAAATCACAAAATTGGATGATCTACCATTAGTGGATGATCAAAAATTGGTACTACCATTGGTGATCTTCCATTGGTGATTTATTGTTAGTGATATACCATTATTGATCGACTGTTTCATACTACCATTTCAAGGTACCATTATATTCTACTATCATATATTACCATTTGAATTCTACCACGACAACCCACGTGTGCTGGCTGATGTGGAAGTGTTTTTGCACTCTTTGCCACATCCTTTATGTTTTTATTATTGACTATTTTATACCAAAATGTTGTTTTTATTAAATAATTGATAATTGTTGTGTTTTTGTACTTTTCTGTGTAAAGTAATCAACTTTAGTTTAAATCTTGTGTTTTAATGTGCTTTAGTGTCATTTTAAATAATTCTAAAATTAAATGAGTCGTACGAATTAGGCTGTTATTTATTTATTCATTTATTTTTATTCAAGTTAGTTTATTAATTCATTTATTAAATTAAATAAGTATTTATTCTTTAAATTGTAAATAAATAACTCTTTTTGGTTTTTAGTCTTTTAATATTTTAATTAGTTTTAACAGTTTAATTTTATTCATTTAATATTTTTATTCATTAATCGGATTAGTTCTTTAATTAATTGGTTAATTAATTTAAGCAAGTAATTGTAAATATTTTAAATTGTTCTTTAATCAAGTTTGTTTATTTTATTTAACCCAAATTAATTCATTTTCGTAAATAAAGTTTCATTAATTTTATTTTTCATAACTTTCTTTTTAATTCCATTATATTTAGTTTAATTTTTTAATTGATTGATTTTTTTATTAAATTATTTTATTTATTTAATTTTCTTTGTTGTTTTGTCGTAGGTGTTGCAGTCGAACGGTCCGGCCCTTATCGGTGACCATCCTCACCAATACAACTTACCTCACCGATACAGCCTACCTCACCGTTAACCCTTTCTATCAGTGACCTTGCTACCGATAAACAAAACCTCACAGCTTCCCATTTTTTATTACCTCACTGATACTAACTCCAGCTACCGATTCACAACCTCACTGATACGTAAAACCTCACTGATATGCATTTCCTCACCGTTAGCCCATTTTTGCTGAATTCTCACTAGTACTCCATCTCACCGCTACTGCTCCGCAGCTTTTCCTCCTTTTCCTCACCGATACAGATTCTCCAACCTCAACGATATACCAAAACGCACTGATACCACCTCACCTTCTCCCCCCCTTCCATCTCGCCACCCACCGCAGACTCACCGTGCACGTTGTCCTTGCCTCACCTCCGCACCTCCTCCATTATCTGCTTCATCACCTCCAAGCCTCCGCCCTCCGCAAGCTCTGAACACAAGCACAAAAAAAATTAAACACGCAGCAATACAAAAAATTTCGAAGAGAGCATTGAACCAGCATTCCACAACAACTTGAAGATCAAAGAAACCCCCAATCAAATTATAGATCCACCGAGAGCTCCCTACCATCCACTCCTCACCGCAGCTACCGCATCCCCTGGCCGCACAACCCATTTTCAAGCCAAATCCCCTCTTCTCCTACCCGAACGACTTCCCCTTTCTCCCCTGCCTCCATCTCTGCAACACCCAAACCCACTCCCCCTTCATTCCACACTTCCCCTAAACCACCGCTTCTCCATCTCACTTCAAACCCTACCCCACATCCTAGCCTCACCGTGACCCTGTTCTCCTCTTGCCGCATCTGTAACCCACGATGTCTCCCCAGCCGAACCCCTCTGAACCGCCGCAAGCACCGCTCACCCCTCCGTCCCCTGCCTCCTTTCCATAATCCGCGCCGCAAGACCCCTCTGCCTGAAACCCTCCAACCTACATCCCCGGTACCCCCTTCCTGCCACGAGCCCGAAGCCGCCGCCCCCTGCTATCCCCCTTGAACCGCCGATCTCCCCCCTACACCCGTCAGTTCCACTTTTGAGCCGCACTCTCCCCCGCATCGCTCAAAGACGAACCCCTCCTCTCCTCTCTGTCCACGCCGCCAGACTGGAACCCCCCTCATTTTTGTGTTTTATTTTATTTTTAGTTAGTTCTTATTTTATTATATTATAACATATAATAAGATATATGTAGTATGTAATATATATGATATACTATACTATATTAATAATAGGTTTAATCATAATAGTATATATGCTTTTATATATAACAATATTATATGTTTTAACTAATATAATATATAATAATATTGATATTAACATACATAATAAATAAAATTAGTATACCATTAATAATATATAATTGTGAATATTAATTTTTATGTATGTGTAAGTATATTAATAAAAGTATATAATCTTATCAACATATTTTATTTCATATATGTTATTAATAGTTGTTATTTTAACAATAATATTAGATATAAATATTTTTATTTTAGTGATTTAAATATATAGTAATGATAGCTTCAGTTCTTTTTTATTTTGACTCATGTGCATTTTTTTTTGTAGAGGGAGGGTGGCTCGCCGTGCGAGCACCATTTGATTCAGTTAGGAGCAACTGCTCTGGTGACCAGCGCGTAGGGAGCAACATGGTGAAAGACCCACATGGAGGCCAGGGAACTCACCTAGGGTGATTCTAGAGGCTTCGGTTGGGTGATGAATGCACGAGAGGCGGGAGAGGAATAGATCAATGGAGCTAAGCAGGAGCGTAGGCACATCTTGTAGGGATATACTTCCATCAAGAGGTAAAGAGACAGGGGCAAGACTTTTCATCCATAGGACCAGAGTAGGAACAACTGACACCATCTTCCTCGGAGCAGATTGGAGTACGAGACCAATGCATTTCACACCTCGATTCCCAGGGCAGGACATCGAGCGGAGTTCCAACATTGCATCCACCATCAAGCGGTAGGAGTTAGAGTTTTCGAGAGCTCGAGCAGGGAGACGAACATTCTTATTTGACTTGTGCTCTGTTTTTCTGCAATTGAATTTACCATGAACTACAATGATTCTTATTTCACTGTTGCATTAAAACCAACCACAATGTCCGGCCAATTTCCTTCGGGGGGGAATAAGCTGGTTGATTCGATCTGTTTAATCTCATTCATGCACTGCATCCTTGCTCTGGATTGTCTCTCTCGCTATTTACAGACAAGCTTATTTTCAAAACAATAGGATCGAGTGAAAACCAATCTTGTTTGAACTTTAATTAAAACTGTTTCAATGTAAGTAATTCACTGACAAGTGAATTACTCTTGGAAGAGAGAGACACACCGAACTCAACTGACAAGTTGAGCTCGGTGACTACTGACTTGATTTCACCATTGGATAGAATGACTCTTACAGTCGAGGGACTGTAAGAGGTATTACATCACAAGATGACCAGACGAAAACTCTGGCCGGTTACTCTTAGTCAAATCCATGCTCTTCAACTGCAGTGCATGAATAGGGTTAAGCAACATCAAATCAGCCAGTGGACTTCCCCTCTTCCTTATTTATTGGTTGTTTTTACCATAATTCCTCTTGCTGCTCTATTTCTATCTACTCACTTTGTGTTCACTATTTCACCCCTTCTTCTTCGTGCACTAAATCTCTTTCAGTTCACATCACCACCACCAATTGCCTCTGATCTTTTTTTGCATGTGTGTTTTTGTTTAGTCTTTCTTTAGAGCACCAAACACAACAACAGGCCTCCCTGTGGTTCGACCCTGTCTTGCCACTATCCGAAGTAGTAAGTAGGTATTAATTTTAGATTGTTGTCTGTGCCCAACGACGTGCGAGCGTGAAAATTTTGGTGCCGTTTCCGGGGTGGCTAGGTGCGTTTAAAAAAAAACCAAATAAAAATTCACATAAAAGAAAATAACAAAAAAATCACACAAAAAATAACTACAAAATCTGCAAAAATAAAATTTAAATTCAAAAAAATTGTGAACCTGCTGCCTAAAAACCATGTCTAAGTCTGAACACTTATTACCTGGTAACCCTGAGATTGATAAGCACCTCAAAGAAGTGAGAATGAACAAAGAAAAGCTCAAAATGGAAGAAAACAGAAATGAAAATCTGAACAATCCAATTCTTGAGAATGTGAACCAACATGGAATGATGAATCAACCTCGGAATGAGATAGCTGAGAGACATAGTTTGAGAGAGTTCTTACTACCTTCAGTGTCTAGCAACCCTTCATGCATTAGACTCTCTCCTAGGTCTATGAACTATGATATCAAACAATCCATGCTTAGTTAGAGGCCTACCTACAATGGAATGCCTAGTGAAGACTCTCTTGACTTCATTAGAGCCTTCTATTGTAGTGTCCAGCAGCTGCCACTTAGGGGTCTCACTGAGGAAGAGCTTAAGCTGAGAGTTTTTCCCCTTCTGCCTCAAGGGAAATTCTAGGTCTTGGTTCTAAAAGTTAGAGGAAGAAATATTTTTCCCCTGGGATCAAGTTTACAATGCCTTCACAATGAAATTCTATCCTAGGAGGTTGACATCTGAGATTAGGCACAAAATCACTGGATTCATTCAGGATGAGGGAGAACTGTTTCATGAAGCCTGGGATAGGTTTAGATGTTTTCTTAGGCAGTGTCAAAACCATCAATGTACACCTCAATTCCTTATGGACAACTTCTACAATAGTCTCACCCCTTACCACCAAACATTGGTGGATCAGTCTTCTGGAGAAGACTTTTGTGATAGGACTGCTGAGGAGCTCAAACAGATCTTTAACACCTTAGCTCAAAATTCCCTAGCACAAATGCTCTAGGAGGAGAACCATCGTGAGAAAGGAAACTGCCCCTGCTCCTCAAGATGAATCCCTAGATGGTGGGTTCTTTAATGAGAACCCACATCAAATCCTTAAGGAGCAATGTCACCACTATGGCATGTATGGCCATTATCAAACCTGTTGTCCAAACATTGATATGCTTGTCCAGCCTCATGAGAGTGCCAGCTTTGGTGGCGATGGACCTCGGATGCAGCCTAGGGATGATCCTTTTTCAAACACCTACAATCAGGGGTATAGGAACCATATGAACCTTTTATGGAGGGAATAGGGAGTCCTCCGACCTTCTGCTCTTCCTGGATTCCAGCAACCTCCTAGGCAGCAGTTCCAACCCCAATCCCAACCAAAGGCTGAGTCATCCAACTCTAAGGATGAGGTGAGAGACATGTTCCATCCATTGATAGGGATGTTTGATGAACAAAAGACCAAAAATGATTTTGATAAAGTCCAAATGGATTGTAGAATGAAAAACCTAGAAATTCAAATGGGGAAGTCGGTTAGGGATGCTAGTAATAGAGAAAAGGGTAGGCTTCTCAGAACCACTGAATCCAATCCTAGGGATAATTACATGGCTGTGACCACCAGAAGTGGTCTCCAAACTCACCAAGATCCTAGGAAAGAACCCCAAAATTCTGAAAATGGAAAACTGGATGAACCTGGAAACTCAAATCTGAAAGAACCTGAATCTGGAAAATTGGACAGAACCACTGGAATCCTTCTAGTTCATCCTGTTCCAACTCAAAAACCAAAAGAAAATATCTTGAAAAACAAAGACAATAAAGGGAAGAAAATTGTTAAATAAGAAGATGCAGAGATGCCCCAAATTGTGAGGAATTTTTCCCCTGCAATCCCCTTCGCACTAAGAATTATGAAACCAATTCATGATTCTGAACTGTTGAAATTTTAGAAAGTGGTTACAAAGATGAAAATTGATATCCCATTACTGGAAGAATTGATTCAAAGCCCATCATATCTGAAATCACTCAAGAAAATATTTTCAAACAAAAAGGATTTGGAAGAATTTTCCACCTATAGCTTAACAGAGGAGTGTAGTGCAGTCTTGCAGAATAGGATACCTCTTAAGCTTCAGGACCCTGGAAGATTTGTCATCCCTTGCACATTTGGGGATAGGGGTGGTAAGTTCAATTGTTTGTGTGATCTGGGTGCTAGTATTAATTTTATTTCATTGTCACTTTTTCAGCACCCGAGATTAGGAGTTCCCCAACCCACCACTATTGTGTTACAGCTTCCTGATAGGTCTATTACTCATCCAGTGGGTAGAGTCGATGATTTGTTAGTGGGAGTAGGCAAACTCTTTTTGCCTGCTGACATTCTTATCCTTGATATGGAGTGTGACCACGAGGTTCCTATCATTCTTGGTAGGCCATTATTGTCCACAGGGGGAGCTATGATAAATGTGTCTAAGGGGAAACTGATTTTCAATTTGGGTGAGCAGAAAGAAGAATTCAATGTGTTTAAGAAAATCCAAGAACCCACCCACCCAATTTTTCCGAAAGATGAGATGTCAGTTGGTGAGAGTAGTGTTGATAAGGAGGAAGAAGTGTTTCTGAGAATGATAGGTGAAATCAACAGTGAACCTGAAATCCCTGCTGCCTCTTGCATGGGGACCAACTCAAGCAAGGAAATAGAATTTGTTGAGGAATATGGGGGAGAATTCTTGGAGAACATAGATGAGTTTGTTTTGGAGCACATTCTTACCCCGAGAGAGGAGTTTGAGTTTGAGGAGATATCTTTTGGAATCTCTTGCACTGAGGAAAAAGCCTGGTCTACTGCCTTCTTCAAGAGACAGCATGATGACCATGGTCCATCCAGGCCTAAGTGTCTTCCCTCAAGACAGTCACCACCCACCCATGAACTCAATCCCCTTCCTGCCCATCTCAAATATTCCTTTTTAGGAGACAATTCCACCCTTCCTGTGATCATTTCATCCAACCTTGAAGTAGGTCAAGAGAAAAATCTGCTTACTATTTTGAAGAAACACAAGTCTTTTATAGGCTGGTCAATTGCTGATATCAAAGGGATAAGTCCAGCCTTCTGTATGCACAAAATTCCCATGGAACCTGAGTGTAAGCCCAAAGTAGAAGCCCAATGAAGACTCAACCCCAACATGAAGGAAGTTGTGAGAGAAGAAGTGATTAGGTTGCTGGATACTGGAATAATGTTTCCAATTTCTGATATCCCCTGGGTCAGTCCTGTCCAGGTGGTTCCCAAAAAGAGTGGAGTGACAGTGGTCACTAATGAAAGGAATGAGTAAATACAGACCAGAGTAGTGAACAAATGGAGAGTTTGTATAGACTACAGAAAGTTGAATGCTTCCACAAGAAAGGACCACTTCCCTATGCAATTTTTGGATCAAATGTTAGAGAGATTGGCAGGCAATGAATTCTTCTGCTTTCTTGATGGTTATTCTATTTATAACCATATTTTTATTGCACCCGAGGATTAAGAGAAAACAACCTTCACTTTTCCATTTGGGACATTTGCCTACCGGCGAATGCCCTTTGGCTTGTGTGGTTCGCCTGCCACTATTTAGAGATATATGATGGCCATTTTTTTAGACATGATAGAGAGGATTATTGAAGTGTTCATGGATGATTTTTCTATTGTGGGAGATACCTTTGAGAGCTGTCTAAAAAACCTGGAATTAGTGTTAGAAAGGTTCCACGAAACCAACTTAGTGTTAAACTGGGAAAAGTTCCAATTTATGGCCACTGAAGGCATAGTTTTGGGACACAAGGTATCTAGGAAGGGGCTGGAGGTCGATAATGCTAAAATTTAGGTCATACAAAAGTTTCCCCCACCTAAAAATGTCAAAGGAATTAGAAGTTTTGTGGGTCATGCTGGGTTCTACAGGAGGTTCATCAAGGACTTTTCTAAGATTACTAGACCCCTATGCTCCCTGCTGGTTAAGGACACACCATTTGTCTTTGATGAGACATGTTTAGAGGCCTTTAATATGCTCAAGCAGAAGCTAACTACTTCACCTATAATCACTGCTCCTGACTAGAAAATTCCTTTTGAGGTTATGTGTGATGCTAGTGACTTTGCAGTAGGAGTTGTGTTAGGAAAGAGGAAGGACAAGAATCTACATGTTAATTACTATGCAAGAAATCTTCTAGATGATGCCCAGAAGAATTATTCTACCACTAAAAAGGAGTTGGCTACTATGATGTTTTCTTTGGAAATGTTTAGGTAGTATTTGATAGGATCAAGGATCATAGTTTCCACAAATCATTCAGCCCTTCAGTATTTCATGGCTAAAAAGGACTCAAATCCTAGACTCATGTGATGGACCTTGCAGCTGCAGGAGTTTGATTTAGTGATTAAGGATAAGAAATGGGATCATAATTTAGTTGTAGATCACTTGTCCAGATTGCCCAATTCCCCAAGTAAGGAACCAAATGAGATCAACACTTCCTTCCCTGATGAACAATTGTTTGCTGCTTCTGTGCAACAGTCTGCTTGGTTTTCAGACTATGCCAACATTCTGGAAGTTGGAGTCATTCCCAAGGATCTCTCACACAACCATAGGAAGAGGTTTATATCTGAACTAAAATATTATTTTTGGGATGACCCACTTCTCTTTATGAGGTGTGCTGATGGGATTCTAAGAAGATGTGTGGTTGAGGATGAGATTTTACCCATACTTGAGAGCTGTCATTCATCACCTTGGGGTGGCCACCAGGGAGGAGAAAGGACTGCTAAGAAGGCCCTCCAGGCTGGTTTGTACTGGCCAACAATGTTCAAAGATGCTAGGAGTCTGGTTATTGGTTGTAAGAAATGTCAAATGTTGGGGAATGTTGGAAGAAGGCAGGAATTACTCCAAAAAGGTATTCTAGAGGTTGAAATTTTTGATGTGTGGGGCTTGGAATTCATGGGACCACTTCAATCCACTTATGAGAATGAGTAAATTTTGGTTTCTGTGGACTACGTGTCCAAGTGGGATGAGGCAGTAGCTCTACCCAACAAATCAGCTGCTAGTGTTGTGAAATTCATTAAGAAAAACATCTTTTCCAGAATTGGGGTGCCTTGAGCATTCATAACTGATAATGGAACTCACTTAACAAATTATAAGTTCAAAGGTTTGATGGAGAAGTATGGGTTCTTCCATAGGAAAAGAACTACTTATCAACCACAGTCCAGTGGGCAAGCAGAAGTGTCTAACAGAGAGCTCAAACAGATTTTAGAGAAAACAGTGTCTAGCTCTAGGAAAGACTTGTCAAGGAAATTGGACGAGGCCCTTTGGGCTTACATAACTGCTTATAAGACTCCTATAGGGATGTCACTATTTAGGATAATCTTTGGGAAAACATTCCATCTACCTATTGAGTTACAGTAGAGATCTTATTGGGCAGTGAAGGCACTTAACTTTGATTTTAAATCTGCTGGAGAGAAGAGACTGCTAGAGCTTAGTGAACTGGATGAGATCCGAAGAGAGTCCTATGAGAATTCCGAAATTTAAAAAGAAAGAAAAAAAGGCTTTTCATGATTTAATCATTCAAAATAGGGATTTCAAGGTTGGTGAGAGGGTCCTGCTTTTCAATTCTAGATTGAAGTTGTTTCCATGGAAGTTGAAGTCCAAGTGGTCAGGACTCTTTACCATTGTTAGAGTTCTGGTTAGTGGATTTTTTGAGCTAGTTAGAGATGAGAATAGACCCTTCTTAGTCAATGGTCAATGAATAAAGAACTTCTTTGAAGGGCATCCAAAGGTCTTGGCTACCATTTCTCTGTTGGAAGAATGAGCTGATTCCAGTCTAACTGAGGACTATAAACTCAGTGTTTCATGGGAACTAACCCATGGTCACATAGTAGTTTCTCTTTTATTTTATGTTTTTCTAATAATGTAATCCCTGCTGCTTGTTCTCCGGTTCAATATCTTGGATGCTAATGGTGCCTCATGATCTGCTGTTGTTTAGAAAGAGTTGTTGCAGCCAGAAACTTGGCCAGAAAAGCCACAGGGGGAAATCCACTACATCATATGGATAACTTTTCTCTCTACTCTCTCTCTTGGGTAATTTTTCTTGAACTTTAAAATCTGAAATCTTATTCTACTTATTTGAACTTGCAAGTTCTGAAGAGGAATAACAACCCAGTTATGCTGAAGAGGATCTGTTGATGAAAGCCACTGCTAAAGGTCCAATAATTCAGGGAAGTGTTGTTCTACCTTTTTCATTTTCAATTACTTACTTACTCTTCACTGTGAACTAAGTGCGGGGGAATTCCTCCTAATATGTGAGAAATGAATGTGTTTTATTGCATGGGTGTTTAGCTGCTAGTATCTAGAGAGTTTCAAATTATTTTGAAATGATTTGACATGCTTGCACCCATTGCTTCCAATTTCATTATGCTACTACTGCACATCACTATTAATCATGCAACTATTTGAAGTAAATTGATAAAATCTTTTATCTGCTCACACTGCTTCAAAAGCATGAAAATTTTAGGAATAGTCATGTACTTGGTTGCTGGGGAGGCTAGTGGGGTTGGGCTTTTCTGTTTTTCTTTTGTTTTTTTTATTTTTTATTTTTCTTTTTGTGTGGAAAAGACAATTTTTGAACATCATTTCTACCCCTTCATATCCCTTTTTAAGCTGAAATGTCCATCTGTTTTTAACTTTAACTATCTCCCACACTGAGATTCAACATTTGGGATAATCTTGGGCTTTAATTGTGGGGGAGAGGGGTCATTATATTGTCATGTCGAATTCCCCCTTCTTGAACCTGGGTTTGTTTAAAAAATGGTCAAATTTTTTCAAAAAATAAGGTTCAAAACTGGTTCAAAATTCCTTCAAAATTTTTCAAATTCTTTCATCACATGATGGTCATTGGAGGTTCACTGGTACTTCATGTATGTCCTATTTAGTGGATAAATATTTTCTGGATGATGAGAGTGACACTTAGTAAAAAATTGTTAAGTATGAATGATTGCTGAGTGCAATTGTTCACTGTCTCTATGAATCTTTCTGTTTAGGAACTGAGGATGAGAGTATGACCGGATAGGTTTTTTGGAGTAAGGATCATGACTTGGGGTAACTTGATGTTATCACTGGAACCCATGGGACTCAATTTTTTATAAAAAATAATATTCAATCACTTTAGGAAGTCAACTTGATTGATTGTTAATTAAGTCATTCGTAACTAGAGTAAAATGGGAAAATGGGATCCCACGGTGAGTATCTAAGACAAGGTGCATTGGGTGTGTTTCTGTGAATAAATAAAGCCAATTTCAATCTTAATAAGTGCTATGCACAGTGCTCTGGACATGGAATATGGTTGGTGAAAAATAAAATAAAGTGCCCTTGTCAAAATTGAACTCATTAATGTGAGGGGAATTTTGAACCCAGATGAAGAAGGGAGAAATTGACTTGGTTAATTTTCATTTGAGTTGAAACAATAAAGTGATCAATTTAATGGAATTTAATTTCTGGAACCTGGAGGAATGTGAGAATGGAAGGTGCACTTGGTTATGTTTTGAGTTCCACTTCTTCTAACCTGTCAGCACTCCTTGAATTAGAACATGAACTGGAAGGTGAATTAGGACGGTTAATGATTACACATAGGAGGCATGACATACTTTACGGTGTATGAGTTTGTGAATCTCTTGACTTCTAGTGGGCTTTTGAAGCTAAGGAGGACATAATTTTTTAATACCCTTGAAAAACCTGACTCATTGTTTTGTCTAGATCCTCTGAGTATTAAAGTTTAATCATGCACCTTTTGAAATGAAACTCACAAATTATATTTCTGTTTTAAAGTATAAGGAATTTTTTTAGGACAAACAAGGCTTTAGGTGTGGGGGAGTTTGAAGTGGCAGTGTTTTTTCACTCTTTGCCACATCCTTTGTGTATTTTTATTGACTTTTTTGTACCAAACTGTTGTTTTTTATTAAATAATTGATAATTGTTTTGATTTTGTACTTTTCTATGTAAAATAATAAATTTTAGTTTAAATCATGTGTTTTAATGTGCTTTAGTGTAATTTTAAATAATTCTAAAATTAAACGAGTCATGCGAATTAGGTTGTTATTTATTTATTCTAGTTAGTTTATTAATTCATTTATTAAATTAATTAAGGATTTACTGTTTAAATTGTAAATAAATAACTGTTTTTTATTTTTAGTCTTTTAATATTTTAATTAGTTTTAACAGTTTAATTTTATTCATTTAATATTTTTTTCTTTAATCTGACTAGTTCTTTAATTAATTGGTTAATTAATTTAAGCAAGTAATTGTAAATATTTTACTTTGTTCTTTAATCATGTTTGTTTATTTTCTTTATCCCAAATTAATTCATTTTCTTAAATAAAGTTTCATTAATTTTATTTTTCTTAACTTTGTTTTTAATTCCATTCTATTTAGTTTAATTTATTAATTGATTTATTTATTTATTAAGTTTTATTAAATTTTTTTATTTATTTAATTTTCTTTGTTGTTTTGTCGCAGGTGTTGCAGCCGCACGGTCCGGCCCTTATCGGTGACCATCCTCACCGATACAACATACCTCACTGATACAACCTACCTCACCGTTAACCCTTTCTATCAATGACCTTACTACCGATACACAAAACACCACCACTTCCCATTTTTTTATTACCTCACCGATACTAACTCCAGCTACCGATGCACAACCTCACTGATACACAAAACCTCACTAATATGCATTTCCTCACCGTTAGCCCATTTTTTCTGAATTCTCACCGATACTCCATCTCAACGCTACTGCTATGCGGCTTTTCCTCCTTTTCCTCACTGATACAGATTCTCCAACCTCACCGATATACCAATTATCACTGATACCACCTCGCCTTCTCCCTCGCCTTCCATCTTGCCACCCGCCGCAGAGTCACTACCCACCTTGTCCTTGCCTCATCGTCGCACCTCCTCCATTCTCTGCTTCATCGCCTCCATGCCTCCTCCCTCCACAAGCTCTGCACACCAGCACAAAAAAATTAAACACGCAGCTATACAGAAAATTTCGAACAGACACAACATTGAACCAGCATTCCACAAAAAAATGAAGATCGAAGAAACCCCCAATCAAATTATAGATCCACAGAGACCTCTCTGCCATCCACCCCTCGCCGCGGCCGCCACACCCCCTGGCCGCACAACCCATTTTCAAGCCGAAGCCCCTCCTCTCCTACCCAAACGGCTTCCCCTTTCTCCCCTGCCTCCATCTCCGCAACACCCAAACCCTCTCCCCCTTCATTCCGCACTTCCCCTGAACCAAAACTTCTCCATCTCACTTCAAACCCTAACCCACAACCTAGCCTCATCGTGACCCTGTTATCCTCTCACCGCATCTGTAACCCACGATGTCTCCTTGGCCGAACCCCTCTGAACCGCCGCGAGCACCGCACGCCCCTCCATCCCCTGCCTCCTTTCCATCATCCACGCCGCAAGACCCCTCTGCCTGAAACCCTCCAAGCTGCATTGACGGAACCCCATTCCTGCCACGAGCCCGAAGCCGCCTCCCCCTGCTATCCCTCTGGAATCGCCGCTCTTCCCCCTACACCCCTCGGTTCCCCTGTTGAGCCACACACTACCCCGCATCTCTCGAAACCGAACCCCTCCTCTCCTCTCTGGCCACGCCGCCAGACTCGAACCCCCCTCCTTTTTGTGTTTTATTTTATTTTTAGTTAGTTCTTATTTTATTATATTATATCACATAATATGATATATGTAGTATGTAATATATATGATATAGTATACTATATTAATAATAGGTTTAATCATAATAGTATATATGCTTTTATATATCATAATAATATATGTATTAAACTAATATAATAGATAATAATATTTATATTAACATACATAATAAATATAATTAGTATACCATTAATAATATATAATTGTGTACATTAATTTTTATGTATGTGTAAGTATATTAATAAACATATATAAGCTTATCAACTTCTTTTATTTCATATATGTTATTAATAGTTGTTATTGTAATAATAATATTAGATATAAATATTTTTATTTTTGTGATTTAAATATATAGTAAATATAGCTTCAATTCTTTTGTATTTTGACTCACGTACATTTTTTTGCAGAGGGAGGGTGGCTCACCACGCGAGCACCATTTGATTCAGTTAGGAGCCATTGCTCCGGTGACCAGGGCGTAGGGAGAAACACAGTGAAAGACCCACGTGGAGGCCAGGGAACTCACCGGGGGAGATTCCAGAGGCTTCGGTTGGGTGATGAATGCACGAGAGGAGGGAGAGGCATAGTTCAACGGAGCTAAGAAGGTGCGTAGGTACATCAAGTCGGGATATACTTCCATCGAGAGGCAGAGAGACAGGGGGAAAGACTTTTCATCCATAAGAGCAGAGTAGGAACAACTGACACCATCTTCCTTGGAGCATATTGGAGTACGAGACCAGTGCATTTCACACCTCGATTCCTAGGGCGGGACATCGAGTGGTGTTCCAACATTGCATCCACCATCAAGCGACAAGAGTTAGAGTTTCCGAGAGATCGAGCAGGGAGACGAACATTCATATTTGACTTGTGCTCTGTTTTTCTACAATTGAATTTAACATGAACTACATTGATTCTTATTTCACTATTGCATTAAAAACAACCATGATGTCCGGATAATTTCCTTTGGGGGGAATAAGCTGGTTGATTTGATCTGTTTAATCTCATTCATGCACTGCATCCTTACTCTGGATTGTCTCTCTCACTATTTACAGACAAGCTTATTTTCAAAACAACAGGATCGAGTGAAAACCGATCTTGTTTTCACTTTAATTAAAACTGTTTCAATCTAAGTAATTCACTGACAAGTGAATTACTCCTGGAAGAGAGAGACACACCGAACTCAACTAACAAGTTGAGCTCAGTGACTAATGACTTGATTTCACTATTGTATGGAACGACTCTTACAGTCGAGGGACTCTATGAGCTATTACATCACAAGATGACCAGACGACAACTCTGGCCGGTTACTCTTAGTCAGATCCATGCTCTTCAATTGCAGTGCATGAATAGGGTTAAGAAACATCAAATCGGACAGTGGACTTCCCCTCTTCCTCATCTATTGGTTGTTTTCACCATAATTCTTCTTGCTGCTCTGTTTCTGTCTACTCACTTTACGTTCACCATTTCACCCCTTCTTCTTCGCGCACTAAATCTCTTTCACATCACTTCACCACCACCAATTGCCTCTGATCATGTTTTTTGCATGTGTGTTTTTGTTTAGAATTTTTTTAGATCACCAAACACAACAACAGACCTCCTTGTGGTTCGACCCTATCTTTCCACTGTCCTAAGTAGTAAGTAGGTATTAATTTTAATTTGTCTCCCGTGCCCAACGACGCGTGAGCGTGAACTGACATATGTATCCATCGTTAAACTTACCATTTCTAACACTACTATTACTATTTTTCTATAATTAAAATTTATATTGGCTTTATTTATTTTTAATATTTTTTTATATTTAATTTTAAATTTTGAAAACTTAAATGATACTATTATATTAATATCAATGTTTGGGAACCCTGTCTCACATGAATCCTTTGAACCTTCCCTTCTCCTTTATCTCTCATCCTATGAACCTCCATATTACTTCTTCATTCCTCAAAATAGCGTGGAAATGGTGAGATTCAATCACCCTAATATTTTTCCTTATGAAGAATTATGTCCCTCGAAGAAATATAGAGGCGAATCCAGTCAGTCTGTTGTTGAACTGAAGTACCCTAAAATAGTGTCCAATGCATTCATCACTGAGAAAGATATATATTCTTTATGGTTGGATTCAAGAAAGTTTCTTGTATGGACTATGATCCAATTCATGTATGGGTTGAATGATTCTCACAGAATGATAGACCATACTACCCTAGGATGGTTGATGAGTTTTATCAACCTATAGAGTACAAGTTTGGTGAAAATAAATATGTAATCAAAACAATGATTGATGGAATGGAGCTAATAATTTTTACAAATAAGTGGTAAAGGTGCATAAATGTTTCTCACAAAGTCATTTACATGCACTATCAAGGTTCATTTACTATTAAATGTGGAAACCTTGTGATTAGGGATGCACTGTTGGATTTGAATGGAAATTCTACTTTGTGAAGGTCTAAAACTATATAACTTTATGGGTAATTCTAGATGCTATTCAAGTTTATACATCACTTTCTCTTTCCTATGAAGGGGAAATTTTACATTATGAGGTATAAAGATGTCTTTTTCTTAATTATTATGAAAAGTGGATATAAGATAAATATTTGTAGGTATTTGATGTACCATATGATAGAGTTTATAAATACTTCTTCTTGGTCAAAATTATTGTCCTACCCAAAGTTTATTTTGGATATGTTAGAAGCTATAGGTTTAGTACCTAAAGTGGATTGTAATGTAATAAAGTGTGGTGGTTTCTATCTAAGTTAGGAAACTTTTTAAAGGATGAGGGTTAATTGGAACTCTTGAATGAGGAAGAGGGTAGATGATAATGATAAGATCTATGAGAAGTTTAACCTAGTGTAGTATCATACCAATCCTAAAGGCTAAATTGACCCTAGCATGGATCAAGAAGAGGTTGTGGTGTATTCCTATGATGAGGAAGTAGAATAATAATGGTAGAATTTAGAGATGAGAAAGAAGAGTTAATGGATATTACTGTATAAGAGGGTAGTGAACCTGATGTGTCTAAGAGCCCTGAGGTTTCTTATGGTTCATCTAGTCCTCCTATTTCAATCCCTATAAGAGAAATATTTTTAAAATAGGAAGATAATTTATAAGAGACATAAGTGTCTAATAGGGATCAGATTCAGTGGTATTATTCTGCGACTCATGAGGGAACACTAGTGTTTTCAGATTATTCTATGTACGATGCTAATGAAGGTGATGGGGATGAGTAGTCACACCCTTATCATATTGTAACTGGATCTAGTATATTTTATAGTGGTGAGTGGTAGGGTAGATTCTGTATTCCCCAACTATATAAGATTACTGTAGTAAATATGATTAGGATACTCAAGACTCTGGCAGCCATGCTGACCTTGTTCCTTTAGATAAAGATGAGGATAACACACATTCTAAGGGGTATAAATCCCTATGATCAGCTTATCTTGGTTTATATTACTCAGAGTCAGATTATTTTTATGATGATGATGACCAGGTCATTCATCCAAGGCATGGTGGACCTTTAATTTATGTTCATCAGAGAGATCCTAAGGGATATTTTCTAGAGAGGGTAGTTACAGAAGGTCAGTTGGAACATTTTGATTTTAAGATAATAGCTGTAGAGACTTTAAATGAGGATGTAGTTTTTCCTAGAAAGGAAAATATTCTTCCTCCACCACATTCTCCTTCTCCTCATTCCATGTATGTGAATAAGAATTATTTAGATGCCTTTAAGGAAAGTGTACTATCAGACATTGGTTGGATGATTATGTCTTCTTCATTTCCAGAGACTAATCTCAGTTAAGAGGATATGAGGATGATGGGCACCATGATTATTTATCATATGTATCCTAATATTTTCCTCAAGATGGAATGTCTATAGATTGATAATAAAATGTTTCTGGAGAATATTGATGTTATCCAGAACACTATAGAGGACATGAGTTCCTGTTTTACAAGGAGGAAGGTATCTCTTTCCGATATGTTGGAGTCTCTTTCTACAACTAGATAATCTTCTCCCAGAGATCCACCACCTCAATCACCTACTTCAATGGATGCTAATAAGATCTAGTCTATAGTTATAGAGGAGCTCCAGCTGTGATGGAGGTTTCATCTTCTTCTCACCATGAGGATCTTTGACAGATCAAATCACATTGTGATAATATTTATAATTTAGTAATAGAATGTTTAAATTAGGAAATGAGTGATATATAGACTATTACTAAAGATATTAAATAATACCTCTCAAGGGATTATTTGAATAATTATATTAATACCCATTTAAAATTATTAGTTGAGAATTTTAGGATGCCTCATGTAACTAGGGCCTTCAAGGAGAAAGTGACACAACTAATGTCTTTGGAACCACTAATCAATATTTTCATGGAAAAAATATTGGTTTATTCAAGGTAATGGGTCATGGTGGACATGTAATTAAACAATTTTTGGAGCTTATCAAATACTTTTTAGACACCACCAAGATAGTAGTCATATCACCTTCGACTATACCTATGACTGGATCCATTTCTATACTAGTTTCTACACTTCACAGACTACCTCTATAGTTGTTAGTCCTTTTGGACTTACTCCTATTTAAGAAGTGAAAAAACTTTAGCCAATGTCCTCTACCAATGTCTTTTGGCCTCTAGAACCTCCTCCTCCTCATACACCTCTATCTACTATCAAGGCAAAAGATCTAGTGGACCCTACTTATAGTATGGAAGAGGATGATTCAGACTCTGATTAGCTTTTGATATGTATTTTCTATTTGACTTTTAATCCATTTTTTTAATCCCTTTTAACATAAATATATAATGAAACTCATATTTTTATTCAATTATATTCCTTTAATTTAGTTTTATATCATATTCTTTTAACCATTATGATAATCCTAGATGGGGGAGTGATTGGATGTCATTTTTTTGAATGAAATTTCATATGAGTAATTGTATATAATTTCATATGAGTAATCATATGAATTAAATGGATAACTCTATGCATCACATATGTAATTGAAGTGTTAAGAATAATATTCATCTTTATTTTTTATTCACCAGTTAAATATTTTTAATATTTTTCCAAATTCCATGATTTATGATCATCAATAGGGGGAGATTAATAGATCATCCTTAATTTAATGATCAAAAGCCAGGTTTTTTATGTTTCTATTGAATTCAATGTTTTATGACAGTAAACGTTTTCTTGGAAAAATTATTAAAATTGTTGAAGTATGGATCTACCAGTCGTCCTACCATTAGTTGAGTTTTTCTACCACTATATCTAGTATTAGTTCTAAAAATATATCATTCAAAAAGATCCACCATCAAGTGAAGCTACCACCAAATCCAATAGTACTTCCTCCAGTCTCTGCTACCATCAGTTCAATGGTGGTACAACTAGATTGATCTACCATTGGATGGAACTTCCACTAGGATGTGCTATCGCCAACATAATGACACTACCATTATATTCCTACTACTGTTAGATGGATATACTGTTAGGCACATATACTATTATGAAGAATTACTATTCATAAAAGAAACCATTAAATGAATCTACTTCCAATGAAGTTACCCCAAGAGTGATACCATAACTATCCATAATTAATTTTAAAATTAATTATCCAATGGATAGTTTTCCCATTTAATTCTGGGTAGAAGCACACTGATTGAATAATGATTTTTCATAAAAAATTACCTGGATATATTAAAGATATAGTTAGATCATCTAGATATTTTTCTCAATATTATGATCCAGAGTATTCTAATTTTATCCTGCTATTGATAATTGTACCTGGAGAGCTATAATGTTTGAGGGACTTCCCTCATGTGTGGGTGTAGATATAATGGTGTGAATGTTTGGAACAATGGGAATTGTGTAGACTCTAAATGATATACACTCATACACTCAAAAAATAGAAATAGAAAGAGATATAACTAGTTGAAAGAACTATAGACATTCAAAAACCCAAACTAGATGATTTTTTCAAACATCATGACCCCCTGTTTTACTTCAATTACCGTGAAAAATATTCTTTCTCTTTACAAAGACAAATTCAAGGACTCCGAACATCTGAAGCTATTAAGATTAAGAATCATTAAATTTAATCATCTCTAAAATCTCTCTCTTTGTGTTTATGATTTACATTTGAGAAGTGTTTTCTACCCAATATATTTTTAAAACATGGTTTCTTGGGAAAAAGGAGAGTGTTTAACAATATTTCTCTAATATATTCATTTGTATATCCATGAAGTACTGTGGTAGAGATTCACTATGAGTTGTTCTTACTTTTGTCCCACACATGACTATGGAAGAGTCTTTGTTCCTGGACAACCATGTGATATTTTATATATAAAACTCGATCCAGGTTGTGGATCAGTTTATTTTTTAATAAACTACTTGATAGCGGGTGAATATCAGGTGGAGGGTATTAAGTCCCAACTTGAGTCTGACCACCTTGTTAAAATTCCATTGTGCTTTATCTATTTTTTATTCTTTATTTTAGATCATACCTATTTCAATTTTCTAAACTGTTTAAAAAAACTTAACTCTGATAGTTAACTGAAACTGGTGTTTTATATATAGTGTTTGATACAAGTAGAAAGTTTTCATAAGATATAGTATATTCATAAGTATTTTAATTGTGATGTGATCATGATTTAGAGAATTTTTTAAAAATATAATTATATATTTCTACATTTTTTGTTAATTTTATTTTTTTCTTAAATTGGGCGACATAATTTTTTAAGTTGTTTTAAATAGAAATATTATTGGAAAGTAAATTCCCCCTCTTGAGTAGTCCAATGAGACTAACACACTGAAAATATGACCAATTAACTTATATAAAATAGTGGTGGTTTAAATAACCACTATTTTATGTGATCATGGGTAGTTATTATACCACCGATAATAACTTTTATTAGCATCATATTAAACACCATGTTTTTTTAAATTTTTTATAATAAATAAATAAATATAATTATAAATATAATATAAACACGTTATAAAACTCAATTAAATACATTATATAATTTAATTATGTAGATATCTTTATAAAGATGTTATATTCTTACTAATTCTATATTTTTTATCTTCCAGATGTCCCCTTGTTTTAACCAGGTTGACAGAGAACCCTTACAGGACCTCAAGGTCCAGAAAAAATGATCTAAAGGCCCAGAGGCACAAAGACCTATATACATTTTAATTGAATGCATTGAAACAACCCTTCTCCAACACATTCTTTAATGTATGTGCCAAATGCTACTATGGATTCCACTATATTCAGTGATAAAAAAACACTATCAAAAGGTAGAACTTTTGTCATAAAAAAAAAGTGCGGATACATGGAACATTAATGAGTTTTAAAGAACTCATAATGGGTCACCCTTTATCAGCACTTGAATTGATACTATTAAAGGGAACCATGAATAGTTTAATTTATTTTTACATATTTATAAACTTTTAAATATGATTGACTTAAAAATAAATATATATGTGAAAATATAATACATAAATATAATTTATATAACTATATATTAAAAAAATATCTTATCAATATTTTTTTTTCAAAATTTTACCTATTAAAATTTATCAAGTTTATTTTAATAAATAAAAATTACAAATAATTTATTTATATACATTAATTACAAAAGGTATATATAAATATAACATATTAATATTTTGTTTAAATCATTATATGAATATATAAATGAATTTATATTTATTTAAATACTATTTTATGGATTCATATATTTATATCCATACTAGATAATTTATGGTATACACATATATTTGTATGTATGTGTATGCATGTGTATATATGAGGATGTGTGTGTACATATTTATATGCATGTATGTATGTGTATGTATGCATTTTTAGTATCGTATGTGTATATATGTGTTGTGTGTGTGTATTTGTGTTTATGTTTACATGTATGTATATAGATGTATGTTTGAGAATAAATGTGTTTATATGTATGTGTGTGTATGTATGTGCATGTATGTGCATATATATTTATGTATATATGTATGTATGTATGTTCATGTGTATGTGTATGTGTAGGTATGTGGATGAACATATACGTATGTATATGTATAAGTGTATGTGTGTGTGTGTGCATGTGTATGTGTACGTGTATATAGATGTGTATGTATGTGTATTTATGTGTGTGTGTGTGTGTATGTGTGTGTTTATGTAGTATGTGTATGTTTATATTGTATGTGAATGTATACATATGTATGTGAACATAATTGTATGTATGTGTATGTAGATTCATGTGTGTATGTGTATGTATGTGTATATACATGTATATGCATGTATGTGTACATGTGTGTCTTCTATCCAAGAATTCCTCCAAGGATATCATTCAACTTCAATTTCTCCACAATTGATGGATCTTTTTCAGGTTGATGCTACTGAACTTATTCATTTTAGTTGGTTTTCTCAAAATAAGGTGATTCATGAAAGATTTTCCTTCTTGTTAAGTGTGGTTTTATCAGCTATTCTTACTGCTGTGCGTAATGAGGAAATACTGAGGAAGCATTTTTTGCTTCAACTCGGTTCATGATTTGTCTGTACTGAACCAGATAGGTTTCAAGAGAAACTTCCGGCCTCCGTATGAAACATTTTATGTTTTTTTAAGGAACCTATTTTTGGATGGTTAAAAGTTAATGTTGATGGAGATTCTAGAGGTAATCCGGGGTTCTCTGGCTAGGGTGATATTTTCAGAAATCATAAAGGGGATGTTCTTGGATGTTTTCATGGTTCTTGTGGCCTTGCTTCTTCACTTGAGGATGAAATTATTGGCATTATCATTGAGATGGAACAAGCTGCGAATCGTGGATGGGATAATTTATAGATCGAGAGAGATTCTATTGTTGTCATCTCTTCCATCAAGATGGGTCTTTCTCACTTGTCTTGGAAGATAACTAATCACTGGATTAAATATTTGGATACTCTATTTTCCTTGAACCATATTGTCACTCAAATTTATAGGGAATCCAATTCGTTTGCTAATGTTCCTACAAATAAATGTTTCAATGGAGTTGATTTTTCTTGGTATTATCAAGTTCCGGATGATCTTATTCCATTTCTTAAAAGGGATTGTGAGAAGTTTCCCATTTTTAGACTTCTGTAAGCTGTCTATTATTTTTCATATTAATTTGGTTTTAAAATGAAATTTGTGGTGTTTTAATTCCATTTTACTGATTCCTTTGATTTATTCTCATCTCTGGTTGATGCTGTTTCGTATGTTTTTATACAATTTTGAGTTTTGAAATAACTCCTTGGGGCCTGTTTGGTTAGTTTTTCATTCTTTCAGCTTCGTTGGAGTGGTCTGTTTCTATGCTTTTTCCACAGGAATGAAGTGTCATGTTTTCCGATCCTTGTTGATAATTTCTGCACTAGAATTCAAGGAGTATCTAATACAATGCTGCATCTGTAATTCATGGATCAGTTTGAGTCTCAGAAGGGGCCTCTTGTGGTGAAATTTTTTTTTTCATGTCACATGTTCCTTCATTTTTATTGGGCTTTAACACATCTGTTCTTTTTTTTATTCCCTTAACTGTTATCATTTTTAATTTCTTCTCATCTCTAGTTGATGCTGACATGAATGGAGTGGATTTTTTTCGATCATTGTTGAGAATTACTACACCGAGAATCAAGGATTTTCTACCTCGATGATGAATTTGAATGCATGGATTGGTTGGAGTCTCGGAAGGATCCTCTAGTGGTGAAAACATTATCATGGCTGTCTAATCTCTTGAGCAGGATCTCCAGGTAGTCATAAAGGTGGAGAATTACCCCCGAGCTACTTAAATCTAAGATAATAACAACTGTATAGTGCTTGCTTCTTCTTTTGAACATGGAGTGGCATGCTTTGTTGCTTCCTTGTTGCATCTGGAGTGTCCTGCTTCATTGCTGATATTGGAATGAATAGAGTTCATGGAGTGGCCTTCTGATTTGGAAAGCGAAGAAGATCATACTGTTTGACATCTTGAGTTCACCCCATTTTCATTGTGTGGTTCTTGATGCTTTTTTTTAATATGGGCTAATGATCACCAACACCACAACTCTTTCATTATGTTTGTTGGGTGTTCCATGATTGTATCTTTTTTCCTACACCATTTTCTTTTTCTTTAATAAACTTCCATTGTGTGTGTATGTGTATGTGTATGTCTATGAATATGTATGTATGTGTGCATATGTAGGTAATGTGTATGTCAGTGTATATGTATATGTATTAGTCATTATATAATAAGAAAAGACATTTATTTTTTTAATATTACATATCTCGTTATAGTATATGTATATACACACACATATGCGTACACACAATCACATGAAAAGATATCTGATTTTTTAAATGTAATTAATGCAATTTTATATAGAAAAAAATATATATATACATTTAATATTTCTATTTTTTTATTTTTTAAAATTTATAAGTAATATTTTTTAACTGATATAATTAATATTAATATTTTTTATTTTTTAATATTTTTTGTAATTTATTTAATTTTAATTTATATATTTTATTCATTTTTAACATTTAACCATTTGATATTATTTACTCATTTTGAAGTCTTCTCCATTTTTAATTATTTTAGTAATTTATTCATTTTTAATATTTATTCATTTTTACTATTTATTCATTTAATATGAAAGACATTCAATTTTTATGGTTATTTATACTTTTTTAAATATTAATATTCAATACTTTTAATATGTATGCAATTTATATAATTTTCATTTATTAAATTTTATTTTAATATATTTGTATTTAGATCATTATACAATTATTATTTATTCATTAATAATGGGCACATCATTATAAATCTTTGGTTTTTAATTTTTTTTTTAATTTTTTTAATATTTATTCATTTTAAATATTTCATTAATTTATATTATAGAAATTATTAATTCATTTTTTAATAATTTTAAAATAAATTCATTTTGAATTATTAAATTTTATTTATTTAATATTATTTATCATTTTTAATAATTATCCACTTTTAATATCTTTTTAACCTATTCATTTCTAGTATTTATTCATTTAATAATTTTGTAATTTATTTATATTCAATATTTATTTATACATTTTTATTTATTAATATTTAATATTTTTAGTATGTTTTTACTTTACATAATTAATTTTTATTCAATTTTATTTTAATATTTTTAATTTAAATTCTTATACCGTTATTATCTATTCAGTTTTAATTAGGCGTGTATTTTAAATCGTATAAATTTAAATGCAATTATTAGTATTTATTCATTTTTATTTTAATATTTATTCAATTATAATATTTTTTAATACATATAATTTATATAATTTATTCATTTTTAATATTTTTTCAACATTCATAATTAATATTATTTATCCATTTGCCATAATATTAATACATTTATTATAATATTATCACATTTATTAATACATTTAACATAAACAATATTTTTTATTTATTTTTAATATTTAATTATATTATTATGATTTAATTTTCCATTTTCATTTTTATATAATTATTAATTTATTATAATTTCTAAATTTATTTTTTATTTTTTACTTTCCACAGGTATATGTATTTTTAGATAGGCTTGGGCCAAGGACCCTTTAATTAAATAGAAAAGAAGAATAACTTTTAAACTGGGTTGAGAGGTAATCTAAACATGATCTAAAGACCCAAAGGAAAAAATATCTAAAGAACCACGGCCCAAAAGCCCAATGACCCAGCATCCCAAATGCCAAAACATAGCCAAAAGGACCAAAGTGAGTAGACTGCATCATACCAAGTCACTAGTCAAACCTCACGCCACCCCCTGTCCATGATAATCGGACCATGATCCCAATCTGAAAGTCAAATCACCCCTTCCATTAAATATTGCACTATTTACGTATTGACACATCCTGATAGGGCACCCCTTTATCCACAGTGTGGAAAGAGGGATAGATGATGGGTTCCATCACACCCATCTCTCTTTTGACCCGCCCACCCGCTGATGCCTATGTGACCCATACTTGGATCACCTGCCTATTAATCGACACACATAGAATGGTCACAATTGCATATAATCATGTTATAGGGGACCCATCCATCCCATGATTATATACAAAGGGGATAGAAGGACGAATGATAAGTGTCAGCATGTCTTTCACTCAAATCGAGGTCGCCCAATCAACAGTACCTATCTGCACTGCTTACCTATTGCGTCTAACCATACTACAGGTCCCTGTTATGCCGATTTCCACTCATTGGAGTTGAACCAATGGCACCGGGGCCTGAAGACCAAATAAAATAGTGTCATGGAGGCCCAATAGTCGAAGAAAAAAGAAATGACTTGAAGGCCTAAGGGTTTCAAAAACCCTAAACTATCTGCCTTTTCATAGAATGATCCTAATCTACCACAACCTTCCCTAAAAACTACCTATACCAAATATAATATCCCATGTTTCTCTATGAGGTACAAATCTTTTTAATTTGATTTTAAATTCTTGGTTTTGACCTTGTGTGACTGCCTAATGAGGTCACAAGAGTTTCTGGGGGTGTTTGGGGATTTTTTGGAGCCTAAAGGCTCAGTTTTTTGAAAAGTTATCTGAGCTGCATGGTTAGTAGAAACTATGCAACCCAGTCCGCATGATTTTAGGAAATCGTGTAGGGATAGACATAGGTATGTAGGAGGCAACATAGTTTGAGGAAACCATGCAACATGTGGTGCACGCCCGTGCATGGGATATATAGTTTTTTGACAAAGTCTTGTTGCACGGTTAGCACACAGTTTGTCAAACCATATTCCATGACCATATGATTCACCCTTGTGGCGGATAAGGGATCATGGTTGGAACATGGTTTGTCTAACCATGTGAGGAAACTTTGTGACATAGTTTTTTTGGGTGAATTTACCAGTTTTCCATTAATGAGTTTAAAACATAAAACCCTTTTCTTTTTTTTCCAACATACCGGGAGCTATATTTTCTCCTATAAGAGCTCCTCAATTTCCTAAAGACAGGATTTCCATTCTATTCTTTTTCTAGACCCATATTCAATCACTATCGGCCTAATTTATTCTATACCAGTGATTTAATTATTCATCTTGATCCATTATTAATTTTTCTTACTATCAATAGAGTTATTTAGGTATAAAATAATATTCCATATCTCTAGAATTTTCATCTATTCTTCATTTTTATTCTGATCCAGACTGAATTAGAGGTCGATATTGGATTATTTATCTACTATCCACCTATGGTAGGTGGCATATACCATTCCCTCAAGGTTTGGTGTTTTATATGCCTAGTTTCACTTGTTCTGCACACCAGACTTTCCGGCATTACACCTAAGACTATGTGAACACTTGAATGGGAATAATTGGAACCTGTTACGGTTACCCACTAGTACCTTTGAGATTTTTGGAGGTTGTTAATCCCAACCTAGGCCACACATGTGGTGTGTCATTGCATCTTCTCTTTTTTATACCACCCTACTGGGTGAGTGTGAGCTCTCCACCTATTTTAGTAACCTTGATAAATTTAATTAGACATAAATGATTGATTACGAGAAGGTTATGCATACATTCTGTGTAATGCAGTGATGTGAATTGATGTAATTGTTCAAATGGATTTTATAGTAATTTTGGAATTGAGATGGATGATCTCCTGGGATGTAAATGGATATGAAATTATTAATGAAATGAAATGATGAACTGGGTATGGTAGTGGATTCCTTGGAAGAGTTCCTTAGATCCTGAATCCATAGGATTCCATCCTGATTCTGTAGGATGACATTGGATTTGATACCCCTTGTATCCAAATTGCTTGGAATTGCAATGGAAATTATCTATTGACATGCTCACTGGACTCCATCCAAGTCTTTATCCACTTTCTATCGAGATGATCATCTGACTCGATAAGGATGTGTTGGTATTCAATACCTTGGATCTGGCCCTTCATGGCCTAAAAATAATGAAACGAGATAGGCTAATGTGGATGTTTTACACATTATTACATGGGGAGGATGATGAGGATGTTTACATGCGATTACATGGAAAGTCCAATTTGTAAGTTTTATACGTGAGCACATGACAAGGATGATGTGGATATTTTTCTGTGATTTGTAGCTAGCCTTGGTATGGGCGTCAATTTACAGATGTTATAATGGATAATATCACTTATTTTTTTTTATGTTTTACAGCTTCCATTGTTTATGGGAGCTTGACTATTGTTACAGGGATCTATTTTTGGCTATACAAGATTCAATAAGCTTTGATGATTTACTTTGTTCTATTACACCTATGATATATGTTTCACACTAATAATTTTTATATTTCACATATTTGACTTGTTATGTACATCATTGATCGAGGCCCACAGAGGGTTATCTCACACCATGTTTAGGCTACCGTTGGATACCATGATATAATTCATGGATGCAGGTAGGGTATGGTGAAAGCACCCACTGTATGATGCTTGACTTGTTTCTTGTTTAGGATAAGCGGAGAACATGCCTGAGCTAGGATCAAGATACTAGCTGTGATAGTTATTTTTGGAATTTTATACCTTTTGATACATCTATTATACAGGATGTTTGTATACATATTTTTCTGCTTTGTAGAGACATGAATCATCATATTTTATATGACTTCTTTTGACTATTCCTTATTGTAGACTTTTAGATATTCGTATTCTATCTTCTTTTCAATTATTATATCTACTTACACTATTTGACTGTTATGATTATTAATGCTATGATACACTTTGACATAATGGAATATTCTTCCCACAGACATACTCTAGGCCCTCATTTCTAGTTGGAATCCTTTGGCTTACGGGGAGGTGCGCTTAAGGTAATGTGACCCACCAGCTTGAGGCACTATTTAGTGGATATCGAGCAGGGATGTTACAAAGTGATATTATATGAATTTTATTTTATTACATAATATTTTGAGAAAATTTGATAGGGGATTATAAAGGTATTGGAATTTGGCAATGAGCTGTGCCTAGGAGTTGCTAACCCATGTATAAAAAAATCCAAATTGTATGGGATATAAATTATTGTTTTCTGTATTTTTCCTATTATAGATGATTTTATTCCACCATTGTGTTATGAACTTGAATTGTTATGTTATTATTGCTTTGATTGAGGATTTTATTTTATCATGTCCTGATGATATGTTGTAATTCCATTACAGGCATAATTTTAGGCACTTTATAGGATTCACATGCCATGCATTATGCCATGCCAAATAAGATGCATTGCTTGATTACATGACATTATGATGTGTACCTTGAATGATATCTCTCGTGTTGATAAATGACTTGTGAAGGTAACTGAGAAAAATTATTTGTACTTAGAGTGACTGTCATAACCTAAACAGTGTTTTCATTCTTAGGATATAGTAGGCAACCAAAGCAGTCAACTATGGCACGTTGAGTCATGGACCATTGGTCACATGGGCTGGAACGTGTTATTATCTGGATTAAATGGATTCCAGACTTCAGTTCATGAGGTGTATGAACCCTTAGGGATTTAAAGTGGTGAATCATTTGGTTCCAAAATTTAAAGAGAATTGAAAAATAAATATGAATTTAAATGGAATTGAATTATGAAATAGAGTACTTTACCTTTAACCAGATTTACAGTGGGTAGTTGGTAGTTTCTATGATACTTTTTAATTTATTACTTTTTAACCATTCCTGGATTTTTTACTAGGAATAGGGGTGTTACTTATTTAGAAGATGTCTTCAACCTTTCATATGCTTTTCTTTACTATTTTTTGGTCATTGATCATTTTGAGGAATTTGTTCTGATTTGTAGATACATTCCATTACGATGACCTCTAGTTGTACACCAGGAGGGTAGAAATGACTATTTTTTGATGTGGTGTTCCATGAGATACCAATAGATTTTCCGATAGTTACAACTGAGGTACCAGTATTAGTACCAAATATCGATGTTGAGGTACCATTCTGTGAGAGTTTTATGCGCTTCATGCAGACCATTCAGGGAGCACCACATCCTACCTATTCTATAGAAGAGCTAACATGCATGTTCCAATAGTAGAATCTACCCACATTTTTAGGGAATAGAAGACCACATGTTGTTGAGTTATGGCTTGAGATTATATTTTCTATATTTTAGAATCCGTATACAACTCTTGATAGGAGATAGAAGATCACGAAATATATGATTCAAGGAGTAGCTAAGCACTAGTGGGATGTTTTAAACAAGGATGACACACTCCAAGATATTGTTTGGAGGGATTTACCAACCAGGGTTGACGATTACTTTTTCCCCAAGACTCTGAGAGAAAAAATGGGCTAGTGAGTCTACGTTTCAAGAGCTGGGCACTATGACCAATAGAATATTCAATATGATTTATAAATCTTCATTGTTTTTCACTGATTTATCTTTATGATGAGTTGTCATGGGAAAGATTCTTTGAGGAAGGTCTTAGGCATTCCGTTTGATCACAGGTCAACATGTTTAGGTGGACTACTATTAATGAGATAGTGAATCATGTGCTTATTATTGAGAAAAACCTAAGGGAATTTAGGGACATAGAGAAAGGTAGTTCATCCTATCAACATAGTGGTTCAGCTTCCAGGGGAAAGAAGCACCATTTTGAGGCTTCTCAGAAGGGGAGTACCGGTTGAAGGACTCTGGAACACCCTGAGATGGGAGGGGTGAATTAAGGTGTAAAATTTTTCTTTTAAACTAATGGATCTTGTTCCCACATTGGTAGGAACCTGTTAAACCTGTCTAATGCGAAAGAGAAGAAAACAAAAAATCACATGCAAAGAGAAGACACAACAATTTTACTTAGTTCACCACTAAGGTCTATGTCCAAGGAGTATACGCTGACAAGATTTTAGACATACCAATGTCCACTAATATTCACTAGTTATGGAGTAAAAAAGTTTAGCACAATCACTCTGTGCTAGGCACACTGAATTTACAAGGTTTTAGGGATATCACACTGTGTCCCTAGAATCACTTCACTTGAGTCCCCCTTGCACACTATGTTGGGAAAAATTTGCACTCAGTTTATCGACTTCAAGGTTTCTTCAATGGGTTGAAATTAAATCATGCATCCTTACATGTATATTGATGCTATGTTGAAGTACTATTTCCACCTGTAGACATATTTAACTTTTCTATGCACTGTTAGTTCACAAAATGTTCCTCCATGTACTAACCTCCTTCCTCTGTGAACCGTACTACACCATGTACTGCGAGTGATTCCTCTGTAAAAGAGATCTCTAGTCAGGTCTCGGTGGAATGTGTGGAGGGAACTCAATTCATAGGGGCTTCATATCCCAAGGAAGAAGAAGGGATGCAAGGGGACTCACGATGCAGGGGTATGGATTGTGGTTGAGGGGAAGAAATCTATAGGCTAGAAGGACTATTCTCTACTGCCGAAGACGATGGATACAAGGTTGTCCAGCAAGGAGAAGGTGATGGTCGATGAAACTACAGACCAGGTTCAGGGAAGTAAGAAGAGCATGGTTCTTCAAAAAGGAAAACAAAACATTGTGAGTAGGGATCCTAAAATACAACAGCAGGGGGATGAATCAGGAATGGTGGAAGAGGAAAATGAGAAGGAACATCTAGAGATCCTTATCTCTTCAAAGGAAGAAATGCAGGAAGAGTCCATTAATCTCATACCCTAAAATGAGGAGAAGAACAAATTCTTAGAGAGATACCATCAAAGTGATTTCAGAAAAGATCAAAGGGACTAGATCTACAAACAAGACCTTATTTTAGCATGCGGCTTCAACAAAATAAAAATCAACATGGAGGAGTACATCCAAACATGGGACAAGCTTGTCAATTTCTTTGAAGACCTTGTCAAATATGACTGAATAATAAGGAACACACCCTTCATTGGGGGATATATCGGGTAATTAATTTCAATATTTTTAGTCCCACTATTAATGTCTTTGTGATTTCTTATTGTACCTAAAGCTTTCAGCCTTGACTTGTATGTTGTCCCACTTTTCCTCAAAAGTTCTTTTGGAAATAAATATTTAATCTTAGTAGTATTTCCTTGATCCACGTACTATGAGGCTTCCTCTGCATACTAACCTACTCCGTGTACTACCTTCACAAACCACGCCTGCGTACTACTTCTTCTCTACAGAACAAACTCCTCCTCTACAAACTGTCTTCGGAGAACCAGCCTTCCTCCTCCACGTACTATCTTCTATGAATTGTTCTAGACTTCACCAAATTCCATTCATATTTTTTAATTAAATTCTTTGAGGGGTTTTATTCCCACAAATGACTTCTAGATTTCTCCAAATTCCTCTCTGATCATTAATCTCAGAGTTGCACCTTAATGAAGGGATTAGTTCTCCTTATATATGAAAATAGATCCACATAATCTGCTAATCCAAGATTTACCAAATATTCGACACAGAACAACCTTTACCGCGTACTCTGATTCTCCTATGAACCATATTCCCTACATGGTCCACGTACTTCCATTCTCCCTACACGGCCAAGAAAATCACCATCTTGTTTCTGCAAACTACACCATTCGAAGCTTCTCAAAACTCACATCACTTTCATGAATGACATGCCATCCCACAAACCGTTTTCCATCAGTGAACCATAGGCCTTCCTGTGAACCTCCTTCGCTTCGCAAAATGTCCCTCCTACATGATTTTAATATCGTTCCCACTTCATGGCTCACATTTCTGCATTACGTGTACCATATTTTGTGATCTGTGAACTGTTGTCGAAACATGGTTCGTGGTCCACCATTCCTTTTCCAAAACTCTTCCGTTACAAAAAAAACCCCATTTTGAGGCCCAAAAATTTGGCAAACACTTTGAAACTACACAACCTTCAACAAAGACGTTGATCATCCCAATATGGATTGACAAAAAACACAAACCATACTCCATATCCATAAAATAAAATCCTTGGTTCCAAAAATATCCCCCTTTGGGTTTGTTGGAAATCCATAGATAAATTGAATGAAGAACCAGCCAAAAACTGAAAATGAGAAACAAATCACCTAACTCTATAAGTCTACCTAAGCAATGATCGGTGTATAAAATAAGAGGGGAAGCATTAATTTCTTTTTCTTGATTTCGGACTCTAGATTTTTCATTTTCATTGTCTCCAAACCCATTCCCCATTGTAATTCATCATTCTCTCCCATTATAACATTTATGAATTCCTCTATTATCCATCTTCATTTCAAATTTCATCCTCCTTGTTTTCACCATAAAACATTGAATTTATCCATTCTCCCCCATTGAAAATAAACCCAAAGAATCAAATTTTGACTTGTAGAGCTCAAAGAACACTCTCCCTTGATCGTATCTCCCCCATAAACCTGCAATACTTCAGAAAAAAATAAAACAGATAGCATAACTGGGGAGAGTGGAACCTTCGTAAACTTCTCACGAACTGGGAAGTGGTTGAACACTGAGGTTCAATCGATTCTTCTCGAACATATGTAATGATAATGTCTTGGTCAATATGATAACCACATGATCATCTGATCCAACATGATCCATTTTAATCATGCCTTATTCAACTTTTTTCCTTGATGAAGTGATATCTGATTTCAATTTTTTATGTATGATAATGCTGAACATGATTCTTTATAAGATCAATTGCACTCTTGTTATCATAGTAAATCAGAATTTTTTTTTCACCTCATCACCAATATTAGCTAGTTATTGCTTCATCCATAGTAGTTGAGTGGAAGAATTCATAGTGGAGATATAATCGATTTGAACAATAACGATAGAAGTGATTTGCTATTTATTTCTCAACCATCCCAAAAATTTCTTGCCAATAAATAATTCTCCACCACTTGTGGGCTTTCTATTGAAAACATCACCATCCTGGTCAGCATCAGAAAATGTTAATAGTTCACTGTCTGTTCCAGCAACAAAGTATAATCCATAATGGTGAGCAACTTGAATGCACCTCATAATTCTTTTAACTTCCTCCATATGTTCCTCCTTTTAAATACTTTTAAAGAGGTCCACTAATCATGTTGTGAATACAATATATGGCCTAGTTGTAGTTAAGTACAATAAGCTTCCAATTATTCTCTTGTACATGGTGGGATCAACAGAATTCCCATCCTCATTCTTTCCAAGTTTAGTTTCAACAAAAATCCGAGTTGACATTGGATTAGAGTCATTCATATTGAACTTCTTCAATAATTATCTTTCATAATTATACTGAGAAACAAAAGTGTAGCCTTTACTCTGAATCATTTGCAACCCCGAGAAGTATGTGAGTTCACCAATCATAAGAATTTCAAATTCTGATTTCATGTGATCAATAAATTAGTCCACTGATACCTTACTAATTACTCCAAATATAATATCATCTACGTACACCATAACCATGAATGGATCATTCTTAGAATTATTCACATAAAGATTGTGATCCACTCCTATTTTAAATTGCAGCTTTTCTAGATAAGAATCTAGCCAAGAGTCCCATTCCCAAGGTGCTTGTTTCAGACCATATATAGCCTCCTTTAATCTAAAAACCTTAATTTCATCATTACCAAGATGAAATCACAATGGATTTTCAATGTAAACTTCTTATTTAAGAACACCATTTATGAAAGCTATCTTGAAATATATTTGATTCACTTTGTATCATCTTTGAATTTCCATGTAAAGAAACAGTCTGATTGACTCCAGTCTAGCCACTAGAGAAAATATTTCTTCAACATGAAGTCCTTAAATAAGTGACTATCATTTACACACAAGTCGTTACTTATTTAGGATCATATTTTCATGATCATAAAATTTATTTTTGAAAATCCACTTCATACCAATCACATTGTGGGTTACAAGTCTCTTAAATTGATCCCATGTTTGGTTCTAATTGATCTGATCCAATTCTCCTATCTTGGCCTTAACCCATTATTCATCCTTTGTAGCTTCTTTATATGGGGATGGTTCCAAAATTGAAAAGAATGTAGATTGTTAACTATTTCTTATTATCCTTGTCTGTGTGGGAGATATCCAATCCCCAATGATGTTGGATAAATCAATTTTTGGTATTCTATTTCTCCTGTGAGGTTTAGAGGAATTTTATTAACCCAATGGTTTCTTAATTTGATTCTTCTTCTAATTCAACATCATGATGTGACTCTTAGATGTTTTTCATACCTTCCTCTACATCTATATTTGGATATGTTCCATGTCCACATTCTTCCTCATCCTCTATCACATCAAAAAATGAATTCATTGATCCATTTGTGATTTTATCTTCAATGATCTTCACATAACTACTTTCCAAATTTTTACCAAGATGTTTTTTAAAATTTTTGTAGGATTTTATATTCATTGAATATCCTAGAAATATTCCATTACCCACAACATCACCATACTTTCCTTTATTTCATTCTTTTTTTTTGGATAAAACATTTTCTTCCAAAAACACAAAAATACTTCTACGAGGGATTATTTCCATGCCGTAACTAATTGGGTGTCTTAGTTTCCCCCATATAATGACCTGTTTGGTTTTGAATATAAAATAAATCTTGAAAATCCTATTTCCAGTAATGGTGGGAGATACGACTCTCAATCAGTATTGTTCTAGCCATACTATTGGCCTTTCGATTCCAGGGCTCAATAACTCCATTTTACTACGGAGTACTCAAAAAAGACACCTGATGTTGTATAACATGTTTCTACATGTAGTTTTCAAACTCAATGGATGTATATTCTCCACCATTTTTAGACTGTATAACTTTGATTGCCTGTCAAGTTTCACTCTGAGCTATTCGGTGATATGTTTTTATGCAATCAAGAACTTACCGTTTCTTACGTATAACCATCACACAATCTATTTTACTAAAATCATCAATGAAAAGAATGAATTAACTTTCTACATGAGTTCCAAAAACATTTATCGGAGTACATACATCTGTATGAATGAGATCAAGAGGATATGATGCCCTTTTTTTCTTTGGATGATATGAACTGCAGACCAACTTCCCAAAAATGAAAGAATCACTAGCCTTTTCCCATTCATGCTTTAGATTAGGGATATCCATGAATATATTCATATTATATATTCTTTAGATGTCTTTTTTATTTCTGCGACCCAACCTCTGGTGCCACAAGTTGTTTTATCTTTCAACAGTCATATAGAGAATGTTATCTTTACAATCAACTTGATATATGTTGCCATCTTTTCTGCAACCTTTCATGAGAGAATCCCACATTATTCCTTTTATAGTGCACCCATTTTTATTTAATGTCACTATAAGTACCGAGTCATAGAGATTACTCACCCTCAGGAGATTGTGAAAAAACCTGCACACATAAATAACTTCAGTCTTCTTTAGCTCACCACTGGTTAGTTCAATTCTTCCACTGCCTTTGATATTCAAAGTACAATAATTACCAAATATCACTATTTCATTGACCTTTTTCTTGACATTCATTAATAGATCTTCATTTCCCGTCATATGGGATGCACATCCACTATCAAGAATCCACGTGCTGTTGTTCTTGGTAGCTTTGAGAGAATCTTCTGAAAGGTTGGATTTTTCCATTTTATTCTTTTCCTTCCATGAAATATTAGTCTAAGTGAAGGATAATTATATATTTTCAAATATCTTTTACATGTGCATAGGTTCATCATACTCACACTCTTCTTAAAGAGGAGAGAACTTTTTTGTAATAAAAACACCATCTTTTCGGAGAGTATTGACTTGTCTCTGAGTTCTATATGAATGGTTCATGCGATTCCTCTTCCTGCAATCAACAATTTTATAGATAAATTTATATCAATGAAATAAATATCCATAGAAACCGTTAATTATATTCTAATTAGGACATGAAATCATTATCCTTTGTTGACTTCCTAGATCCCACCATTCAAATAGATCCTTGCCTCTTCACAATATGACATGGTATGGCCCATATAGCCCCAAAATTGATATTTCATAATTGGAAAAGTATTTTCACTTCTATTCCTCCTCATTTAAACTTTATTAAAAGGATGGTTTGGCTATCTATAATATTGGTAAACTCGAAGGAATTTTTTATTTCTCAATTCAGTCTGAATAGAGACTTTATTTTTTAGACTACAGGTGTCTTTGTCATATGTTCAACTTTATCCTTGATTTTATTTTGGCCCATTTTACTTCCAGCATTCGATGTTTCAGCATTAAAATCAATTACTATGTTTCCCATGCATGAGGGTCTTCGATAATTATGAACCCTTTCAACTCCATCAGAACCAAGCTTAACTCTCCATAGAAGCTTAGCATCTGAGAATTTTCCAAACTGAATTTTCTTCTTTGTTTCTTTGAGACTTGATTCACATTCAAGTTCACTCCTAAGAGTAACAAATTCTTCTTTAAGTCCCTCACTATTTTTGGATTTCTATTCTAGTCTAGATGTATGGTCACTATAGACCTTTTCTTGTTCTTCAATTATAATATTTAGTTAAACTATATATTCTTAGCATTCAAAATTTGTTGAATGTTCATTTACTACTTCCTCAACTCAATCAATTTCAGCTTCCATAATATCAACATATTCTAATGAATTTTCCAAAACTGATTTCCATTTTTTTATCTATTGAATTGATTCTCATGTATACCAAAATCATCCTTAAGTTTCAACTTGAGATCGACATCAGTGGTCAACTGATTATTTCTAGCTTTATCTCTCGATGGTTCTGATTTTTCAATGGTAGCTATCATTGATGCATGGGTTTCATATTTAAACTCCATTTATTCTTCCTCAAATAATTCACTATCATCATATTCTTCTTCACAGTCAAAAACCTTTATCTATAGTTTCTTAAAAAAAATTAAATCTCCCTTTTTGACAAAACTTTTTTGAGGTTTATTCATGTCTCCAACTTCACTTTATTTGTCATCGAACATTCTTGTGCATTGAGAGAGAATGTTACCAACTCTTCCACATTGAAAATAATCCAAAGGTAACTTGCCCTCAAACTTACCTTTTCCCATCTTGAATTTATAGGAAATGAGAGAAATAATTTATTTTTCCTCATTATAATCATCAATAATATCTCCTAAAATATCAATTTTGTCAATGTCTTTTAATTCCATTTCCTTCCTCACTCGAGTCGTTGCATCTTCTGGTTTAAATATCATCTCATATGCCACTAGGATGATCAAAATATCATCCAAAGAATGTTTAGAAAGATCCATTTCCTCAAGGGATTAATCCTTTTCATTGTAAAGAGTTGGAAGTCTTCTCAATATTTTCTTCACTATATCATTGTATTTTATTTCTTCACCAAGTCCTCATATTTCTCCAACAACTTCAGTAATTCAATTGAAAAAGGTGTCTTCATTTTCAGCAGGATGCATCTTCAGATCATCAAACCTGTAGTGAAAAACTTGTAGTTTTCCCTTCTTCACTTTGATATCAACTTCATAAATATTCTCAAGTTGTTCCCACATTAACTTTGCTAATATAAAACATATCACCTTTAGATAAATATGATTATAAAGAGCTGTAATGAGTGTATTATTTGCTTTGGCATCTAAATCAAGCATTTTATTGTCTATAAGTCATAGATAGCCCAGTTGGATTAGTGGCATGTATTCCATGTGTAGTGGAAAACATGAATTTCATTACAAGATATCATAGGTGTGATCTCATCCTATTCATCAAGATCTGGAAGTTTCTTCCATCAATGAGGGAGAATCCGCTGAAATTCATTGTATTATCTATGGTCACTGGCAACCTTTACCCTCTAATACCACGTGAAGGACCCCAGAACACCCTGAGAGTGGAGGGGTGAATCATAGTGTCAAATTTCTATTTTAAAACAACGGATCTTGTTCCCACGTTGATAGAAACATGTTAAACATGTTTGATGAGAAAGAGCAGAAAACAAACAATAACATGCAAAGAAAAGACACATAAATTTTACATGCTTCACCACCCAGGGCTACATCCAAGGGAATACACCGATAGGTTTTTGGATGTTCCAAATTTCAGTAATCTTCACTATTTATAGAGTATAAAAGTTTAGCAAAATCACTCTAAGTCAGGCACACTTACTTTACACGGTTTTAGGGATATCACACTATGCCCCTCATATTAATTCCATTGACTCCCCCTTACTCACTATGTTAGGAAGAATCTTCACTCATTTTATCAAATTGGAGGTCGCATTAATGGGTTGGAATTAAATCACGTATTCTTAAATGTAGACAGATTATATAATGAAGTATTTTTTCCCCTTTAGATATATTTCACTTTTCCGTGCATAGTTAGTTTGAAAATTGTTCCTCTCTGTACTGACCTCATTCCTCCATGATCCTTACTGCACCATGTACCATGAGTTCTTCCTCCACGAGCTGCTCTTGCTCTACTATCTACTTCACTACTTCCACTGCATACTTCCTTGCTCCATGTACTATGAGGCTTCCTCCACATACTACCCTACTCCACGTACTACCTTCATAAATGGAATCCACATACCGGTTCTTCTCTTCAGAACAAACTCCTCCTCTATGAACTGTATTCCATGAACTAGCCTTCTTCTTATGCATACCATCTTCCGTGTACTGTTTTGGACTTCACCGAATTCTGTTCATATTTTTAATTAAAGTCATTGCAGGGTTATATTCCAGTGAACTACTTATATATTTCACCAAACTCCTCTTGTATTTGTAATCTAAGATCCATGCCTTAATGAAGGGATTAGTTATCATTATATTAGAAAATAGATCCACATAATCCGCTAAATTGATATTTACAAAATCTTCGACACGAAACCGTCTTTACCGTGTATCGTGCATCTCTCATGAACGATATTTCCTACATGGTTCGCATTCTTCCATTATCCCTACGTGGTGGAACAAATCACCATCTTGTTTCCACAAATGACACCCTTTGCAACTTCTGAAAACTCCACCTCGCTTTCACAAATGACACACAATCCCATGAACTGTTTTCCTTCCTCAAACAACAAGTGTTCCCGTGATCCTCCTTCACTTTGCGGACTGTCCCTCATACGTGGTCCACATACCATTCCCACACCATGGTTTGCAGTACACCATTCCATAGATCATATTTTTTGATCTGTGAACTATTCTTGGAACATGGTTTTTGGACCGCCATTCCTTTTCTAAAACTCTTCGCCAAAAAAAAACTCCCGAATTCTGAGGCCCAAATATTTTGAAAACTCTAGGAAACTGTGCCACCTTCAATACTGCATTTAGCCTCAATCATAAGACCAAATTCCTTGAAAAAACCTTTATAAATCCAATTTGGTTGGAAAAAAACACAAACCATACTCCATATCCATCAAATATCATTCTTGGTTCAAAAACATTCCCAGTTTGGGTTTATTGGCCATCTGCAGAAAATTTCATTAAAGAACCAGCCAAAACATGAAAACTAAAAACAACTCATCTAACTCTCCCAGTTTATGTGAGTATTGATTGATTTAGAAAACAAGAGGGAAAGCATGAATTGGGTTTTCATGATATTAAACTCTGAATTTTTCATTTTCATTATCTTCAATCCTTTTCCCCTTTGTAACTCATCATTCCCCCCCATTGTATTTTTTTTGAATTCCACTATTCTCCATCTTCATTTACCATTTCATACTCCTTTATTACACCATAAAAATTTGAATTTATCCATTCTCCCCTATTGGAAATAAACCCAAAGAATCAAATTTTGACCTATAGAGATCAAATCATACTACCCATGGATCGTATCTCCCCCATAAACCTACAATACATGAGAATATAGATTAAAACAGTTAGCAAAACTGGAGAGAGGGGAACATTCATATCCTCCTCATAAACATGAAGGTGTTTGAACACTAAGGTTCAACTAATGCTTCTCGAACACATGTACTGACAATGGATGGGTCAGTATGTCATCCACTGGATCATCTCTTCCAATATGATCCATTTTAATCATGACTTGTTCAACTTTTTCCTTGATAAAGTGATATATGATTTCAATGTGTTTCATACGATAATGATGAACATTATTCTTCATATGATAAATTGTGCTCTCTTTATCACAGTGAATCATCATTGGTTGTTTCACCTCATCACCAATATCAGTTGTTGCTTCATCCATAGTTGTTGAGTGCATTCCTTTGCAGCAGAGATATACTAAGCTTCAACAGTACCGAGAGAAGTTATTTTATATTTCTTACTCAACCATCCCACACATTCATTACCAATAAAGAATGCTCTTCAACCTATATAATTTCTATCAATAATATCATCAGCCCAGTCAACATCATAAAATGTTGATATTTCATTATCTCTTCCTCCAGCAATGTATAATCCATAATTGTGATTACCTTGAATGTAACTCATGATTATTTTAACATCCTCCATATGTACCTCCTTTAGATTACTTTAGAAGAGTGCCGCTAATCATGTTGGGAAGACACTATCTTGCCTCATATATGTTAAGTACAGTAAGCTTCTGATGATTCTCTTATACATGGTGGGATCCATATAATTCTCATCCTCATTCTTTCCCATTTTAGTTCCAACCTCAATCAGAGTTGAAATAGGTTTAGAGTCATGAATATTGAATTTCATCAAAAATTTTCTTTCATACTTCTCTTAAGAAATTAAAGTGTAGTCTTTCCTTTGAATCACTTCAGTCCCCAAGAAGTATGCGAGTTCAAGAATAATAGACATTTCAAATTCTAATTTCACGTGATCAGAAAATTCATCCATTAATCCCTACCTTCTTCCTCGAAATATTATATCATCTATGTACACCAAAACCATGAACATCCCTTTCTGAGAATTATTCACATAAAGATTGTGATCCAATCCTACTCTTTTAAATTCGAGATTCTTCAGATAAGAATCCAGCCGAGAGTACCATGCCCAGGGTGCCTGTTTTAGACCATATAAAGCCTTATTTAATATGAAAACTGTCAATTCTTCATTAACAAGAATAAATCCCACTAGTTATTCAATATAGACTTCATTTTCAAGAACACCATTTTAGAAATCTGTCCTGACATCAATTTGATACACTTCGTATTCTCTTTGAATTGCCATAACAAGAAGCAGTCTGATTGACTCCAGTCTAGCCACAGGGGAAATTGTTTATTCAACATCAACACCTTCAATATATGAATATCCTTACACACAATCCATTCCTTATTTCAGAACATATTTCCTTGATTGTCAATTCTTTTTAAAATCAACTTCATAACTATCACATTGTGGGTTTCAAGTCTTGTAACTAGATACCATGTTTGGTTCTTATCAATATGATCCAATTCTCCATTCATGTCCTTAACCTACTATTCATCATTTTCAGCTTCTTCAAATGAGGATGGTTCCACAATTTAAAGGAATACAAATTGTGAACTAGTCCTCATTCTCATTTTCAATTTCGGAGTCTTACAATACACAATGTTGTTGGATCGATCAATTTCATCTCTTCAATTTCTCCTATGAGGTTCAGAATAAATTTCTGCACCCATGGTTTATTCTTTTAATTCTTATTCTGAGTCAACATCATAATGTGACTCTTGGACGTTTTTTATGCCTTTCTCTACTTCTTTATTTGGATATTTTCAATGTCCACATTATTCCTCATCTTCTATCACATCAGTAGATGAATTCCATGAGCCCTTTGTGATTTTATCTTCAATGATCTTCACATCACTAGTTTCCATAATTTTTCCAAGAAATTTATTAAAACATTTGTAGGATTCTATTTTCATTGAATATCTGAGGAATATTCCTACATCTTCCGCATCACCATAATTTAATTGATTTCCCTCTTTGTTTCAGATAAAACATTTACTTCCGAAAACATGAAAATAATTCAAAGAGGGATTATTTCCATTCCACAACTCATAGGGTGTATTGGATTCCCCCATATAATTACCTGTTCAGTTTTGAATACTAACTACAGCTTGAAAACCCTCTTTCTAGTAATGGTGAGAGACAAAACTCTAAATCAACATTGTTCTAGCCATACTGTTCACCTATCGATTCCAATGCCAAAAACCACGTTTTTCTATGGAGTTATCACTATAGCCACCTCATGTTGTATCCCATGTTTCTCTAGGTAGTTTTCAAACTTAATGGATGTATATTCTACACCATTTTCAGACCACAAAACTTTTATTGTCTTTCTAGTATCATTCTTATTTATTTAGTGAAATGTTTTCATGCAATCAAGCACTTTACATTTCCTATTTATAACCATCACACAATAAATTCATCTATAATAATCAATGAAAATAATGAAGTACCTATCTCTATGAGTTATAAAAACATTAATTGAACCACATATGTCTGTATGAATGAGATTAATAGGATTTGATGACCTTTCCTTCTTTGGTCTATATCAACTACATACCAACTTCCCTTGAATCTAGGAATCACAAGTCTTTTCCCATTCAGACATCAGATTGGGTATATCCATAACTATCTTTAGATTATATATTATTTACATGTCTTGTTGATTGATGTTAGTCAACCTATGGTTCTGCACATTGTTTTCTTATTCAACAGTAATGTAGAAAATATTTTCAAAACTATCAACTTGATATAGGTTTCCATTTATTCTGCAGCTTTTCATGAGATAATCCTATATTCTTCCTTTTATAGTGCACCCATTTTGATTTAATTTCATTGTAAGTCATAAGTCACAGATATAACTCACACTTGGTTGATTGTGATGCAAACCATCTGCATAATGAACTTTGGTATTCTTCAACTCACCATTGGATAATTTAGTATTTCCACTAGATCTTCAATGCACCATCATTACCGAATATTACTGTTCCATCAACCTTTTTATTCACATTTTTTAATATATCTTCTTTTCCAATCATATGGGATAAGAATCCAATATCAAGAATCCACGTGCTGTTGTTATTTGTAAATTTGAGAGCTACTTCTACAGGGTTAGATTTTTAAATTTCCTTCTTTTCCTTCCATGAAATATTATATTGACTGAAGGATAAATTTGTATTTTCAAATCTATTTTCTATATTCATAAGTTCATCATACTCAAACTCTTCTTCTAGAGGAGACAAATTATCTTTAAAAACAACACTGTCTTGTTGGTGAGTATTGAATTGTCTCTAAGTTTTGTACAAATTGTTCCTGCCATTCCACTACCTACAATAATAGCTTTATGGTGAAAGTTAGAACAATGAGAAAAATATCCATAGAAACCATTTCTTCTATAAGATTTAGGATATGAATTCTTTATTCTTTTTTGAAATCCTTTCTCATCCCCTTTAAAATATCTTCCTAACTCTTCACAGTATGACATGGTATGGTCTAGATAGCCAAATAATTGACATTTCATAAGAGAAAATGTATTTTTTACTTATATTCCTCTTCATGTAAACATTATTATAAATATAGTATTACTATCTATCAACTTGGGAAAATCAAGGATAGTTTTTAGTGCTCTTTTCTGTCTGATTTGATACATTCTTTGTTTGGACTTCAGGTGTCTTTGTGATATGTCTGACTTTCATCTTTATTTTATTTTGGCCCATTTTACTTCCATCATTCGATGTTTTATCATTACAATAAATTCTTATATTTCCCATGAATCAGGGATTTTGATCATTCAGAACCTTTTTAAATCCATCATAACCATTCTTAACTCTCTCTAGCAGCTCAACATCTAATAATTTTCCAAACTTATTTTTTTTCTTTGTTTCTTTTAGACTTTATTCACTTCAATATTACTTCTAAGAGTAACAACTTCTTATTCAAGTCCCTCAACATTTTTGGACTTCTCCTCCAGTCTAGATGAAATGTCAATAATGTACTTTTCATGTTCTTCAATTCTAAGCTTTAGTTCAATTATATCTTCTGATCTTTAAAAATTTATTGAATGTTCCATTACTATCTCCTCAAGTCAATCAATTTCATATTTCAGAATATCAACATATTCTAATGAATCATCCACAATTTTATCCCACTTTTCCATCTCCTGCAATGATTCTTAATTTGACCAAAATAATCCTTAAGTTGAAACATGAGATCGACATTATTTTTCAACTGATTATTTCTATCTTCATCTTCCAATGGTTTTAATTTTTTAATGGTGGCCATCATTGACACATGGGTTCCTTATTTATACACTAGTTCTTCTTCCTCAAAAAATTCACTATCAACATATTCTTATTTACATAGAAAAACCTTTCTCTATAGTTTCTTACCATATGTAAAATATCCATTTTTGAAAAACTTTTTCTGAGGCTTATGCATGTCTCTAGCTTTACATTATTCATCATCGAACTTTTGTGTGCATCGAGAGGCAATGTGCCGAACTCTTCCACAATGAAAATAAGAAATAGGTAACTTAACATCAAATTTCCCTTTTCCATTATTGAATATCTTGGCAATGAGGGAAAGAATTTATTTTTCCTCTTTATCTTCATCAATACTATCTAATGAAATGTTATGTTTTTCCCTGGATTTGAATAAAATTTCATTGATTACTTGAGTCGTTTCATCTTATGGTTGAACTCTCATCTCATATTCCACCAGGCTTCATAGTATATCATCCAAAGAATGTTTGGAAATATACCTTTCTTCAATAGCTGGCACCTGTGAATTGTAAAGAGGTGGAAGCCTTGTCATTATTTTCTTCACAATATCAATTTATTTTATTTCTTCAACAATTCATCGTATTGATCCATCAAATTCATTAATTTAATTGAAAAATATATTTTTGGTTTCTTTAAGATGAATCTTATGATCATAAAACCTATTATGAAAAACTTGTAGTTTTTACTCCTTCACTTTGTTGTAACCTTCATAAATATTCTCCATTTTCTCACATTAACTTTTCCGACTTAAAACTCATCCGATTTAGATAAATTTGATCAGAAAGAGCTGCAATGAGGCCATTTTGTGCTTTGGAATCTGTATAATATATGTTCTTGTCTATATCAGTCATAAAAAACCTAGTTGGATCAGTTACATATATTCCTTATACAATGGAAAACATGACTTCCAATCCAAGAGATCATAGATTTGATCTCATCATATACTTCTAGATCTATAAGTTTCTTCCATCAAAGTGGGTGACTCCCCTAACATTGACTATATTCTCCGTGGTATAAATAAAGGAAAAATTTAACACCAGCAACCTTTACCCTCCGATACCATGTGAAGGACCCCAGAACACCTTGAGAGGGGAGGTGTGAATCAGAGTGTCACCTTTTTATTTTAAACTAATGGATCTTGTTCCCACGTTGGTAGGAACCTATTAAACCTTTCTGATGAAAAGAGAAGAAAACAAAATCACATGAAAAGTGAAGACATGACAATTTTACTTGGTTTACCAGTAAGGGATAGATCCAAGGAGAATACACTGACATATTTTCATACGTACCAAAGTACACTAATCATCACTAGTTGTAAAGTATAAAAATTTACCAAAATCACTCTGTGCCATGCACACTGACTATACAAGGTTTTAGGGATAGTACACCGTGTCTCACATATTACATCCATTGACTCCCCAATTCTCACTACATTGGGAAGAATCTTCACTCATTTTATCAACTTGAAGGTCACTTTAATGGGTTGGAATTAAATAATGCATCCTTAAATGTATATAGATGCTATGTTGAAGTCCCATTTTCCATTGTAGATGTATTTCAATTTTCCGTTCACTATTAGTTCATGAACTATTCCTCCACATACTGACCTCCTTTCTCTGTGAACTGTACTACACCATGTATCTCAAGTCCTTCCTCCACGAACTACTGTTACACTACCAGGTACTATGCTGCCTACACTACGTACTGCCTTGCTCTGCGTACTGTGAGGCCTCCTCCACATACTTCCCTGATCAGTGAACTGCATTCTCAAACCGCATCTTCATACTTCTTATTCTCTATAGACCAAAATCATCCTCAAAAAACTGTCTTCCATGAACTTTCCTTCTTCCTCTATGTACTGTCATCCATGAACTGTTATATAATTCAATGAATTCCTTTCATATTTTTAATTAAAGTCATTGTGGGGTTACCTTCCCAAAAAATACTTCTATATTTCACAAAATTCCTCTGGGATTTTTAATCTCATAATCATGCCTTAATGAATGGATTATTTCTACTTATATAAGAAAATATATTTTCATAATCCACTAAACTTAGATTTACCAAATCTTGGACATGGAATTTCCTTTACTGGGTACCGTGATTCTCCCGTGAACCATATTCCCTATGCGGCCAAAAAAATCCCCATCTCATTTCCGAAAATGAAACCCTTCATGGATTCTCAAAACTCTACCTTTCTTTCATGAATAACATGAAATCCCACGAGTCATTTTCCTTCTGCAAACCGCATACCTTCCAGCTAACTTCCATCGCTTCGTGAGTTGTTCCTCCAATGTGGTCCGCATACCATTCCTGATTCATGGTTTTCAGTTCTCCATTTAGTGTACCATATTTCATGATCTAAGAACAATTCCTAAAACATGGTTTGTGGTCCTCCATTCATTTGTCGAAACTATTCCTTTTCCAAAAAACAAACTCCCGATTTTGAGGCCCAAAAATTTGGAAAACACTAAGAAACTACACCACCTTCAATGTTTCTTTCACCCTCAATCGTAATACCACATTACTTACAAAATTTTTCATTAGCAAAATTTTCATTGATAAAAAACACAATCCATACTCCATCTCCAGCATATAACATCCTTGGTTCCAACACCATATGGCTGTGAGTTATAGTTCCTATATTTTCTTTTATCTGTGTTGTAGACAGGGAAATATGAGGAATCATTGTGAAAAAGACCAGTCAAGTGCTAATATTTTGGAAGGATGGGCCATGTGCAATTATTTTATAGGAAATTTCCTCCAATAGTTAGTGGAAGGGGATTGAATATGACTCAAGGTTATGGAGTGGGATTTATAGCTCCAAGACAGGAGAGGATCTAGAGTAGTTCTGGTCATTCAGGTCGAGGTAGTTGTCTAATTCAAGGAATCCTAGCAATAGTTGTACCTGGATACCATATTGGGCCTTCTATGGGTAGTGATAATGTTTAATAGGGCCATGGTTCAGGAAAGATATGTTCGTATACATCCCACACACAAGGAGTAGAGCGTTGGGCCATTTATAGTGAGAGGTAATATCTTAGTATCCTCTACTCTTGTATCTGCACTTTTTTTTATAAATGTGATTCACAAAGTTTTATATATGTACCTATTGTGGAAATCCTTGGGCTTTTTGTTCTATTTTATGATGGGGTTATGACTTTGGATAGTCTGTTAGGGATCATAATTGATGGTGTATGCCAGTGCAGGGGGTTCCCCTTGATATTGGTGGTTTTCACTTCATGTGGAGTCTTTTTTTTCTTGATATGATATTTTATGACATCATACATATGATGAAATAGCTAGTTTCTCATCAGGAATATGTAGAATGTTATCACCAAAGGGTTACCTTCACATCATTAGAGGGTGGAGTTTTTGTTTTCAAGGGTGAATGGGATGTACAGGAGAGCAGAGCTAGACCATAGAATTGTCGGATGGGCATGATGACAAACCATATTGATAGTTTATATTTGGATGATCAGGGATTGAATCCAGAAGACTCTCCCCTAGTGGTTGATTGTTTCAGGGAAATTTTCTTGGACAAAATTTATAGTTTACCTCCTGAGAGAGTGATGGATTTATCTATCAAGCTGGTGCCAGGAGATACACCGGTATCCATTCCTCCTTATAGGATGTCTACTATAGAGTTAAGTGAGCTCAAGAGGCAGCTATATGACTTGGAGACAATGGAGTTTATATGCCTCAGAGTAGGTGAGAGCTTTAGTTTCCTAGGAGTATCCTAATAACTTTTTTGATATATGAAGTTTATTACAGAAAGATGGATATTGAAGTCATTTCATATAGGACTTATAATGCTTAGTAGCACCAATAATGGGCTTGACTAAGAAGTTTGTCAAAAATTTTATGGTTTGATACATATTAGACAACCTTTCCGGAGATAAAAGGGTGACCGACTTTAGCAGTGGTCATGATTCTACCAGAGCTATGTAAGATCTACACTGTGTATTTTGATGCATTAGGCATCAAACTAGGAATAGTTATGATGCATGGCGATAGAGTCATGGATTACAAGTCTCATCATTCGAGTCCAAAATAGAATAACTAACTAACGAATGATATCGAGTTGGTCATCATTGTACATGCCTTTCATTGTTGGAGGCATTATTTATTGGGAGATAGTTTTGTGGTGTACACTGACCAGAAAACCCTCAAGTACATATTTACACTGCGTGATATGAATTCGAGGAAATGAAGGTTGGTTGAGAACCTATTTTCTTTTTAATTTTAGATTACCTATATGCCTAGAAAATTCAATGGTGTTGTCGATGAAATGAGGACTCAGATATAGGAATTTTAGGAGTCTAATAGTGTTAGGATACTTATAGCCTTATTATATGAGATTCACTTGGAGGTGTAAGATGTCCAAGGGAATACTTTTATCTCATCCTTAGTTGTGACATCAACACATCTGAATAGAGTGAGGATGAGTCCATTATTTGATGCTGAGGGCCTAGTCCTATGAGAGAGCACTACTACAAAAAGGCCTCTAATAGTGCTAGAATATGCCTTTATTAATGCTAAAAAGAACTGATAATCTGAGTGTGGATAAAATCAAAAAACATTAATCAATGATAAAAAAATCACTATTTAAGGACCCCATTAACAGCCCTAAAAAATTTTCTATTAAAAGGGCCCTTTAACAGTGCTATTTTAGAAATGTTAAAGGGTCCTTTTAATAGTGATTTTTTAGTGCTTTTTAGGGGCCCTTTTAACAGCAGTTTTTGCAGTGCTGTTAAAGAGGGCCTTTAACAACGTTTTTTATTGCTGATAATAGAAGTGCAATTAAAGGAGGTAAAAAAAATTTGGATGTCAATGAGCATCTGAACCCTTTATCAGTGCTTCCACGAACCCTTTAATAGTTCTCTGCCCCCAGTTATCAATGATTTTCAGCCCACCCTTTATCAGCACTTTTCTAATTTCCAGCCTCATGCATGCCCACCTAGATTTGAACCCTACACCTCTCCTTTGAAGGTGGAACCCCATTACCACTACACCATGTCGTTTTACTATCTGTTTAATGATATATTTGTTTATATATATATATATATATTTACATATATTTACATAATTATTTTTAAATAAATTTATATAGTATATGTATTTGTGTGTGATATATATACTTATATTTATTTAAATATATTATATATTTCATTCATCAACATATACGTGAATATAATACAAATATATATCTATTTATTAATTCACACATATATGTATATGTATCTATAATTTAAAAAATGGTTAGATATTGTTTTAAATACATTTTTAGTAGAAGTATTTATTTACATATGTTAGAATATACTTTTTTACATAAATATTATGATAGATGTATTTATATGAGTGATTTATTATAAGTTAATATAAGAAAACATGCATATATTTAATTATAAATAAAATTACATTGTGAAAAATGAAAAAATTACAAATCCATAATATCAATATGAATGTAATACCTAAAAATAAATTCATTCCACATTGAAAAAGGGAAACCCCCCTCCCCCTTAAATGAGGCCTAAAATCAATCGAATGTTAAAAAATTAGGGTACCCAAACTAAAAACATAGTTTTATAGGCCTTATGTGACTTTTTTGGCCTAAAAAAATGTGACAGAGGGTTTATCCATTCCCATTAGGGCTTATATCTCTTCGCAGGATTTGATTTGATATATGGTAGAGCCCAAATGAACACCCGGATCAAAATTTATGGTCGTTTGAAGTTCAAGTTATGTTATCAACTAATTTTAGATCTTTTATTATTTTTTTGATTTTTTATCTTTAAATTGATATTAAATGACTATTAATCAGTAATAATAATCAAATTATTAATTAAAAATATTTTTAAATTATTTTATGATCGATTTTCACTAAATATCATATATATTAAGTGTAATTGCCTATTTACCTTATCTAAAATATATTTTAAAAAATATATATTATATTTATATCAGTTTAAATATATTTATATATTTATATATTATTTTTAATCAAATATGAATTTTTAAATTATACTTTTATCAGTGCTTGTAAAATAGCATGGATAAAGGGGATCATTATCAGCACTTCTACAAAAGCACTGATAAAACCCGCCCATTATCAGATTTTTTTGAAACGCTGATAAAGGGTGGGACTTTATCAGTGCTTGTAAAAGGGAGCTGATTAAAGTATCGCCATAAAAACGCTTTTATTAGCATTGATAATGGGGGTTTTAATAGCATTTTTAACTAGTACTGTTAAAGAACAAGCGTTGGATTAACATAGTTTTGTTGTAGTGGAGTGTGGAAGGTGAGGACCCACCTCCGAGTTAGACTGTTGGTGAGAATGAAATTCTGCGTGTTCATGGTTGTGTTTGGGTTTTAGTAGACACATGTGCGGAGTTTATGTGAGCTTTTGATGCCTCAGTTTGGGTAGTACACCCCAAAATCACAATGATGTATTGTGACTTTCACCATAAATATTCGTGGTTGGGTATGAAATGAGCGGTAGCAGGTTTTTTAATAAGGCCTTCCAACACTCAAAAGGTGAAGTTGGAACACAAGCAACCAACTAGTATTTTATATAAGTTGTCTATTCCTGAGTAGAAATGAGATGATGTTACGATGGATTTCATGAATGTGTTGTCAAGGTCACCTCAAGGTAGTGATGCTGTATTGGTTTTTTGTGGATAGGAGAAAAAAGGTTGCTCATTTCCTACCAATTAGGTAGAAATTTTCAACAGATGAGATTAAGAGGTTATATATTCATGAGATAGTAAGACTTCATAGAGTTCCTCAAACTCTGGTACCATATAGGGATTCCTGGTCTATGTCTCGATTCTGGTAGAGTTTGCAAAGGTTGTTGGGTACACAAGTGCTTTTGAGCACAATTTAGCACCCTTAAACTGATGTCTAGTCAGGGTTCACAATTCATGTGCTTATGGACATGATGAGATCATACATCCTAGATTTCAGGGGCTCTTGAGAGCGGTATATACCCCTAGTATAGTTTTCCTATAATAATAGATATCAGGAGACTATACATATAGAACATTATGTGGATTTATACTATAATCCATTCTGATCACCTCTTTGCTAGTTAGAGGAAGGAGATGAAGATTTACATTGACCTCAATTAATTCTGGAGACTTCAGAGCAGGCCTAGTTGATTCAAAAATAGATGTATACTCTATAGTCTTGACTAAAATCTCAGGCCAACCTTCATCGATAACTTCAAATATTCAAGGTCAGGGATCAGGTTTTTTATGTATCTCATTGCAGCTAAGACATAGAAAAATTATAAGAGAGGGTAAGATTTAATCAATATATGATAGGAAATTAGATATTTTGGAGAGATTATGGTTAGTATCCTATCAGTTGTAGTTACCTCAGAGCTATTGAGCCATACATGACATCTTCCATGTATCTCAGTTGTGCAGTTATCATTCAGACCCATCTCACATGCTGTAGTTGGATGAGTTGGAGCTATATGTAGATAAGTCCTTTGAGGAGAATCCTATTCGTATCATTGATAAGAGAAAAATGTTTCTTTGAGGATGGTTAGTTCCTCTAGTATGGGTGTAACACCCGAGACTTTTATGTTATATAAATCATCAAAGGAATCTTTTTCTACACAACACTTGCTTGGCTTTCTTTACACGAAATCGCGACCTTCCATGATAGCTTGCGTCATACGCAATACCGAGTTTCACTAAACAACGATATGCTATTAAAATATTATTAAAACTAGCCGTTATGAATAGTAATAACCACTTTTTGAAATTTTATAATTTTTATTTTTCAAAATGGACTTCATTTTTGGATTCCGAATATCGAAATTAGCCTAGGGTGAAATTTTGGTATTTTTCTGAAAACTTTCAATTTTTGATGAATAGTGAAACCACTAAGTGGTAGTTAAAAAAAACTGAATTTTTCATAAAACTTAATTTTACCGCTTCTGTGAGTGGAATTTAAAAACTCCGAGAGACACGGTTGATGTCAATAAGTAAAATGTGATTCAATGAGATGAAAATAAATTTTTTGTGAATAGTAACTTTTTACTTTTTTTACCACGGTAAAAAGTAAATAGGGTAATTAAGGGTAAAGATGATATTATTATTACCCTAACACATATCCTAATTCTATTGGATAAGTTAAATTCGACCAAAAACAAACTTAGGAATAAAATATGAGCATTTAGGCCCACTTGGATTAGATTAGGACATTTATTATTAATTTATTTAAAGAATGGTTAAAATAGTTAAAATCAATGTTTAATAAGTAAATAATTTTTAATAATGGGTTATACATAAGATAAATTCTACTATAAATATTCATTAGAAAGATAAAACTATTTCTTACATAATGGTATTTTATTTGTAATTTTTAGACATTAAATAATTTAATTTATTTATGACACAATGATGATGCAGTAATTATCTTATTAATGAAATATTGACATAATTGATGTTATAAACACCAAAATAAATGTAATTTGAAACTTTTTATGAATACCACTAATTTTATAGGTTAATATGACATGTTAGTATTGATTTAATTAACTTGGTTCGAACTAATAATTCTGTTACGATTTTAAAAAAAATCAATTACTAAATAGTGTCAAAATTGACATAAAATAGTTTTTAAAACAAATATTATATTGGTAATTTTTATTTTATTCCTAAAAATCTAAGGTTCGGCCAAATGACTTAGATTATGTTATATATATTAATAATAAACAACTTGGGGTCTGTTTGGCTGCTTATAGTAAGTTTATTAACATTATAGTATAAGAACACAAGAAGACACGATAAAAGTAAAATTATTTAACTTAATGTTAAATCTAAATGATAAGGTTATAATAGGAACATAAAATTGTCTAAATTCTATTGGATGAGAGGATTTCGACACATCCCCACCTTAGATAAGAAATATATTAATTTGGAGCTATTTAAAACCGAACTTGACTTTATAATAAAATAATAGTTTTAGTTATTCCAAAGGTGCCCCTCTCCTCCCTTATAAAAGGGAACCTCCTCCCCCTCTTCCTCACTTCACATTGAGCCTTAAATCTCGGCCAAACCCTGCCAATTTCTCCTATCCACTTCCCTAGAGACATCCTAGAGGTCCTGGTCTTCTTAAAAGGCCAATTTTAGTGCCCTAAAAGAAGGTCTCAATGAAGCACTTCAAAGAAGAGGTAATGTCCGTTACCGATTCTTTCATCTTTATTTCTTCTTCCACTTCTTCTTCTTTAGTTGTTTCATTATGAAGTAATAACATCAGTATCACTAATATACTGATAACTTATTATAAGTATGAAAAAACCCTATTTCACCATCTGTCCATCCTACGGAAAAAGAAATCACCGCGCGTGCGTACGTACGGAATACCGTCTCCACGCCGTGGTGTAATCTATTTTCCACCACCACCACACTTGGATGGGTATAATGGTGTAAATAATGACTATATATGACTATTATAAAGTGATATTGATTCTGAAATAGTATACATATACTCCAATACAATTCCACGATCATAGGAACGATATCATCACTCGTGCGTACGTACGGAATACCGTCTCCACGATGTGATGCGACTCGTTTTACATGATCTTCATTTCATAATGATTATATAAATAAATTGAATGAATGAATATGATATATATGACACTAATACCATTCTGGAAATGAGGTATCTATAACCTAAAGAAAAGAATAAGAATTTATTCGACAAAACACGCATAAGAACTAAAAGTTATAAACACCTGAATAACATGTACCAATGAAATATTACTACTAAGAAGCTAAGAATATGACCATATATGATATCATAAAAATAAGTATGATTCTGGAATAAGTCAATAACATTATTTAAATCATTATACAGGAGGTTCGGACACTTACAAAGCAAGTCGGACCTAAGGTAAGGGAAATATCACAATCTCATTTTTATCCGAGATTGTTTATACTTTAGTATTTACTGGGGTGTATTTTATCATCCACATCCATGTTTCCTCAATATGTAATATTATTTCCATCCACCTACAATTGTTTAAATCCTATTTTACCCTTCAGTGAGTTTTTAGTAAAAGATATGAAAGGAATCTTTTGTCTTTTTTCGAACGAGGTACTTTTTTGACTTTTCCGACAAAAGCATGAGAAGAATGTTTTTTTAACTTATACGGAATGAATGGATTTTTAAAACATTATTTCCAAGAAGCTTACTTTACAGGTTTTCAAGTTTATCTTTAATCAACTTCTTTTAGTTTAAATTTGTATGACATGTTAAGAAAGGAAAAATGTTTTTGAAGAAGAAAGGATATTTTCCTCAAGAATGGAGTTCAAGTGTTTTATAAAAATTATTTTCCATCTAAGATAATAATGGGTTATGTTTTTATCCCTATTATTACATTGATTTGATTATGTTGTGATGGAATTGTTTTTATGAATTCCGTTATCTTATATGAATTGTTTTATGATGTCATGATGTTTAAGATTCCCATTTGTATTACATGGGTTATGCAATGATGTATGATTTATGATTTTGTGGCACACATAAGAATGGTATCATTATGAGATGGGTGGGACCTATATATACCTCCAATTGATTGTGTAAAGATTTTATATCTCAGGAGATAGACATGGCTGGAACGGTAGGTTATACCGGTTCAGTGAAACAGGACTGAAACGAGGGTGACTCAGTTCAGAAAGGGACTTTTTAAACTAAGATAGTCTTGGCAATGAGTCTTGACTAACAAGAAATGATTCTCTATGATTATGTGTGTATGCCACAAAGTTTCATGTTTTAAGTTATGATTATTGTGATTACATTTCACTGCCATGATTTATCCCATGTTATGAAATTATGATCTCTTTTGCAGGTTAAGATTTCCAAAAGTTATGTGCTTGTGTATACGATGTGATTGATATTTCTTTTGTTTACCCTTACTGAGCATTTGATCTCACCCTTTTGTATGTTTTCTTTCCCCAGGTCAGGAAGAAGGTTATTAAGTAGGATATGCCAAAAAGGGACTCTAGATATGATGAAATAAGTGGGAGGCAAAGTTGATGCTTTATGAACCAGTTGTTTATGTTTCCCAGTTTCAAAAGGCACTATACCTATACGGTGCTTTCGTGGTTTTGTCATATGTTGTAATAAGTATGCTTCAATTTTGAAGTATTAACAATGTATGTAAAGTATGGGTCGTTATAGTTGGTATCAGAGGAAAGGTATATCCAACCTTTGGAAACTAGGATGTGAAAGCCTTAGTAAGAACCCTAAGGATAAGTCTAAGCATAGAACACAATATTAGTGTTTTATAAATGGCCATGAATAAACTAGGATAAGACCGTAAGTGGGAAATTTTATTCTTGAGTATGTGTTTTTCCTATTATAATTAGTGTTGCTCACACTATTCTTCTTGGTTTTAGTCAATGGCTGGAACCCAAAGGAACAGTGTTAATGAGGAATGCGACAGGCAATGCAATGATTGTCCCCCTGAGCAACCAAACGTTATGAGAGATGGAATGAAAAATCTTATAGCCATGCTCACACAACTTTCTCAAGATATGAATCATGCAGTACTTCCAAACGAGCAAAGGAAGGAGCAACATTCCGTTGAATCCTTCATGAGGCAGCGCCCACCTTCTTTCAGTGGGTCTACTGATCCATTTGTTGCTGAACAATGGATTAGTACTACTGAAAAGATATTTTCAGTTCTTCATTGTTCTGAACATGATAAAGTCATCCTAGCAGTGTATCGTTTGGAAGTAGATGCTGATCAGTGGTGGAATCTTATTAAAAATATGAGGCAAAGGGATGAAAGTGAGTCCATGGAATGGGACGAGTTCAAGAACTTATTTTTCAATAAGTACTTCCCTCGTATTCTCTGAACAAAGATAGAGAAAGAGTTTCTTGAACTAAAGCAAATGGATGATGAATCTGTTGGTACCTATGAAGAAAATTTTACAAGACTTGCAAGGTATGCTTCTGGTATTATTATCCAACCTGAGAGTAAGATCGATCGATTCTTTAGTGGATTAAAACCAAGTCTTCGAAGGGCGTTAGCCATAAGGGACTTCAATAGCTACGAGGAAATCGTTCGATGTGCTCTCAAAGTCGAGATGGAGATTGGAGTAACCCATCAGTCATATGGGTTTGATAAGAAGAGGAAAATGGAATTCGATGGAAAATATAAAGAGCACACTGAAAAGAAGATGAGCTTTCCCTTATGATCAAAGTGTGGAAAGAAACATGGAGGGAGTTGTCTTAAAGGGACAAGTAAATGTTTCAAATGTGGAAAGGAAGGTCATCGGGCATTTGAATTCCGCGATGATGGGAAAAAGATGTCTAATGATGCAAACAAAGGAAGGGATACACAGAATGAACCTACTACACTTCAATGTTTTAAGTGCAAGGAGATGGGGCATTATGCCAATAAATGCCCTAATCCAAGGGTTGATGATGATGGTCGACGTCAACAAACTCTTAATGCTAAATACAAAGGAAAGTCACATGCAATTTCTATCAGCGATGTGGAGAAAGGTACACTTACCATCCACTCTAAAGTAGCAAATGTTTTATTTGATTCTGGATCCACCCACTCTTTTATTTCTGAAGAATTTTCTAAGGGTATCACCATATTACCTCAAAAATTAGATGTTGAGTTCGCTGTGACAACACCTAATGGCACAACAGTCGCATCAAAAGTTTATAATTCTTCTCTGATCGAAGTTTTTGGGAAAGTGCTTCCTGCAAATCTTGTGATCCTTCCTATAGTGGAATTTGATGTGATTCTTGGCATGGATTGGCTTTCTTTATATGGAGCTCATATCAATTGCCAAAGAAGGGAAGTCACATTTCATATTCCAGATCAATCTATGATCGTCTATCAATGCAAGGATGAACATAACCTTCCAGTGGAAATTTCTTCCATTTTATAGGTGTTGATTCCACTAAATGAAGGTTATTTATCTCAAATGGTTGGTGAGAAACTCACGATTAAGAATATTCCCATCGTACGGGATTTTGATGATGTCTTTCTGGAGGAATTACCGGGTCTTCCACCAAATCGTGAAGTTGAGTTTTCAATAGAACTAGTACCGGGTGCTTTGCCTATTTCAAAGACACCTTATAGAATGGCCCCAATTGAGTTGTAGGAATTGAAGAAGCAACTCCAAGAGAATCTTGATAAGGGATTCATACGCCATAGTGCATCACCTTGGGGAGAACCTGTTCTATTTGTTATGAAGAAACATGGTTCAATGAGACTCTGCATTGATTATCGAAAACATAACAAGATCACTATCAAGAACAAATATCCTCTCCCGCGCATTGATGACCTATTTGACCAACTACGCGGAGCTCAATACTTTTCCAATATTGATCTTCGTTCAGGGTATCATCAATTAAGGGTCAAAAGGGAGGATATACCAAAGACGGCTTTCCATACAAGGTATGGGCACTATGAATTTATAGTGATGCCATTTGGTCTTACTAATGCCCCTGCTATCTTCATGGATCTGATGAATATAGTTTTTAGAGACTATCCTGATCAATTTGTGGTAGTCTTTATAGAAGATATTATTGTCTATTCAAAGAGAATGGAAGAACATGAAGATCACTTGAGAATTATATTTAAGTCCCTGAGAAAGGAGAAGCTTTATGCCAAATTTACCAAGGGTGAATTTTGGATTCAAAAAGTTGCATTTTTGGGTCACATAATCTCAAAAGAGGGGGTATCTGTGGATCCAGCAAAAACAGAGGTTATCGAAAGATGGTCGAGACCAACAACAGTAACTGAGATCCGAAGTTTTCTTGATTTGGATGGATATTATCGATGTTTTTTGAAAGATTTTTCACGATTATCTAATCCACTCACCAAGTTGACTCGGAAAGGAGTTAAGTTTTTCTGGATGGAAGAATGTGAATAGAATTTCAAGGAGATGAAAAGAAGGTTATCCAGTGCACCTGTGCTCACACTGCCTTGTAGTTGAGAAAGGTTTGTGATCTATAGTGATGCATCCAAGAAGGGATTAGGGTGTGTTCTTATGCAAAATGATATGGTGATAGCTTATGCCTCACGACAGTTGAAAACCCATGAAAAAAATTACCCAACACATGATTTGGAGTTAGCTGCGGTAATCTTTGCATTAAAGATTTGGAGGCATTACCTTTATGGTTAAAGGTGTGATATTTATACTGATCATAAAATTTTAAAGTATATTTTCACACAAAAGGAGCTGAATATGCGTCAAAGAAGATGGTTGGAACTGATTAAGGATTACGACTACTCAATCCATTACCACCCTGGGAAAGCAAACAAGGTGGCAGATGCATTAAGTCGACAAGACCATGCTAGTTTATCCATGATGAGGATCACAAAAGATCCAATATTTATGGATTTACAAAGGATGGATCTTGGAATTATAATGGAAGGGGAAAAATCTTATCTTTCAAAAATGAATGTTCAACCATCTATACATGTGAAGATTAAAGAGGCACAGAAAGAAGATGTCGAGTTACAAAAGAAGGTGAGAAATGTTCCTGAATTCAACCTTGATTGTGATGGGATAATAAAGTTCAGGAATTGGATTTGTGTTCCTCCCATCCCCGAATTAAAGAAGGGGCTGCTGGATGAGGCTCATAGTTCTTCATTCTTTATTCATCCTGGAAGCACGAAGATGTATAGGGACCTGAAAGAGTACTTCTGGTGGGATGGCATGAAAAGAGATGTTGCAGAATATGTCTCTCGATGCTTGGTTTGTCAACAAGTTAAAGCTGAGAGACAGAAGTCTAAGGGGATGTTACAACCATTACCCATACCCGAATGGAAATGGGGAAACATTACTATGGACTTTGTCACATGACTTCCTAAAACATCCAAAGGCAATAATGCTATCTGGGTCATAGTTGATCGTCTTACAAAGTCTGCACACATCATTGGTATTAGAGAGGATTTCTCTCTGGATCAGCTTTCCAGGATATATGTAAAGGAAGTGGTAAGATTGCATGGAGTACCACTTTCTATTATATCTAATCGGGATCTGAGATTTACCTCGAAGTTCTGGTGAAGTCCTCAGCATACTTTGGATACAGAGTTGAGTTTCAGCACTGCTTATCATCCTCAGAAGACGGTCAGTCTGAGAGAACAATTCAAACCCTAGAAGATATGTTGAGAGCTTGCTCTATGGATTTCAAAGGAGGTTGGGATCAACACCTACCTTTGGTGGAATTTTCTTATAATAATAACTTTCAATCTAGTATTCAGATGGCTCCTTATGAAGCTCTCTATGGAAAGAAATGCAGGACTCCAACTTGCTAGGATGAAGTTGGGGAAAGAAAGCTATTAGGACCTGATCTCATTGATGAAATGGCAGAAAAGGTCAGATCTATTCAACAACACATAAGAGAAGCTCAGAGTCGACAGAAAAGTTATGCCGACAACCGAAGAAAAGACCTAGAGTTTGAAGTGGGTGATAAAGTGTTCTTACGAATTTCTCCCTGGAAGAGGGTTATGAGATTTGGAAAGAAGGGGAAGTTGAGCCCTAGATATATTGGTCCTTTCGAAATACTGGATCGTGTTGGGAAGGTAGCTTACCGATTGGTGCATCCACCGAATCTCTCTCAAGTTCACGATGTGTTCCATGTATCTCTCCTCAGAAAGTACATACCTGATCCTTCACATGTACTCAGCTTAGAAGTTGTACCGCTGGGGCAAGATATTTCTTATGAAGAACAACCGATAGAGATTCTGGATCGTAGCGAAAAATTTCTACGAAACAAGACCACTCAATTGGTGAAAGTTTTATGGAGGAACCACCAATTAGAAAGAAGCTACATGGGATCTTGAGAATATGACGAGGGAGAGGTATCCTCATCTGTTTGTTACAAAGTGACAAATTTTGAGGGTGAAATTCATTTTAAGGGGGGTAGAATGTAACACCTGAGACTTTTATGTTATATAAATCATCAAAGGAATCTTTTTCTACATAACACTTGCTTGGATTTCTTTACACGAAATCACGACCTTCCTCGATAGCTTGCGTCGTACGCAATACCGAGTTTCACTAAACAACGATATGCTATTAAAATATTATTAAAACTAGCCGTTATGAATAGTAATAACCACTTTTTGAAATTTTATAATTTTTATTTTTCAAAATGGACTTCATTCTTGGATTCGGAATATCGAAATTAGCCTAGGGTGAAATTTTGGTATTTTTCTGAAAACTTTCAATTTTTGATGAATAGTGAAACCACTAAGTGGTAGTTAAAAAAAACTGAATTTTTAATAAAACTTAATTTTACCGCTTCTGTGAGTGGAATTTCAAAAATCCGAGAGACACGGTTGATGTCAGTAAGTAAAATGTGATTCAATGAGATGAAAATAATTTTTTGGTGAATAGTAACTTTTTACTTTTTTTATCACGGTAAAAAGTAAATAGGGTAATTAAGGGTAAGGATGATATTATTATTACCCTAACACATGTCCTGATTCTATTGGATAAATGTAATTCGACCAAAAACAAACTTAGGAAAATAATATGACCATTTAGGCCCACTTGGATTAGATTAGGACATTTATTATTAATTTATTTAAAGAAGGGTTAAAATAGTTAAAATCAAAGTTTAATAAGTACATAATTTTTAATATGGGGTTATACATAAGATAAATTCGACTATAAATATTCATTAGAAAGCTAAAACGATTTCCTACATAATGGTATTTTATTTGTAATTTTTAGACATTAAATACTTTAATTTATTTATGACACAATGATGATGCAGTAATCATCTTATTAATGAAATATTGACATAAGTGATGTTATAAACACCAAAATAAATGAAATTTGAGTCTTTTTATGAATCCCACTAATTTTAGTGGTTAATATGACATGTTAGTATTGATTTAATTAACTTGGTTCGAACTAATAATTCTGTTATGATTTTCACAAAAAGCAATTACTAAATAGTGTCAAAATTGACATAAAATAGTTTTTAAAACAAATATTATATTGGTAATTGTTATTTTATTCCTAAAAATCTAAGGTTCGGCCAAATTACTTATATACGATTATATATATTAATAATAAACATCTTGGGGTCCGTTTGGCTGCTTATAGTAAGTTTATTAACCTTATAGTATAAGAACACAAGAAGACACGGTAAAAGTAAAATTATTTAACTTAATGTTAAATCTAAATGATAAGGTTATAATAGGAACCTAAACTTGTATAAATTCAATTGGATGAGAGGATTTAGACCCATCCCCACCTTAGCTTCGAAATATATCAATTTGGAGCTATTTAAAACCGAACTTGACTTTATAATAAAATAATAGTTTTAGTTATTCCAAAGGTGCCCCTCTCCTCCCTTATAAAAAGGCACCTCCTCCCCCTCTTCCTCACACCACATTGAGCCTTCAAGCTCGGCCAAACCCTGCCACATTCTCCTCTCCACTTCCCTAGAGACATCCTAGAGGTCCTGGTCTTCTTTAAAGGCCAATTCTAGTGCCCTAAAAGGTCACAAAGAAGCACTTCAAAGAAGAGGTAATGTCTGTTACAGATTCTTTCATCTTTATTTCTACTTCCACTTCTTCTTCTTTAGCTGTTTCATTATGAAGTAATAACATAAGTATCAATCATATACTGATATGTTATTATAAGTATGAAACAACCCTATTTCACCATCTATCCATCCTACGGAAAAAGAAATCACCGCGCGTGCGTATGTACAGAATACCGTCTCCACGCCGTGGTGTAATCTATTTTCCACCAACACCTTACTTGGATAGGTATAATGGTGTAAATAATGACTATATATGACGATTATAAAGTGATATTGATTCTTAAATAGTATACATATACTCCAATACAATTCCACGATCATAGGAACGATATCATCACTCGTGCGTACGTACGGAATACCGTCTCCACAATGTGATGCGACTCGTTCTACATGATCTTAATTTCATAATGATTATATAAATAAATTGAATTAATTAATATGATATATATGACACTAATACCATTCTGGAAATGATGTATCTATAACCTAAAGAAAAGAATAAGAATTTATTCGACAAAACACGCATAAGAACAAAAAGTTATAAACACCTGAATAACAAGTAGCAATGAAATATTACTACTAAGAAGCTAAGAATATGACCATATATGATATCATAAAAATAAGTATGTTTATGGAATAAGTCAATAACATTATTTAAATCATTATACAGGAGGTTCGGACACTTACAAAGCAAGTCAGACCTAAGGTAAGGGAAATATCACAATCTCATTTTTATCCGAGATTGTTTATACTTTAGTATTTACTAGGGTGTATTTTATCATCCACATCCATGTTTCCTCAATATGTAATATTATTTCCATCCACCTATAATTGTTTAAATACAATTTTACCCTTCTTTGAGTTTTTAGTAAAATATATGAAAGGAATCTTTTGTCGTTTTTCGTACGAGGTACTTTTTTGACTTTTCCGACAAAAGTACGAGAAGAATGTTTTTTTAACTTATACGGAATGAATGGATTTTTAAAACATTATTTCAAAGAAGCTTCCTTTACAGGTTTTCAAGTTTATCTTTAATCAAATTCTTTTAGTTTAAAGTTGTATGACATGTTAAGAAAGAAAAATGTTTTTGAAGAAGAAAGGATATTTTCCTCAAGAATGGAGTTCAAGTGTTTTATCAAAATTATTTTCCATCTAAGATAATAAAGGGTTCTATTTTTATCCCTATTATTAAATTGATTTGATTGTGTTGTGATTGAATTATTTTTATGAATTCCTTTATCTTATATGAATTGTTTTATGATGTCATTATGTTTAAGATTCCCATTTGTATTACATGGGTTATGGAATGATGTATGATTTATGATTTTGCGGCACAAATAAGAATGGTATCATTATGAGATGGGTGGGACCTATATATCCCTCTAATGAATTGGGTAAAGATTTTATATATCATGAGATAGACATGGCTGGAACGGTAGGTTATACCGATTCAGTGAAACAGGACTGAAACGAGGGTGACTCGGTTCAGAAAGGGACTTTGTCCACTAAGATAGTCTTGTCAATGAGTCCTGACTAACAAGAAATGATTCTCTATGATTATGTGTGTATGCCACAAAGTTTCATGTTTTATGTTATGATTATTGTGATTACATTTCACCGCCATGATTTATCCCATGTTATGAAATTATGATCTCTTTTGCAGGTTATGATTTCCAAAAGTTATATGTTTGTGTATACAATGTGATTGATATTTATTTTGTTTACCCTTACTGAGCATTTGAGCTCACCCTTTTGTATGTTTTCTTTCCCCTGGTCAGGAAGAAGGTTATTAAGTAGGATATGCCAAAAAGGGACTCTTGATATGATGAAATAAGTGGAAGGCAAAGTTGATGCTTTATGAACCAGTTGTTTATGTTTCCCAGTTTCTAAAGGCACTATACCTATACGGTCCTTTAGTGGTTTTGTCATATGTTGTAATAAGTATGCTTCAATTTTGAAGTATTAAAAATGTATGTAAAGTATGGGTCGTTATAATGGGTGCTATGTAAACACAATCATTTATAGGATGAGACTGGGGAGTGGGAGGAGGAGATTTGTTCCCATTGGTTAGATTTATTCTCAAGAAATATTTGAGCACCCTTAGAAGGGAAATTCAAGGAAAAATTTCTATAAGGGGGAATATTGTAAGATCCATAGTTTTCCAATGTGATACATATATTTTTTCATTGATTTTAATTTCCTTGTTTTGACATAGTTTGAGTTACTAATGAGGTCACATGAGTTTTTGGGGGTATCCTGGGCTTGTTCAGATCCCATAGCATTATTTTTTGGAAAAGGAAATTGGACCGCATGGTTAGTAGACACCATGTGACCCAGTCCGTACAGTTTGAGGAAACTGTGCGGGGTTGGAAAAAGGGATGAAGGAGGCCGCACAATTTAATAAAATTGTGAAACCTGAGGTGTATGCCCATGCAAGGGCTCTATAATTTATGTTAGAGTATTGATGCCTGGAAAGTGAATTATTTGTCTAACCATGCACCATGACCATGTGAGTTCCCACTTAATGAAGAGAAGGGTGCACGTTTGGTGCATTGTTTTTCCAATTGTGCAACCAAACCATGTAACCTAGTGTTTTTGGGTGAATTTACTATTTTTTACTTAATGGGTTTAAAACATAAAACCCTTTTCTTTTTCCTCGTTTCCAACATGTAGGTAGCTCTCTTTTATCCCATAAGAGCTCCTTAGGTTCCTAAATCTAGGATTTCCTCTTTATTCTTCTTCTGGACTCAGATTCAACCAGGAAAGTCTTGTTGGATCCACACCGACGAGTTCTTTATTCATCTTGATCTGATTTTCATTTATCTTGGTATTTATAGAGTTATTTAGGTGCAATCTAATATGCCATATTTATAGTATTTTCATATATTCTTCATTTTTATTCTGATATGGACCAAATCAGAGGTCGACACTGGAGGATTGTTCTACTATGGACCTCAAGTTGGTGGTATATACCTTTCCCTAAATGATTGGTGTTTTAAATGAGTAGTTATAGTTGTGCCTCATGTATTACTTTCCGGAATTATCCCTAAAACTAAGAGAACACTTGAATGGGATGAATTGGAACCTATTTAGGATTCTAAATTGTACCATTGAGATTTTTGGAGTTTGTTAGCCCTATCCTAGGACACCCATGGAATGTGTATTTTCTTTTTATCTATTTTATACCACCCCACCATTTGAGTGTGAGCTCACCACATATTTTGGGAGCCTTGAAAATTTTAATGATACTTAAAATGATTCATTAAGATAATGTAATTCCTCTTTTCCATGTGATGATACAATGAGATTTGATTTAATTTTGTGAATGGATTTTATAGAAATTGGGGAAATGAGTTGGATAAAATCATGGATTGTAAATTATTATGAAATTAATAATGAAATGAAATGATGAATTTTTTATGGTAGTGTATTACTTTAAATAGATCCTTGGATCCTGATTCCATTGGATGCCATGTAAATTTCTACTATATGGGTATTGAGTACGATAGTGGATGATTTGAACCTATTTACTCCTTGGATCATGATTCCATAAGATTCCACAGGAATTTCTACCCCTAGGATATGTTAGGCTTAGAATCACATTGGACATGCTCTATTGAAATTATGCTTGGAATCACCCCAGGTATTTACCGAGTTTCCTTTGAGATGCTCTTGTAACTTGACGAGGATGTCTTGGCCTTCTATACCATGGATCTGACCCTTAGAGGTCTGAAAATAATGAAATAACATAGGAAAATGTGGTTGTTTTACATGTGATTACATAGTGAGGTTGAGGTGTATGTTTTACATGGGATTACACAACGATGCGGATGTTGATATTTTATACGTGAGTACGTGGTGAGGTTGATGTGAATATTTTTCTATTATTTGCGGATATCCCTAGTATGGGTATAAATTTACAATTGTTAAACTAGATACCATCACATGTTTATTTATGCTTTACACCTTCCCTTATTTATAGGAGATTGAATGTTGTTATATGGAGCCACATTTGGCTAGATTAGATTAAATCTACATGTATGATTTACTTTTCACTATTACACCTATGGTATATATTTTACACTAATTATATTTATATTTCCAAGATATTAGTTATTATTGACACATTTGGTGGTATCCTACTTAGTGTTATCTCACACCCTGTTTAGACCACTATTTGTTACCCAGACAAACTTAATAGATACAGGTTGCTAATGAGGCAAGTTCCATCCATAAGATTATTGGATTGTTCATTAATTAGGAGAAAGGGATCACATGATAGAGGTTGGATCATGATACTGGCTGAGATATTTCTTTTTGGTCTTTTGTACATTTTGATACTTGTATTGTACTGGATGTTTGTATACCTATTTTCCAGATTTGTATAGACATGGAACATCATATTGTGTATGAATTATTTTGGCTATTAATTATTACAATATTTTGGATATTCATATTCTCTCTTCCTTTTAGTTATTATATCTACTTCCACTATTTGACTATTATGATTATCACTGTTGTACTATACTCTGAAATGAGGTAATAGTCTCCCCATGGACACACTCTAGGTACTCCCAGCTAATCAACAAACTCTATCATATGAGGAGGCACACTTGAGGAAAGGTGACCCACTAGCCCAGGTAACAATTTAGTTGCTCCTTGGTTGGGAATTTACACTAAAGTCATGTCATCATTGGCACTTAAAGGAATTCCATCATTGTCGCCAGAATCCATGAACGCTATTACATCAGTGCAGAGGCCTCACTACCATCTCTACCCATAGACATGAATGACACACACTACACTGTGACTAAACTTGACGCCCTCTTATGTCAAATTCAAACTGGTGTTGCAGTATGAATCCAAACCTTCATCACAATAAAAATCCACAGATGCCCCTGGCTTCCGTGTCTCCCTCTAGCACTGAATCCAAGCTGTCACTATTGCCCAAACTGTCCAACATAAATCGACGAAGAAAAAATAACCAGATCTAGGTTGGAAACAATAGATCTAGAATATTTGATCATATAAAGACATAGAAAAATTCCTACAGAAAATAGAGAGTTCCATTGAAGGAGGATTTACCAATCCTCGAAAGCATATAACGTCGGGGCTATAGGAAGCGAAAGATGATCGACAACAACGGTGAAACCAGGATGCATCAAAGCTGGAGTGACCTAAATCAAACCTCCAAGATATATATCATATGATAAATACACCATTTGGAGTGAGTATACACCACCATGAATTGAAACATTGAATAAAATCATCATCAGTCAGAAGTGGAAGCTTGAGGTCGATGCCATCGCAGACTAGAATGGATACCCCCACGAGAGAGCCAAAACCACTGGGGAAGATATCCAAGTATTTATGAGAACTCTATTAACTTCTAATAAAAGTATAATTTATTAGTGTTATATTAATAATTGATAAAATATACAATTATCATATCTTATCAATTAACAATGATAGATCTGGGGCTTTATCGAGGCTAGAAAAGCATTAATAAATCATAAATTTATTATCCCTTTTCTTTTTAGCACTAATATATGTATTTTTTATGAGTGATATTTTACAAGAAGTGATAAAAAATCTTCACATATTTTAAAATAACACTAAATGAGATCTCCCCCGCTCATTCCGTTTATGCTCTCACAGAAGCTGCATTCTATAGTCGCCTCCTTTGATTCATTAAATCAAATCAAACCTTACATCAAAGTTATGTTATTCCATACTCGTTTTAATTTATTTTTCATCCCTTTTCATGATTTTTTCTTCATATTAGGTTATTCTTGTCTAAGTGAGGTTTTGGTTATATTTTCACAATTTTTCTTCTTCTTATTGGTTCTTCTCTTATGATAGATGATTGGCCCCTTGCTCATATTTTTTCTGTTTTCCTTTTCACTATCTATGTTTTGTCCCTTGTTTTTGTGTTTTTTATTTTCAAAATTTTGGTTTTTTCATTAAATTTACTTATTTTCATAACAATCTAATATTTTTTTCTTCTATTAATTTTTAAAAACTCTCATTAGTATTTTACTATTTCTAATGGATTTTCCTCTGGCATAAGATATCTTATATTGGACTCTATATATTATATATTAAAAATTAATATGAAAAGATAATGGAATTCAATATGATCAAATGAATTAATGAGAAACCAAAAAACTAGGATATTAAGGGGTATTTGTTAGAGAAATTATTCATCATTATTATATTTCATGGTTTTTAGATGTCATATATGTATCATATTTTTTTTATGTGAACTATTTGAGAAGAAAAATGGAATTGGTTAAGGAAAAGATTATCTTCATGTTTGAAATAAAGAAAGGGTTTTTTAAAATGTTGCTAACTATTATCTACCTTTTAATATTTTATTGATTATGGTATTATAAAATTGATATTAAGTTCCTACCATAAGTAATTTAATTTGTGTTTCTTTTTGGAATAATAATGTAACACCCCAAGCTTCCACGGCATGATAATGTGCGATATACGCAACACCGAGTTCAAGCACACCACGACCTATCTAACTTGCTGTTTTAAAAGTTGTTATGAATGGTAATAAACAAATTTTTAGTTATATATATATATACCATATAATTTTAAAATTCATTATTTTTGTTTCAAAGACATAATATGAAGACAAATTCAAATTTTCAATAAAAGAATTGTTTTCCCGAAAAATACAGATTTTTCGCCTTTTAAGGGAGAACCCTTTTTAAAACTAATATTTGACGCTTTTATATATTAAATTTAATGAAATTAAATCCTTCTTTAGAATATTTACATAAAAATTTAGTTTCAATAAATTTTTGGTGTTTTTCTGTTAACTTTCATATTTGGCTGAATAATGAAAAATACAATATTTTAACTGAAAAAAACGTTTTTAATAAAAATAATTTATATTGTTAAAATATACATTTTAATATTTTGGAAGTATAATTAGATTATATTTTTACCATTTAATCTAATTTTGGTCATTTTAAGTAATTTCACATTGAAATTGGGCATAAACAAGTGTCAGTCTTTTGATAGTTATTTTTTTTAAAACACACATTTTGATTTGACAACGAGAATTAATTTTAAATTAATTTCCAACACTTCTATGTTTTGAATTTAGAAAAATGGATTTCATATTTAAAATCAGGTGTTACAAATTGTTTAAATAGGTAACTTTTATTTTTACACATTTTGAATAACTATTTCGGTAAATATTTTATTTACCATGGTTAAAGGGTAAATCCGGTAAATGAGGGTAAAAAAATAATATTACAATAATATTAAATTACACTAACACGTGACCTAAATCTATTGGATGATTCATGCCCTACCATAGGAATCCTTGGGTCGATTTTGGGACCCCATGGTTCCACTTTTGTGTGATAATGACACATTATATTAATCAAGATAATGTAAATACAAAAATGACATAAGCATATATCTTTTAGTAAAAAAAATTTTACATAAGGTTATATATGGTCTCTCTTAGACTATAAATATTAATTAGAAAGATAAAAATATTTAATACCTAATTATATTTTATTTATAATTTTTAGATATTGAATAATTAATTTTTTTTATGACACAATAATGATGCAATATTTTCCTTATTAATGAAAGAATCAAATAATTGCTAATATATATATTAAAATAAATAAACTTTGAAAGTTTTGATGACATAAAATAATTTTATAGGTTAATATGACATATTATTATTTCTTAAATTAATTTATTTCGAATTAATAAAGTTTTTAATACTTTAACAAAAATAACTTATTAAATAGTGTCAAAATTTACATAAAGGAGTTTTTAAAACAAATATTATATTATTAATTGATATTCAATTCCTAAAAATCTAAGGTATGGAAAAATGACTTATATAAGGTTATATATAATAATAATGAACCACTTGGGGTTCTCCTGGCTTGTTACAGTAAGTTTATTAACCATATAATATAAAAATACAAAGATACATGGTAAATGTCAAACTATTTAACTAAGAGTTAAATATAAATGATAAGGTTAATATAGTAACCCAAACCTATCTAAAATATATTGGATGAAATTATCTAGAACCAAACCCACCTTATCCTCAAAATGAGTCACTTTGGAGCCATTATAAACCGATTATGAATTTATTATAAAATAATATTTTATGTTTTTCCTAAGGTGCCCCTCACACCTCTTATAAAAGGGCACTCCCCCTTCACTCAAATTCATACCCTCAAAGCCTTTTGGATAGGCCAACCCCTGCCCAGATATCCTCTAAACTTCCCTAAATTCATCCTAGAGGCCTTCCTTTAGTCATAAATCCAACTTACGGAGCCCTTTTGATAAAATGAAATGGAAGAACCCGAAGAAGAGGTAAAAATCTCACCACCTCTTTCAAGTTCCTTTCGTCTTCCACTTTATTTTTCTTTGTTGTTTCCATTCTAAAATATTAAATCCGGTATCTACTATATAATATGATGTTATTATAAATATTGTACAACAAAATTTATTATTCTATCCATCCCTTGAATGACATGTCACCATACGTGCGTACGTACAACTTACCATCTACATCGTGGTGTAATTTTTATTCAATACATTATTAATTGGATGGGTATAATAATGATGTGTAATTCATTTAAATAATAAATATAACATGATAATTATTCTGTATATATGATACACCATCCAATTATACATTATTTTAATATCAAAAGAATTATATTTTCTCTCGTGCGTACGTATGGACTACCGTCTCCATGAACGCGATGAGATTCATTCCCCATCATATCCATTCAAGACTAATTTTCATTTGATGAATAAAAATAATGTTTAAGGACTTGATATAATTCTCTATATGAATAATATACAAACTATTGATAACAATCATGGATTATGTAACAAAACATATAAAAGAAAATGAGTAAGTGAACACCTGAAACAACGATAATAATAAAATATTATTAACAAAGCAATATTAAAAGATCATATACGTTATCATATTTATATATATGTTTTGTTTATAATTTAATAACAACGATTTAACTATTATACAGGAGGTTAACATACCCTCAACCAAGGAAAAGTACAAAGTAAGGGGTTTTCATCTCACTCCTTATTCTCGTGAGATTCATGCCATATTGCCACTATTACCTTTTGTGTGGTGTATATATTGCCCATAATTGTATTATTTGTGTAATAAACTTTAATTCATTTGTATTTACATATTAATTGAATGATACTTCTTTCATGGGGTGTATGTTTCGTATGTTACCAAATTGGTAAGTGTTAATTTCACAATCTCATTATTATCCGAGGTTGTTTTTACGTAAGTATCTACTGGGACATATTTATTATCCGTGTACATGTTTCATAAAATTGTTTTCAAAGGTATTATTTTTAAGGTACTTTTTACTAAAATATCATTTTAAATGTTCTAAATATTTATTCTTCCAAATCATTCCCCTTAATGTCCATGTTTTCAAAATTGTTTTTAAGGATATATTTATATGGACATGAATGTTTTAATAATGTTAATTCCTTTAAAAAGTTTCAAAGTTGTATGGGAAAATTTTATTAAAAAATTTCTTTAAATGTATTCCTTTCTAAATTGTGTAACTTTTAAATGTTTTCATGAAAAAGGGATATTTATCTCAAAGATTTTTACAAATAATTTTCATCTATTTCAACATCCTTTGATGGATTTTAATCATGTTTGATGTTTCATTATTATGATACAAATCATCCATATTGTAATGAATGTTTTGTGATATGTTTGAATATGGATGTGTTATCTTTATACCATTCTTGGTTTATGGTTAACGTTTGGACATTTCATATGCTAGTTTTAATATGAATTTTTATGATATTTTTCAACCTTATCGTATGAGTAATGCATTGGAATTAGTATGTGACGGGTGGAGCCCGCTATAGCTCCTCGATGCATCAGTAGGTCTCATTAGAAAAACCAGTGTCTTAGAACAAGGCCTTGACAAAATCTTATTTGAAGTCTTTGCACAAGTCCTTGACTATGTGATTATGATAGTCTGGCGTTATGCATTCCATCATTATGAAAGTGGTTATTGATATTGCATTTGATTATTTGACTAGTAGAATATCCATGTGAATAAGTTAATGGCATTATTTCATTTCATTTTTGCCATATTATCCTGAATTTCAAGTTTAAAATGCTTTTTTTAGTTATACATTGCCTTAAATGTTTATGCTTATTTATGAAAGTTTCCTCTATATTGTTATCATTACCGAGCATCTGAGATCACCCCTTTCTTTGTTTTATTATTCCCAAGATTTGAAGAAGTATTCTATGACTGACCTGCATGGATAGTCTGAGAGGATATGAGTGTTGACTATGGAGACCACGTTATTGTAGTTTTTCACTTTATGATGTAATGTAAGACTTATGAATGTATCAAGTGTTTCCTAGGCTACTAAACTAATCGGCCTTTCGAGACTTTATATTTTGTGATAATGCCAATGTTTTGTAATAATGCACCGACTCTATGTAACTAGTGTCATGGCATTACAATTGGTATCAGAGAAAGTTTAGTACAAACCTTGGAAGCTAGATTTTGATAAACTATGATTAGAGCACATAGACCTAAGATGGACATTGAGGATTAGTACAGAAGAACTTCCTAGAATTTTGGTATTGTAGAGATTTTGTGAGTTTTCCGAGAAATACATACCTCTCTGTATACGAGCAGGTAGAGGTGACTCTAGGAAAGGTGTACCTTGGGGTAAAACCCGAAAACACCGCTTTGAGCTAGACTCGAACGGGAACTGGTGCACGACAACGGGCCTTGCTGCACTTTTGGTTACGACACTCCCAGGGGATATGCTTAGGATAATTTTCATTTTCTTTACAAACCATTATGAAGGGTTTATGAGTATATACTTCCTTAAAGAAAATATTTTTATGATTATGGATTATATCCTAAACTGCTCAATTTACCTTAGGTATTTTACATGTTTGGAATTATTCATTACAATTCCAAAACTGGCCTAGTGTATGCCATTGTATAGAAATGGCACCCAATAGAAGGAATGTGAACTCCAGCAATACGTATGATCCAAAGAGTCAGAAGGATCATATTTTTCACGGTATTAAGTCATCATTTAGTAGGGAAATATTCACCCATTTCTTCTCAACATATGAAGAAATAGTATCATGTGTTAATAATACAAGTAAAGAATTCTATGAGTCCTATGGATTTGAAGGGAAGCAAGAGAAGAAAAGGATGGAAGAGGGAAAGATGGATAAAGGGAAGAGGGAAAAGAACAATTTTCACATATGTGATAAATGTGGGAAGAAACACCATGGAACTTGTTTGAAAGGAATGGGAGTTTGTAATAAGTATGGAGAAAAAGGATACCATGTACGTGATTTAAAGGGTACAAAAAAGTTTTTAAATTTACAATGCTTTATCTACAAAGAGTTTGGACACTACACAAACCAATGTCCCTGTCATCAGAATATGCTTCAAATGATACTATTGGATAATAATCATGTTATGATACTACCACCGATGAAGAGGAATGACTAGTGTTCTTATGTTGTTATTTAAGAATTATTTCATTTAAGTGTTGTATCAATGATGTACTGGAAATAAATTAGGATTGTAATGCAGTACTATTTCATTGAGAATTTGAGATTTTATGTTACTAAGAAAAGTGACTCTACAATGAGTTAAACTTTTGGGAAATTACATTCTTAAAGAAAATATAAACCTTAATATGGTCCTAATATTGGGGTACTGATTTTGGAATAAGAGATGGTTTATTTGGGTAAATTATATTGGATATTATTGACTACCTTGAATCAAATTAATGATTTGTATATTCCATCATTTTTGGAGTTTAAAACATTTTTTAATGGATGATGTATATCTATTATTCTATAAGGAATAAGGGTGCCTGAATATAATCAATAAGGTTTTATGGTAATTCAGGACGTTTCAGTGTTTTAAAAGAATACACGATGAAGGTATTCACATGTTATTACGTAGTAAAAAGGATATACATTATGTTTAACTTCCCTATAAATTGTTGACGGAGAGTTTGGATAGAAGTATTTTGGATAAGTATAAAGGTTGTAATGGATTATATTTTACATTGGATACTATTGTTAAGGTTATTTTTGGATATTTATAAAAAGGACAACATGCAGACCGTGTGACAACCCGTCGTGTCAGACAAAGCTACGGGAATCATACCCACAACCATAGTGAGATTGGGATTTATCAACTACCACTGGACTACGTGAAGTCCTTGGAGTGTATAATGTAGTTTTTCTTAAGTTCTGATATATGAATTATAAATTTATTTTTGGAACCCTATACGGTTAGGATAAATAGAATATTTTTGGGTTCTATTACCTTTTTGAGTGAAAGATGAGTTTGTGGTGAAACTTTAATAAATAATTAATGTATACATGATAAGAAAGTATATTTACTTACATTCTTAGTAAATATCATAAATAAATTCCTCAAATTTATGAATGGTATCTTAAAAAACGTTGTTGGTTAACTTTTCCTACTGGGGAATCAATGACCGTTTAAACAATCACATGTCTGTGATTTTATGGTAGTTAACTTTCTCCTAATCCTATTTTCCACAACTCTCCATCTGACCATGATGTTTTTCTTCTCCTCTATATCCATGTTTTCATATAATTCTAGTATGCGTTATCTCGGGTGACCTTTGTACTTCTCTTTATTTCTTTTAAAGTTATATTTTTATTAACCTTTTTTCCGATATGGGTTTTCCAAAAATGTATTTTATATTTTCATCCTTTTATTTTCAAAGAAAAATTTCAAATTTTGAGGACACAATTTATTGAAGGAGGGGAGAATGTAACACCCCAAGCTTCCACGGTACGATAACATGCGATGTACGCAACACCGAGTTCAAGCACACCATGACCTATCAAACTTGCTGTATTAAAAGTGTTTATGAATAGTAATAATGAAATATTTTTATATATATATCCCATATAATTTTAACATTAATTATTTTTGTGTCAAAGACATAATATGAAGACAAATTCAATTTTTCAATAAAAGAATTGTTTTTCAGAAAAATACAGTTTTCTGCCTTTTAATAGAGAACCCTTATTAAAACCAATATTTGACACTTTTATATATTCAATTTAATTAAATTAAATCCTTATTTAGAATCGGCACATAAAAATTTAGTTTCAATAAAATTTTGGTGTTTTTCTGATAACTTTCATATTTGGGTGAATAGTGAAAAAAACTATATTTTACTGAAAACAACTTTTTTAATAAAAATATTTTATAGTTTTAAAATATACATTTTATTTTTTTAAGTATAATTAGATTATATTTTTACTATTTAATCTATTTTTTGTCATTGTAAGTAATTTCACATTGAAACTGGGCATAAACAAGTGTCAATATTTTTATAGTTATTATTTCATAAAAACACGCTTTTTTGTTTTGACAATGAGAATTAATTTTAAATTAATTTATTCTACTTATGTGTTTTTAATTTAGAAAAATGGAATTCATATTTAGAATCATGAGGTAAAAATTGCGTAAATAGGCTACTTTTATTTTTAGACATTTTAAATAATTACTTCGGTAAATATTTTATTTACCATGGTTATAGGGTAAATCCGGTAAATAAGGGTAAAATAATAATCTTATAATAATATTAAATTACCGTAAAACATGACCTAACCCTATTGGATGATTCATTTCCAACCATGAGAATACTTGGGAAGATTTTGGGACCCCATGGAGCCACTGGTATCTTATAATGACACTTTATATTAATTATGTTAAAGTAAATACAAAAATGACATAAGCATATATCTTTTAGTAAAACAATTTTTACATAGGGTTACATATGTTATCTCATAGAATATAAATATTAATTAGAAATATAAAAATATTTACTACCTAATGATATTTTATTTATAATTTTTAGACCTTGAATATTTAAATTTATTTTGACACAATAATGAGGCAATATTTTCCTTATTAATGAAAGAATCAAATAATTGGTATTATAAATGTTAAAATAAATATAATTTAAATTTTTGATGAAATAAACAAATTTTATAGGTTAATATGACTTGTTAGTATTGATTAAATGAATTTATTTTGAATTATAAAAATATTTAAGTCTTAAAAAAATCAATTATTAAATAGTGTCAAAATTGACATAAAAGAGTTTTTTAAAAAATATTATATTATTAATTGATATTATATTACTAAAAATATATGGTTGATAAAAATGACTTAGATAAGGTTATATATATTAATAATGAACCTCTTGGGGTTATCTTGGCTTGTTATAGTAAGTTTATTAACCATATAATATAAAAATACAAAGAGACATGGTAAATGTCAAACTATTTAACTAAGAGTAAAATATAAATGATAAGGTTAATATAATGACCCAAACCTATCTAAAATATATTGGTTGAAATTATTTCGACCCATACCCACCTTATCCTCGAAATAAGTCACTTTGGATCCATTGTAAACCGATTATGAAATTATTATAAAATAATATTTTAAGTTTTTCCTAAGGTGCTCTCACCCCTCTTAAAAAGGGCACTCCCCCTTCTCTCAAATTAATACCATCAAATCCTTTTTGTTCGGACAACCCCTACCCAAATATCCTCTCAGCTTCCCTCACTTAATCCTAGAGTCCTTCCATTATTCAGAAATCCAACTTAAGGAGCTCATTTGATCAAATCAAAAAGAAGAACCCGAAGAAGAGGTAAAAATATCACCACCCCTTTCAAGTTCCGTTCTTCTTCCACTTCATTTTTCTTTGTTGTTTCAATTATAAAATAATAAATCCAGTATCTTATATATAATATTATGTTATTATAAATATGGTACAACCAAATTCATTATTCTATCAATCCCTTTAATGACATGTCACTATACGTGCGTACGTACGGCTTACCGTCTCCACGTCGTGGTGCAATTGTTATTCAATACATGATTATTTGGATGGGTATAATAATGATGTGTAATTCATGTAAATAATAAATATAACATGATAATTATTCTTTATATATGATACACCATCCAATTATATATTATTTTAATATCAAAAGAATGATATTGTCGCTCGCACGTACATACGGACTACCGTCTCCACGAACGCAATGAGATTCATTCCCCATCGTATCCATTCAAGAATAATTTTCATTTTATGATTACAAATAATGTTTAATGACTTGATATAACTCTTTATATGAATAAGATACATCCTATGGATAACAAACAAGGCTTGTGTAACAATACATATAAAAGAAAATGAGTAAGTGAACACCCTAAACGACGATAATACTAAAATATTATTACTAAATAAATATAAAAATATCATATATGATATCATATTTATATACATGATTCTTGTGTAATTTAATAAAAATGATTTAACTATTATAAAGGAGATTAACCTACCCTCGACCAAGGAAAAGTACAAGTTAAGGGGTTTTCATCTCACTCCTTATTCCTGTGAGATTAATGCCATATTGACACTATTACCTTTTGTGTGGTGTATGTACTGACCATAATTGTATTCTTTGTGTAATACACTTTAATTTATGTGTATTTACATATTCATTGTATGATACTTCTTTCATGGGGTGTATGTTTCGTAAGTTACCAAATTGGTAAGGGTTAATTTCAGAATCTCATTATTATCTGAGGTTGTTTTTACGTAAGTATCTACTGGAAAATATTTATTATTCATGTCCATGTTCCATAAAAGTGTTTTCAAAGGTAATATTTTTATGGTAATTTTTACCAAAACATCATTTTAAATGTTTTAAATATTTATTCTTCTAAATCATTCTCATTAATTTCTATGTTTTCAAAATGGGTTTTATGGATTTATTTATATGGACATGAATGTTTTAAAAATGTTCATTACTTTCAAAAGTATCAAAGTGGTATGGAAAAATTTGATTAAAAAATGTCTTTAAATGTATTCCTTTCTAAATTGTGTAACTTTTAAATGTTTTCATGAAAAATAGATATTTCTTTCAAAGAGTTTTACAAATAATTTTCATCTATGTCAACATCCTTTAATGGATTTTAAACTTGTTTGATGTTGATTTATTATGATAAAAATCTTCCATATTGTATTGATGGTTTTGTGTTATGTTCTTCTATGGATGTGTTATTTTTATACCATTCATGGTTTATGGTTAATGTATTGACATTTCATATGCTAGTTTTAATACGAATGTTTATGATATTTTTCAACCTTTTCGAATGAGGAATGTATTGGACTTAGTATGTGGCGGGTGGAGCCCGCTATAGCTCCTCGATGCTTCGGTAGGTCTCATGAGACAAAATAGGGTCTTGGAACGAGGACTTGATAAAATCTTATTTGTAGTCTTGGCACAAGTCCTTGAATATGTGGTTATGATAGTCTGGAATTATGCATTCCATCATTATGAAAGTGGTTATTGATATTGCATGTGATTATTCGACTAGTAGAGTATCCATGTGAATAAGTTAACGGAATTATTTCATTTCATTTTATCTATATTATGCTGAATTTCAAGTTTAAAAGGCTTTTGTTTTAGTTATACATTGCCTTAAATGTTTATGCTTAATTATGAATGTTTCCGCTATATTGTTATCCTTACTGAGCATCTCAGCTCACCCATTTCTATGTTTTATTTTTCCCAGGATGTGAAGAAGTATTTTTTGACTGACCTGCCGGGATAGACTGAGGGTATATGAGTGTTGTCTATAGAGACCATGTTGTTGTAGTTTTTAACTTTATGATGTAATGTAAGACTTATGAATATATATAGTGTTTCCAAGGCTACTAAACTAATTGGTCTTTCAAGACTTGATCTTTTGTGATCATGACAATGTTATGTAATAATACACTGACTCTGGGTAACTAGGGTCGGGGTGTTACAAAGAAAGGTTTTTTAATAATTAATAAAAAGTTTTAATCAACATAAATGAAATGTTTCATGGTGGTATACATGATTTTTTAGTTTTATATATCCTACACTTTATAATATTGCAATAATTTATGAAATAAGATAGTTAAAGTTAACCATTAAATATAAATTTAATTATTACCACCTAGAATATATAGTTGAAAAATATTTCCAATGTCCCAATAAATTTAAATTTTTATAATTATTTCATTATAAGTTATTTTATATTTTAAGATATTTTTAATTTTAAAAAACAAATAAAATCCCATTTAGAAAAGTTAAATGAATATAATAATTTATTTTCCACCAAGCACACATATGTGTTTGTATCAATAAGTATTCAAGAAATTTATGGTTTGTTCACTGATGGTTTCAGTATAGATAAATATGTATTTATAATCAAATAAAAATATTTAATAATTTAAATGTTCTAAAATATCCACTAACTATGTGAAAAAATAATCATTTAAATATTATTAAATTGTTTAAACCAAATTTAGGGAGTCAATACCTATGTGAATATTTTCCCAATTAATTAAGGGGTTTTGGTATTGTATCATAACCCACCAATTTATAAATACCATAATATAATGGTTTATTAAAAGAATCTAACTTTGTTAAACGTAGTTCAACCAATGATGATTTATGATTGATCATATTATATTAATTTTGGTTTATGATCTAGAAACAAAAACATTAATAGTTAGCCATGTTCTATTTATAAAAACTCAAAATTCACCATATGGGATGTAGACATGAATGAATCTAGAATTCTTATATGTATTTTTTCTTCAAGGTGACCTCTGATGACATCTAATGAACATGATAATCTTTGATTATGTGAACTATCTAGAGATGGTAATCTCTATTTTCAAAGTTATAATATTATATCCCTTGATGAATCCATTTAAAAAATTAATGATTTATGATATGTGACTTCTTTTAATAAAAAATAAGTTTTATAATAATTTTAATTCATTTAATTCTTGGTCTTTATATTTTCTAACAAGTTGTTGATGAAATGAAAATGTATATAAAATATGATGATTATATGTGTGTATTTATAAAGAATACAATTTTAGGATTATAATATCATAACTTCAATGTATTTTCTTATTAAATAAGAATATTTATGAATAAAATATGATAGATATGAATAAAAAATGGATGGATTCAAATCGTATGAAAAATGAAAATGAGGATGGGATTAAAGATTTCATAAAGTCTCCAAAAGATTGTGTATATGACACTTCAAAAATCATTCTCTATGTTTATGTTGTAGTTATTAAAGACACATTAGTACAAAGGAGTTGGAAGAATACTCGATCTTTAATGGAATAGATTGAAGTTATAAATATTGGACTAAATTATAGAATTACTGAATGTAGAAACTGACTAGGATAACTCTATACCTTATGGAAGATGTGATATGATTACAATTTTGAATGATGATAAAGATCGTATCGAGGATTTGATTATATGTGAAAATTAATATGAAGATTATATTGATGAAATGAAAAAATTATTGATGTTGAACTTCACTATTATCTAAATATCTTTTATAAATTAAAGATTTGTGAAAGGAATCTATTATATGTTGGTTATAATAAATATACAACATTATATTCCATACTAAATCTATATAATTAAAAATATATCAATAGATGGGGTGGAAATAACTTTACTGAGTGGTTTGATCACTTGAATCATATTATACTAGAAGATATTGAGCTTCCTTATCAATAATATGATTCTAAATAAATGTTATATTCAATGTTAATGATCACTGAATGAATACATGTATATCTAAATGATTGTATATTGCTTTACAAGGACTACGAATTAGTTAAAGAATTCCCTGTGTTGTGTGTCTTGATACAAGAAAGATGAATCAAGTCATTTGAAAGTTTTATGGTACTTTCTAATCATTCCAATGTTCAGGAACCTATACATAATTTAGGAGAAGAAAATATAATCAACATGGAACGTAGATACAAGAAATTAATATGGTAAACTTATTCACTAAGAAGACCCTCCTCAGTGGAAGAAAATTGATCATGAGTATCCGGAATCTGGAAACAAGCCAAAAAACCTTCATCTTATTCTATCTACAGATGGAGTAAATCCTTCTGAAGTAAAAAGTAGCACTCACATTACATGAAAATTTATATTAGTAAATTATAACTTGACACTGTGGGTTTTCATGAAAAAAATTTCATTATTTTGTCTCTACTTTTATCAGGACTAAAACAATTATGTAATGATATTGATTTTTATTTGGATCTATTGATTGGGCATATAAAATTTACGTGTGATTCATGTGTTGTATTGTATGATACTTATAGAAATAAATATTTAACTTTGAGTGATATGTTGTCTAGGATGATAAATGAATTTCTTTATTATTAAATTTTTTTAAGATATGGAATTAAATGAATTATAGGGTGTTCTTTTTGTGAACAAAGTACACACTTTGTAAGATTGAAACATTTCTCAAAGCCTATGTTTCTAGGAAATCATCGACTTTTAACCTAATGAAAAATATCATTCATGGATGACATCATTTTATAGGAATTAAAAATATATAACAACACCATATCCAATAACATGTGATCACCAGTTTTAGAATGTAAAGGATATGGTATCTAATTTTGTAAATTTTTTTGAAAAAACTTTTGAAAACTGATTGGGAAATGTGATCTATTTTTTTAAATTTTAATATTAGATGTATTTTTTCATTATACCTTTTATTGATTGCATGAACACAGAGAAAAATTTATGTGATAGTTTCATTGGCACATTTCTAAATGAACATGAAAAAACAAAGGATGAAATTAAGGCTAGGTTGGACATGACTGTCATGTTGATAAGGGAAGTGTTTACATCAGTTAAGGCTGAAGGATATAATTTTCTACCACTAGAAGCTTACACTATTTCTAAGAAAGAGAGATATTTATTTTTAAATATTCTGAATGATGCATATGTTATAGAGGGGGTTTTCATCAAATACCAAGAATATCATTTCAAAGACTAATTTAAAGATTAAAGACCTAAAATCACATGAATATCATGTTTTGATGAAAGGTTTAATGCTTATAGTTTTATAATACATTCAACCTCAAAATTCCTATCCCACATTAACCACGAATTGTTTATGTTTAAAATCTATATGTAGATAATTATAAGCCTGGAGAAGTTACCAACTATGGAAAAATAAATTTCTATAAAATGATGTGTATTATAGATGTTCTTCCCACCTTTATTATTTGATAAAATGATTCACTTGATGGTTTACTTGGTTAGATAGACCTAACTACATGTTCATATACATTACAATATATATGTCACCTATTGAATTATATATGAATATTTTGACAGGGTACATTAAAAGTCTACGTTGGAAAGAAGGTTTCATTGAAGAGATATATATTATTTAGGAAGAAATTGAATTTTATACTAATTATGTTTATGATATAAAGAGAATTGGTCTCCAAAATCTATCATAATAGATAGATTATGGGTGAGGAAATTTCTAGAATATATTTCTTCATAATAACAATTACAGAGCTAGAGTAGGCTAACCATTACATTTTATTTAATAGTTTAAAGGCTGTTCTATATGGTGAAACCCACATAGTAATTCTTAGGTATTTGAATCAATCAAGGGATTAAAGTTGGATATCAAATAAACACAATTAATAATTTATAATATGGGATTGAGACAATATTTTTAAGGAGTTAACTGCACATCTAAATTCAATTTAAGAATGTATTTTATGGATAGCTGTGGGACCAAGTTTGAATGTGTTATCTTATGTTGGATTTTTAAATAATGGTTATATGTTCTATACAGAGAAAAATTATGAATGTAGTACCATAAAAAATGGAGTTACTATTGTAGTGGAAGTGATGCATGAATCTGGAACCAAGGCTAGGAATCCAATTTACATTAATATGTCATACATTGGAATCATCGATAAAATATGGGTTTGGGATTATAAAGCAATATAAGTGATGAATTTTAAATTAAAATGAATTGATAATAAAACATTAGTCAAAATTGATGATTTGAGATACTTTAAAGTGGATTTATCTAGGGAATGTTATAAGGATGAACCACTCATAATGACATCAAAGGTTGTAAAATTATTTTGTGAACCATATTATGTAAATATAATGTTTTCAATTATTCTATTATCGAACAAAACTACATTAGGTTAAAATTTCATTTTAACCAAGGATGAACCTTTTCTTGATAATTTATTATAATCATTTCATGGTGGTCAAAATATAGATGGGGTCAAGTATGTCAGATGAGGCCACAATTAGGGGATTTGGTTACTTGATAGAGGGGTAAAATATCTTCAATATTTAAATAGAATAAGATATTTAAATAATATGTTAAATGTTTTTGTTAATATAAATTTCATTACTTCACAATATTATATGTTCACTACTGCATTTACATAATCTAAATTTAAATTTTAACTACTTCTATTGATAATATATTTTCTATATTTTGATGATCCCAATCTTGAGGAACATTAGATTTATCCACATTCTGATGATTTTAATCCCATGGAACAATAGGTTACTCCACATGTGGATGTTATCAATCCTGAGGAACAACATATTGATGAAATTGAATCTCGGGAAATGGTACAAGGTGAAATACCTAGGTTTGATAAAAAATGAGTGTCGTAGAGTGATAGTCTTAACAAAAATTACCAAGGTGAGAAGCAAAGGAATTAAATTTTATGTTAGTTAGAATGAACATGACCAACCTGTTGACCCCAAGAAGTCTAATTTTATTTATTATATTGGGATCACTACTTGAATGCAAATTCTGATTGATGTGGATACACATAAAAATGTTGTTCCCACATTGAAGGTACTAGTTAAGGGAGAGATTAAGGTAAAAATATGAAATATTTTCTCCGATATACTAAAAAAAATAATGAAACATTTATTTACTCTTAATTATCCTTTTTAGAGTGAATTTATACTAGATAATCATCAAATTCAATTTACATTAATGGTCACTAAAAATCTCATAAAACGTTTTGACACTTTTTATAAAGAATCATCTCAGGGATGATTATGGGAAAGTAAATCTCTGATGCCCTAGACCCACAAACCAAGATATAGTTCCATAAATACATACATTACTTACTCACTTTGATACCAGATATAATTGTTCTGATATAACAATAATTAAATAAACAATCAACAATGATGATTAAATCTATTAAATCCCCAATATATTTTTAGTTTTAGAGCATTAGAGAATTATGAAAAAATAATAACTAACAAATCTCATGTTATTTGTATTAATAATACATTTGTTTCATTATATAAAAAACTAATTAATCCATAATGTGCCTTCAATATCCCATATAAATTATTTTACATGTTCTATACTTATAAACATGTCATTTTTATTACTTTTATTCATAACCTATGAAAATGGAAACATATGAAGGGGTGATATCAAATTCTTAGTAAGGGGAAACATACAACTAGGATAATAATGACCTAAACATGGAATAAATATTATGGAAGGAATAAGTAAACAACATGAAGCCATAATCCACTTGAAATAGAGAGCATGATATATCCATGATAATAAACGAAAACATGGATATCAATAATACCAATCTCATACTGATGGAATGAATAATTCCAGACATAAAAAATACTACGAAGGACTTGTGTTGAAAAAGTATGCTATTATGGGGAGAGGTATAGACCAAAACCCAACATGATTTGTCTCATGAGACCTGTTGATTCATTGAGGTGAAATATAATTATGGGACCAACATATCACTTGATTAAGTCCAATGAATTTATTATAATTAGTTAAAAATACTTTTCATACCATTCCCTAAGGAATTTTTTTTCAATAAAAACACATCTATATGTATAATGAAATATAAATAATGTAAATACATAATCAATATACATTAATATTAAATAATAATCAAGATTCACAATACTTTTCTCCATGTCAATAAAAGGGGAAACATAATCATAACTAATCTACAGGAAGAAGGTGGATGAATAAAAAATACTAGGAAAACATTCCAATAATCATCTGTATTTTAATAAAAACATATAGAACACAAATATTTTCACATGTCAATAAATAAACATTCTTTCTAGGTGAGCATCCTCCAATCTAGATTTGTAGAATGAGATGTTAACACTAGAAAGGGTAATAAGTATACGATTAAGTTAATACTGAAATAACATGGTCATAATAAACCTAGAGAAATAAAGTGGTTAGTTACCAAATAAAAAAATACCCATTGTTAGAAAGGAAACATAGGAGGGAGTTCAAATATATGGAATACACTCTCGAAAAAAATATTTCTTCAAATGATATCACAAAAGAAGGGGTCAATAATTGAATTGTGTGATACTATGAGTTTAATTCTAAAGTGATAATATATATATATATATATATATACTATAGGATAAATCATGAAACATAAAACCCATTAGGGTAAAACCTTTTTATAAATTACTAGGGAAATGGAAGTTAAAACATAAAATATTAATTAGAAAACCTTTTCGATATTGATGAAAAATAAAAATTTACATGTTTAATTAAATGGAAAATTTAAAAAATGTGACAAGAAATAATTTAAAAACCTTTAAATTTTAAAATTAATCCCTAATAATTGAGATTTTAAAATACATAAAGTTTACCCAGCAGAAACGAGGAGAGGAATACAAAACATGTGAAATAAATGGAAAAAATCTCTTTATTATTTTCAAAATAACTTTTTTTAAATATCACATTGTAAGAAGAGTAAAAAAACAATCATCTGTATTAAAAACTCATTTCCCAAAATAGGATTATAAAATACCCTATAATAAAATTTTAGGGAGGGAGAAACCAATCATGGGAGAAATAAGCTCATGAAAAAACAATATAACTCAAGGAAATGAGACTTGTGTTATCAATATTCATTACAAGAAACATACTCCTTGTAATTGAACTTAAAATAACAATATTAAAATCTAATTCATGATATTATATATAAAATAGTACTTATATACACCACATAAACTAAATTTGGTTCATAATACCAAATATGTCTCAAAGAGAGGAATTTGAGATGATAACTCTTACATCGGTCCCGATTTGTTCTACACTCTCACCAAACACCCTGAATAATTAAATTAATTTCATTAAATAAATTCCCAATAACCATATTAATAACTATAACCATTTATAATTCTCATTTAAATTCATTATATACATATTAATTTTAATTATTTATGACCTATTTTCAAAACCGGGTGTAAGTAATCTTTATCACTTTGAACTAGTTTTGTAGAAACGGTGTTAGTATTCATTATTTTTATAATTTTAATAATTTAAAGATAATAAAGGGTTCTATAATATATTTTAAAATATAGTTAATAAATCTATATTTCCATTTCATTGTAGTTTTGGATATGATCCATGAAGTCTAAATCGATGACGATCATATTTCTGTGTTTCTTAATGAACAAAAGGTGATTTCATAATTAATTAGTTAAATATTCAAATAACCTTATAAAAAAAAAATTATTTACATATTTATATCTTATTATACCAGTAAATAATGTCTCATACCCATCCATGATATAAATTCATAGTATTATTCAAGTAGGTTGTTAAACAGACCCAAACAAGAACCTTCCAGGATTAATTGCTGATTATGAGCTAGTTTAGTGTTAATATAATTATATTATAATCATAATGATATTATTTTGTTCTTATTAGTTTGATATATCACAATTTTAAATAATTATAAATGTATAATATTTCATATAAATCCATTACATTGAAATAAGATATCATTTTCCTCTTAGTTTGCTCGTTTTAAAAGATTGAATTAACGATATTGATCATATCATTAATAGGTTATAAAATTTTCCAAAACATAACCTTAATTATATTATAAACATAATATATATCCTTTAATATCATCCTCATGAACATCCATGTAAGGTAGTGATGAAAATAAAAATGAATATCAACTCTTCCATGGAGGCGGTAGTCCACACATATGCATGGTTGATGATTTCATTTTCCATAGAAAAAGATAAATAAGTAATATTGTTTTATATTTATGAATAAAAAATTGATATAAAAAATTAATTATTTATTAAATTCCCCTTTTATTCTAGCCTTTAAATGTGGTGAAAAAAATGAAAAATGTTGTGTTATGGACGTGGTATTCCACATAACCCACGAATAATGGTTTTATTTTTATTAATAGATAATGGAAAATGTGGTAAATGATTCATACCATAACATAATAAAATTTACTATATGAACAATAATTATGTACTTATATATAGATATTTGAAAATTAGAATTGTAAAATACAAATAATGTAGTAATATGTTAATTTAAAATGATTACTCATGTTGAGAACTTTGATATTTTCTTGGAAGATCCTTGGGAAATGGATGGAATAAGAAAATATATTGTGACCATAAGATTAATATAGTGAACTATTATTATATGGGAATTAAAAGGGTAGGGTTTTTAGAGGAATAATAAATTTTATGAGTTCCTTGAAGGGGTGGTGAGAGGACTCTTTTATAAGTGGAGTGAATGATTCTTTGGTAAATATTTAAACTTAATATAAAGGGAAAACATGTTAAACAAGTCAAGTGGAACAAAAATTGTGAACTAATTGAGTGGGAAATAGATAATCTAAATAAAAACCTCATACATTAAATTATAGACATATTTTTATCATGTTTCAAGCCCTTTACACCTTGAATTATTACGTTTATAATTTTATCTTTTACTGTGGTAACTAGTTTTCACTGAATGTAACTTAATATTTAAGCCTAAAAATAAAGTAAATTTTATTATAAAACATTTACCAACTAATTATAAATTTAAAATCCATTTAATTTGGCTCAATTTATAAAAGTGATAAAATTTATTTTGAAATCAAAATGTATAATTTATTGAAAACAATTCTTGAGAAAATATTACTTATTTTCAAAAATATAAAATATGGGTTTGTAAATTAAATTACACATTTTAAAAATAGAAAAATTATTCTAAAAATAATACATATTTTATCTTATTTTTTTTATAAATTTCAAATTTATACACATATTAAAATAATGCCCTAAAATCCATGTTATTTGTAAAAATGATATTTTCACTATTCACATAAAAATCATTAATTTTAGAAAAATACCAAAAAATTAATAATAATAAAATATCTAAATAATTAATTACAAAATAATTTATATGTTATCTAATTCAAATTCCATGTTTATAATTTAAAATTTTAAATTAAAATGTGAGATATAATGAAAACCCATTTTTACAGGAAAATAGCTCTTTTAGAATATTATCTATTCTCATTTATATTTATAATTATTTATTAATTCAATTAGTACCTATTATTATTCAGGTAAAATATATTCAATCATCATCAATCATTTATTTCTTGAAATATAAATGCACATCCCATAAAAAAGGAAATATTAAGAAAAATATATTTCTATGTATAAAATTACCATTTTAGTCAATTTCTCTATACCAAATGAATTTAATTTATATTAAATGAATCATTTATTTCTTTATATAAATATTTCATAAAGAAAAAACTCCTATTAATTCACTATAATTCAATTTCTAGGTTATAACGGTCTTAACATAGCATGGTTTCATTTTAGTTCTGCACTGGGTGTGTAGAGAGCTGTTGATCTTACGGATTTATTTAAAGGTAATGATATATTAAAATTTCAAATTGATACATTCTCCCCCCCTAAATAATTTTTTTCCCCACAATTTAAATTATTACTCATTGAATTATGTGTGGATATTCTTAATTAATTCATGATTTGGGGTATAACCACTAATATGACATCCACCATACTCTATTTGCATATACCAAGTTACTTATCCTTCATCAAAAAGAAATATCCATTCCTATTATAATTTACCCATGAATATGTATACCCTAATAATATATTCTCCATAACCTAACTTTTCCAAAACTATTTGAATCTCTGTGTAAATAAACCACTATGATGTTATATATTCCTATAAAATTAAATATATATTTAACCCTTAAACAATATTAACCACTAGTTCATAAGGTCACACACTTATAAATATATACCATAAACCAAATAATTAGATATACATAACCAAAAATATCATGGATTACTTTTTCTGTAAATCAATTATCAATTATAAGGCTATAAACACTATCTAACTCACTTTTCTTAAAATCAATCACCCCTTATTTACCTCAACATCATGAATATATTAAACCTAAGAGTTATTCACCCATGAATCATTTGTTCTTCAATAGTTTTCACTATTAATATAAAATATTCCTAAAAAAACGTTCCATGGTTATTAATGCCTTTTAATATATGTTTCCAAACCTTTAAAGCCAAACTACTAAAGAAAAATACTTAGATGTTTCACACGATCCACATAACTTTTATAATATTCTAGAATTTCATAGATAAATATCACTTCACTATTTAAAATATCTAAGATTTTCAATAATTTAATTCTATTATTATATGATCCTCACTACTATAGGTATGAATAGTAATGTCATGAATCAAACCAATAGATCCCCATCTGGGCTAATAGTAAGTCAAGATGGACACTCCAAACCCACTTATAATAGTCTAGAGGTAGGTGAAAAGCATCAAGTAGGTATATCATTGAAATGGGAGGCCTTATCTCATAAACCTATATAGATCTACACACACCCATCTATATAGAAAAGTTCATATATACAATAAAAATAAAAACACTATAGATTGTACAATGAATGAAAAATCCTCTAGGAAATATACATCAAAGTACAATAAGGTAATACAAAAGTAAAAGGGGAAAAAATACAGGCCCAACTCATGATAAAGGAGGTACCAACATAACAACAACTGCAAAGGAAAAAATGGAAGTGATACCAGATCAAAATCTCTAAATGACCACCAAACATGGTCAATACCTCTATTAACATCTATGCTCCACCAATACTAGTTCCACCAAAGTCCCCACCGATTTTCTTATCATCGATATAAGACATGAAACTTATTGGAAAATCCCATGTAATGGTGAGTATAAACATACTCATTAGGATGTGTTGATAAACAAGTGGGATGTAATAGAATAAAATAGTAAACTCAACCCATAATCCATTAATGTAAGTGAAACCCAATATCATTTATGATTATACTAAAACCCCAATAGAAAAGAAGGGTAATATCATTCTCCACATCCATATAAGAAATACGATTTAACCAACAGCTCCAATGGTCATATATCTGATTCCAACACCACAAAAAACCTCATAACAAGCATAATAGAGTCCCCTCTTGTCGCTAATGTTCTTCATAGCTGAGGAAACATTATCGCTACTAAAAGATCTAATCCCAACCAAATATCTATGATGGGGGAGTACCATTTTTTAGATTGCATACCTAATCCATTTGTGGTATGGGGTAGTATCGACACTACCTATGTAAAGAGTATGGGGGATCTACACCGTAGTGAGTTAGAGGTGTACCAACCCTTACACCACTCCAATGATGAAAACTCAATTACTTCTATCATCCAAGCATCGCTAGAATAAGTGTCCCACTTATATCACCTATTTTTGTAGCTCTACTACCTATGAAAAGAACACCATCTCTTTCTTTATGGAAAACCACTCATAATGGTCTAATAATGAATCAAAATTCAAGTCTCGATAAAGGATATATGAAATATAGAATAATATAGTAGAGATACACAATGTGTTCATCAAGGAACATGACATGTGGATCTTTATGAGGACCTGATCATGTTCTTCCCTAAATAAGGATCAACTAGTTGGGTCCCTTCACAAGGAGTGTTCCTATAGGGACACAGTGTGTCTGATCACCCCTGATCCCAATTTTATACGCCCCACACATGGCTCAGCCACTTGGGTTGTATCACACTTCATGTGGGCCCATCCACATGGAATGAAATATTTAACTCACAACAAAACTCAATTCACTGCATTAAACTAAGAAACACAACATGTGTTCATATGACGTACACATAATATAGTTATAATATTCACATAAATTTATATTCCTCCTAAGGTTTCACATGTATTCTGATCTCAAAATAATTTTTTCTATTGAATTTCCCAAGAAACTAAAATTGAAGTAAAATTCCTCTGATCCTTGATTCCCAGCCTTTGACAGTTAGAAATTAGTATTTTGATCTCTTGACCAAGTTCCATCACACCTCCCATCACCAAAACAAGGTTCTAATCCAATAAAAATATCCTCAATCCACTGTTTCCTCTTGATAGTTATAGAAATATTCAATCTAATGTCGTTCACACAACCATCCTGAATCCGGTTGTGAGATCGCATTAGAATTGGTACAACAATAGAGAATCACTGACCCTATGGAACGGCGAATAACATGAAGAATGGAGATAATATATGCATATGATAAAAGTGAGATTATTTTTATTAGTTTTGATCCCAACCAATATTTATAGTCATTGAAGCTAAAAGTGTTGAAATACATGGGTGAAATGAAGAACATATGAACAATATAAAAAATAATTATTAATTTTTTAGGTCATGTGAAGAAATAAATTTAATCAAATTATGTTTATATTCAATCCATACTCAAAATAAAATAATAGTGCAGGAATTAATAAAATAAAAATCTCTATCATAATAATAGATCAATATTTGGTGAAGAACGTGTTCTCTAGTGATGTCGTTGAAGATTTCATTGTGTTTTTCATTAATTCCACATATTTTCTTGATTTTTCATCATTAATCCATGATACAAAACATGTCAATGACAATAATGGATCTCATCATCCTCCTTCTTTATAATATCCTAGTGTTATTTAGATAACCCTAAGAATTTTCTATAATGTTATAATAATTGAGAAGTGGATAGGATTAGGCCTTTAATAAATGGAATAAATTAAAATTTTAATTTATTTAATGCACCTTCCAATGCCTTCACTTCAACAGAATGTCCGATGCCGAAAAATATTATGTTCTTACTAGTAAAACCCATTTTTCTAGAAACAACAAAAGTCTATGATTTTTCCTACGAGGTTCCAAACAATTAGAAAACAATTAATCTAGAAAAGATGCATGTACATGATTTAATATTAATAATATTTTAATATTTTAATTATGGGATCCTATGATACCCTAAACACCATTCCAACTATGAGGAAAAATCATGAGATACTTAATGAAATATTCAAAGGATAAAATTTCCAAAACTAAAGTTGTTACATTCTCCCCACCTTTAATAATTTTCACCCAAAAACAATATACACCAAAAGGTGAGGGTACTAAGCCTACACTTGGATCTCATGGTCCTGGGAGCTCTCCTACATGATCATATGCTTCCAAATAACTCAAACCAAATGATTTATATTCTTATATAGGATCCTATACTACTGATACTTGATGAACACGATGCACTCTTAGAAAGTATATTAATCCTCAATGTCCATATTTCCCAAGTCAATAATGTATGATGATTCATGAACATATCTCCTCAAATTCAACACATGGATAATTCCATGCACCTGTTCCATATGTAGGGAAAAGGATAAGAGGCATGCAGCCTCTCCAACCTTATGAAAGTACTTAAATGGGCCAATAAACCTAGAGTATATATTGTTACCCTAACTGTATATCCTCAATACTCATCATGGGGAGACTCTCTGGAAGGCATGGTCTCCCTACTCAAACTCGGATGGTCTATGATATTGGTCTATGTAATATTTATATCAACTTTTAGATATACTCATATGCTTATGGATCACATAAAAATTCTCCATAATTAATCAAACTAGTTATGGACCAATAATATATGTCTCGCCAATCTCAGATGCGCACATGTGTGAGCTACAAGGTCTACCATACAATTCATTGAATGATTCCATGCTTATAGTGGAGTGATAGATATTATTATAAGTGAAATTAAATAATGGTAAGTGATCCTCTCATATCTAGTAGAAGAGAAAAACATAATTTATTAACATTAATTCCAAAACCCAAATGGGTTACTCAGTCAAACCATATATCCAAGGGTTAAATGACATACATATCTATAATTAGGTTCTTCAAATCCTCCTTCATACCTCTATACAATCATGATGTGAACCAACAATTATGGCCAGAGATTATTGTCATGGGTACCCCAAAAAAATGGTCAGTCTCCTATACCTATGAATTCCCCAAAATCCCAGTAGAACCCTTCTCATGGTAGGAAAGTAAGTACGTTGACTTGGTATGTCGATAAAACGTAACCCATATAGCATCATTAACACTCACTATCCTTGAAATGAAATCAAAAAATCCATTTATATTCCATCCCACTTCAATTCTAGGATATTTATATGTTTATTCAAACACGATAGAACCTACTATTCATCCTTCACTTACTGACATGTGAGGAATTAAGAAAGAAACATAGTAATACACCACTAAATTCCAACCCACAAAAATATTATTGATGGTATTTTGTACATATTTTCCATTCTCTAATGTAACCTATGGGGTGGTATGAAACTCCATCATAACCCCCTTAAGAGACATGATCTGAACAACCACCATCCCTAGAGAAATATAACATGCCCCTCACCTTTATAAAATCGATCTAGTGCATCTTCTGAGGATATATGGTCACACAAAACATCACATTAGAGGCCACCCAAATGATCTTATCTCATATGAAAAAGATGTGGTAGAGTTACCACCATATAATGAAGATAATTTTTCCCAATCTCCTCTACATAGGTCAGATACAATGAGGATAACTACTTTGATGCCTCTTCCATCAATCAAGAACAAAATTTCCAAATAAGAGTATCTACCACAACATTTCTCTTCACTAGAGTATAGACTATATCAATATCATAGTCCTATAAGAACTCAACCCAAAGTCTCTTTATTTGGTTGAGGTCTCTCTAGGTAAGGATTTCCCTAATACATTGGTGGTCTAAATTAATAATGAGACTCTCTCCTTGAAGAAAAATCCTCTACATCTTCAAGGTGAAGACTAATGCTTATAATTCCAATTCATGGGTAATGTAACTATACTCATGGGGTCCCAACTACCTCAACCAATAAGAAAAAACTACCTTCCTGTACATCAATGCACATCCGAGAACAACTACAGAGGCATCATAAAACACAATTTACCCTCCTATGGTATTCTTGACACAAAATCACCGATCAACCTCTACTTCATCTCCTTGAAAGCTCTTTAACACTTCTTAGTCCAAGAAAAAGACTTCCCTTTCTTTGTCGAGGTAGTCAAAGGGGTAAAAATACTAAAGAATTATTCCAAAAACTTTTAATAGTACCCTAAGAAACTAAAGAAACATTAAATCTAAAATATGGTCTTGGGTGGTCCCCAAGAGAGTAATGTATAAATATTTTCTGGGACTGCAACTGCAACATGATCAAAGATTACATTCCCTAAAAAGTAAATGTATCACAATCAAAAATAAAAACTTTGAGAGATTACCATGTAATTGATGATATCAGAGTATGTTTAGAACCATCCTCAAAATCTTGGTATGCTCCTCCTCAGACATGGAGTAAATGAGAATATCATCGATAATGAAAATGATGAACTAGTATAAGAAAAGATTGAAGATCAGGTTTATAAGACCCATGAGCACAATGGGGTAATTCTACACACTCAAAAAGAATCACTGGGAACTCATAATTTATGTATCAACAACGAAATCTTGTCTTCTGCATAACATCCTTGTGAACTCACAAATGATGGTAGTCATACTTGAGATCAATATTTGATAACCACAATGAACCTTTCAATTGTCCAAAGAGGTTTTCAATCGAGGGTAGGGATTATTTATTCTTGATCACCACAAGATTAAAGTGCTATTAGTCAATGAAAACCCTAAATTTCCCTTGTAAATTTTTTTGAGGAAAAAAACTGGAGCTTCCCATTGGAACTCTCTGGGTTTGAACAAAAACCATATTATAATGGCCTTATAACTACACTATTACCTCTCATATCTCAGAAGAGTCCACATAATAAGCCATAGAAGATATTAGTGTGTTCCATGTGTGAAATTCAATATAGAATTTGATCTCACACATTGAGGTAATACCAAAACATCTTCAGGAAATACTTCTATAAAAATCCCCCACTACTGCTCGAATCTAGATGCCTAAAGATCCCACTACTCCAAGATCCAAAATCCTCACATAATGGGTGTCCGATTGTAGTTTCCTACTAACCATCCCAACTCATTCTCTAAAAATGTATTTCTTTCTATTGAAGGAGGACCTCCTCCCATCGGAACAATCAAACACATTGCAACCCTAATTTGTCAATTTAAAACTAGGAATTAATAGTATACAACCATTTTATACCAATAAAAACATTGTAAGGCCATATTTAGGCAATAAAGATACCCCCAAAAAGCTCTCTCCTCCATGATTCAAGTCAAATTCCTATAAGATAAGCGAAATAGTTGGAATTTATTCCATATGAGTATCTAATTAAAAGGGTTAAGCTAAAGGATCTACTGAAATTTACATGTACAAATAAGGGACATGATAAGGGAGGAATGGCCAAATCCCATGTCTACCAAAACTATAGCTAATGTAGATGAGAGATAGGATGTACCTCAAATAACACCCAGAACCTCTAGATCATAATCATCAAATTCTTGTAGAATTCTATGACCATTACTACCTATTATCCAGAATAATATTTCACTATGAAATCTTAACACATCTAAAATATCATAAACATGAAAAATAAAAGGATCCCATCCACCACACCTCGATGTTATATTCTTTGAGAAGTACTAGCTCACCAAAATAACATTAAAACATGTCACAATGTAATGTGTCTTGGTGGGGGGTTTTTCCATCTTACTTTAATAATTGAAACCATATAAAACATCCCAAACACAATTATCTACGAATATAATATGTTACCTTGAAGAATACCCGATTTTAGGACCATTATATAACCATGAGGGGTCCCAACATGGTAAAAAAACCAAACCATTGCCTCTAGATAGTCCTCAGTTACCCACAAGGTCTTTGTAAAATACCCCTCTATAAAGAGTGTCTCAAATATATCTAAGAGAGTGTCAGCTCACCATGGGTTAGATTCATCAATCCATAATAGTTCCCTACTACTCCAAGATTAATATTGGTTATGATCACAACCATCAGATCTGTCAGTGTTCAAATAATATAGAAAACATGGACCACTTACTCAAGCCAATCCTCTACCACCTAAGGGTCTTTATCACTAAGAAACCTGAGAGGTACCCACCTCTAGTATTTTAATGACATGATAATCATGTGTGAATAATTGGTATGACATTATAGATCCATCATTTGGTCAAGATATAGGAAATCAATCACATTTACCACTGAAGATGGGTCCATTCACTTCCCATTAGGTGGAAGGACTACTCTATTATCTCATCGAGGGAAAACCATAAGCATAGTTCCCTATTATAAGGCTTCATCACTCAACTAGTCTTCATAATGACCCTGTCTTGGAATTATAGTTGTCCATCATTGTAGATGAATCTTGAAAATTAACAAGACATACCATAGTTAGTTGATCATAACTATGGATCTGACTCAAGAAGGACATGGAAGTTAAATGACTGAATCCTATATGATGCATGTACCATTGGTTCCCTACAATTTGTGTCTCAATATTTGGAGTCAAAAATAAGGTAGTCAGAGTCATGGTGTATGGATATATTGACTTCCACACCATAACTAGGTCCATTTTATTAATATACATACTTTATACACTTCAACATCATTCCCCTAAATTCCCCCAAAAAACCTCAGGACATCTATAACTATAAATTCCAACCCCTAGAAAACCCACCTTTGATACCACTTTATCTCAACCAAACCTACCAGGGCCCTTTCTTGGCTAATAGTATGTCGAGAGTGACCACCCACAGCAATTGGTCAACGGTTTGTGATAAGTGATGAATAGGAATATCACCAAAATGGGGGACCTTAGCCTAATGTACATGTACACATGAACTCACCCAAATCCATGAAATAATGTGGAGATATAACAAAACTAAAACCTCCATAGAGTAAATAATGCATGATACATCTTCTAAGAGAAATAAATTAATGTGAATCAAGGAAATAAAAAAATAAAAGGGGGAACAATACATGACCAATGGGAGATAAATGTGGTCATAACATGACAACAACTACAAATGGGAATAACAGATGATATCCTAGCTCATAATCTCTAACTGACCATCTAAAACGGTTAATGAATCTTAGAATGACTATGCTCTATTGATACCAGGTTCACTAAATTCATTGCCGATATTCCAATCATCTATATATGAAAAAAAACATATGTGATAATCCCATCCAGTTATGAGTATAAGCATACTCAGTAGGACACCTTGAAGACCAAGAGGGAAGGAATAAAATAAAATAGTCAACTCAACACATAAGTCATAGAGGTAAATAAAACCCAAAATCAGATATGATCATACTAAAACCACAATTTTAAAAGAGAGTAATATCAATATCTATAGATAACTATTAAGGATGAGTCCACATACAACTCTGAAGGAACCCTCCCTGATGACATATAGCACAAAAAACCTCATAATAATTAGAATAGAGGGACCAATATTAGGTACTACATGATGATCAAACTTTTTATTTGTGATGTATTTATTTTCAATGTGTTACCATGTGATGAATAACATAGTTTCACTATGAATTTAATAAATAAAAAAACTTACAAGTTTACTGGTTTTCCCAATCATGTTTGGTTAGATATTGACAAGAAGTTTCACAACCAACTAATGTTGATTAAAGAATCTTGGATGTTTTTATCGGTTCCTCCAAAGATTATTCTTAGAACATCTTTTTTATAATTAGCAATGAATTGTTTTTAAGTGGATGAAGAAGTTGCATCTATGAAATTAAAAAGGTCACATGTTATATTTATGGATAAATTGGATTTAATTGTGATGATTATTGAACCATTATTAAGTTCAAATACATCTGTCAATGGAGTTTTAGAACTGACATAACATCTACAACAAGTGAATACCATGAAAATATTTATTTTCCTGAGGAATTTATTGAATTACATATATAATATTATTTATTTTTCTTGGTGATTAATTTATAGGAAATCAGTGAAATATTCGATTATTTCACGATGACATAATTTGTGAGAAGTCTATACAATTATATTTTTTTTATTTCATGAGAAATATTTAATTTAATATGTAAGGCCTTGGGATTTATTATGAGAATCATGAGGTGTTTGAGAAGTCCATTGATGGTTTTGAGACAAAGTAGTTGGCTGCATAAGGGTAATCATCAATTTCTTATAGATGTGTAAAGGTAAGTCTCACATTGTACATGATATGTAAAGGTAGTTATGATAACTATGTAAGGGTATTGATGATGAAAAAAATGATATTTAAATGTAGTAATGTACCTACATAAGGGTAAACTGAGTTGTCATTATGCTACATAAGAGTATTCATGACCTGTGTAAGGGAATCCAACACTTATAGTACTTTGTGTACAGGTAAGATGATACTCTTTAAGGGTATCTAGAGACTTGTGTAACGGAAATATATGATGTTCAATACCCTTATAATGGTAACATGATAGTTTTATAAGTGTGTCCAACATATCTATACAACTATCTAAATGTAAATCATATTTTTATAAAGGTAAAATAATGTTCCAAAGATTGTATAATGGTATTATGAGGCTATGTAAGGGTACTGGGAAGCTTGCATAAGGGTACTGTGAGGTTTTGTAAGGGTATAACCAAGTATCCTTTACCAATGTAAGGGTAAACTAATATCCATGTAAGGGTAATATTAAGTGGTTTTGAACTCCACACTAGTTATGCCGTAAGGATGATTGACTCACTGTAGTCCCGTGGAAATAGATATTACCATTTCAAAAATTATATTTTCATAATAGATGGATTTCATTTTAATGAGGTAATAAATTTTTGGTATAATAGGGTATATGTCATTGTGTATGATATTTCACCATAAAGAAACAACTATGTCATAAGAGTATGGAAGCTTTACCTTGGATCTCATGAATATTTTGAAAATGTTAGTGTGGATTATTTTTGGTGTATATCTAATTAAGAGGTGTCCATGAAATAGGGAATAATCTATTCCATAAGTAGTTCTCCATCTTAATGATTTTTTGAGTGCCACACCATGAAGGTAATGGATATGTAGAAAAATTCATGCATGGATAAAATAGAATGATTTGAGGAAGTTGCTGAGATTTTGGATATTTCAATATCACATGAACGATGAATTAAATACTAAGTCTTATAAAATACTAAAATGAATATTTGGATGGGAATTAAAATGAGTTTTTATGATAAATAAATTGAGAAAATTGTTGCAGAAGATCATGGGATTTTTGTGATTTAAATATGGAATTATATATTTCTGCGAAACATTGGAGAATAATATTAAGATACATTGAATATAAATTTAGGAATAAATATAATTAATGGGGTGGAAATTTTACAATATGATTTAAGAGAGAAAAATTCTTGTGACAAGATAAAGATCTGACACAACATCTGTTGGAATCTTTGATTTATTGAAGAGGGAGAAAGTGGAGAACAAGTGTTACACATCAAGAATATTTCTTGTTCATTGAATAATTATAAGAGAATAAGATATTGAGAGTGTAATACTATAATTTATGAAGTACAAGATGATGTTTTGAGTATCTAAACTATAATATATTTTTATATTGTAGAAGTTTGATTATATCTGAGACAACCCTTTAATTATGGTGAAATAGATACATCGATCTGATTTATTTTAGAGAAGAAGAATACCAATTACTATATTCTACGAGGGACTCATGTCAACACATGTTATCTTTCTTTAATGTGATAAAATCCTATCTATTTTACAAAGGGACAATAATCCCACTCTTTCATTGTACCTAATTGGTTCTAAGTGAAAACGTTCATGGTAATACCCTTGCCTGTTCTTTATTTGACCATAAAAAGGACACTATGTGTTAGTGGGATAATAAACATCATATACCAGGTATGTAGTCATCAACGCTTGAGGAAAACCTCATAAATAAACCCTAGTGTCCTTTGATATTTAATGTTTTATGTTCATTCTTTCTAACCATTGGTTATGAAAATAATAGATAAATTTATGGAATAAGAAATAGTGGGGAAAAAGGGGATACAAGTTTAAATTGGTAAATATTTATTCCACAACGACTCACCACCTCTCAGTGTGGTCACCCCAAAGTGATCCTATCAATTTTTGTCATAAAATACATGTCAAAATCTGATTGGATTATTGAATTTAAATCCATTTGAAGATTTTATATATCTCTTCTCAAATTAGAATTGATTTCAAACTTATAGGAGATGTATCTACTATAGATTAAAACTCTATCTTAGTCAATAATTTAAACAACAGATGAAATAAATAATTGAGACAGTTGAAAAAGGGGTCCCTCTATGTTAAATAGGAAGAAGCATGAGTTTTTCTGTGTTTTAATTCTGAGAAATACAATTCTAACATAGAAAAAAAAATATCAAGTGGTATATTATACCTCCAAATATAAAGACAATAGTTATTCCTCATGTAGTGATTTATCCTTACATGAAGAAGAAGCAACAAAAATCTCATGAGCAAAAATTGTCCTCAATAATACCAATGAATTAGTGGGAGTTATCATATGTCAGAAGGATTAAATACTAAATCAGTTTCTACTTTTAATGACAAGTAACACAATCTTATTGAGGAAATATTCACTTTTATATATGGAAATGGAATTAAGTAAGTGATCAATGTGCTTAAAAAACTAGAAAACATTTATAAAGATTCTGAATAATTAATTCAAGACAATATCAAGATCTATTATAAAATTATAGCCAAATAAGATTATATAGTTGACCAATAAGAAAGATACTCCAGTTTGAAAGATGAATTTCTAAATATAATTCATGATAAAGAGGATGAAACAAATTAATGTGAATAAAATTTCCCTAAATTCGAGGAAAAATTGAAGGCTATCATTAATTTCAAGAATAATTAACATGAAATCAATGAGAAAAGATCAAGGATATTGACAACTTACTCTAGGGGAATCAAAAAATTCCTGATGATGAAGTTATAAATATAAAAAAATAATGTGAAGATAGGTTTTAATTAGTATAGGATGATAAATTCATCCAAAACATGAAATACCTTGAACATGGAGTAAAACTGGAAAGTAATGAAAACTTATGAGTTTAGTATTCAGAACAAGATAAAATAAGACATGTTATTGTAGGAGTTAGAACCAAAAAAGCTTATAAGAAGCAATATTATCATAAAACACCTTTACATAGTGGAATGAACATGAAATTATTAAATTTTAAATCTCAATAAGTAATAATGAAAAACAAACCATCAATCTCTGTTAATAATGTATGTATTAATTTTGGTTCTATGAATAGTGTAGTTTCAACATCAAAACATATGAAAAATTGGATGAATAATGGTTATGGATTTATTCCCTCTACATTTTTGTTAAAATAAAATAAGTTTAAAAGATGCTATTCCACTAAATAATAACAATAGAAGAATGGAGGGAAACAAAATCAGAAATCATAATAATCGTTCCAAACTATTACTCAAAAGAAAATATCAAGATTGTTTTTCTAACTTTAGAGGTTTGATATATTTGGGAACATGGAATATTATTTTTGGTCAGAAAATAAAATTTCTCCTACATCAAGGGGGATAAAAGTAGGGATGAAGAAAAGATCACAAATTAAAGGAAATAATCTAACCATTACAATTTTTTTTGAATATTAAAGAATATTTATGGTATTTATAATGGATGTGTTCATAGTGTAGATTAATGACAGTATAAATCATTATATCATGAAACTAAACAATGATAGAATAAAACACCAATTAAGTTTAGTAATAGAGATATGTCAACCTTGGGAAAGAAACAAATGAAAGCTGTTGAATAGAATACTTCCATGATGCTAAGAAAGAAGATAGGTAAGTCTACCCTAGGAAATAAATAGATGATGAATGATATTTAGAATAAACCCAAGATTTCCAAAATTTGTGCCAAATGAAAAATGATAATACGTTTTTTATGTGGAATAATAGGACAAACCATGGATGTTTACAACCAATACATAGATATTTATGTTAATAAATAAAGATGTGGTCCAAGATAAAACTAGTCCATGAGAAAAATAAAAGGACTGGAGTGGTAAATAGAACATATGATAAGCCATGTTGAACAACCAAGAAAGCTATTAATATTCCAAATGGAATAATAGTAATTTTACCTGTTGATGTGAAAAGGTCAAGGAAAATTCATGAAGGTTAGAAGAAAGTATAAGCTAAACGAAAACAATATATCCCACACAATGAAGTTGAATTTCATGAGAGGTCGTTCGAAAATGGTAACAAATAATTTCAAGAGTACCATGCAGAATGTTTAAGAAGGTTAGACACATCTCAAATAATTTATTATTAATAAATCCCTCTCAATAAGATATGTATAAAAATATTCAAAAAGTATATGGTGTTGAGTGTTCCTTAATGTACAGTGAAAAGAAAAATATTCCACACATTGAAATTGTTGAAGTCAAAGATTTCATGCAACCCAAGAGTACTATGAAATATAGTAGAGTTAGAATGAAGAGTTTAACCTCACATGGAACAGAAAATAAAGGAGTTTCTCAACAGAGAACCAATTCTCATCCTTTTTTCTCTCACTGAAAAGCAATAGAGATCCACCTTATTCCCATATACAATTTTTTTGTTCATTACATATCAGGAATTGAAGGCGATGTACATACTTAGGGGGATAATTGAGTTGAATAACTTTTGTTGATATATATGGAAGTTGGAATCATTGTTATAAGTTTAATGGAAGTCACCATCCTAATTTGATCTATTTATGTTTATCTTAAAGATTAATTTTTTTAAAAGTTCATAAATTAACATTGATGAAGATGATTGAGCTACCAAAATTGATCAAAAAATTTGAAGTCATCATCAAGGATGAGATCACCAATATTGGTATTCAAATTAATTGGAATTTAGATGAACAAATTATGATAATATCCTTATTGATGAATTGATGATGGGGATCATACCATGATATGTAGTATCCAAATATGTTTCTAGAGTCTTATATTTCATAAAAATTTGACATCTTTAGAAGATACTTATTCATAAATTCATTGATAAGGTATGTGTTCTTACTTCCCCATCCCTATTAAAAAATAATGATAAGATATGAATTTAAGGGGGAGAATTTAAATAAATCAATGGAATTAAAAATTTGAGAATTATTGAAGATATTATAGGAATAAATTATGGAAAATAACCTACCAACTATACATGAATATTTTTAATCTATGTGATGAGATGGGTGTAAGAATTTTAGGTTGAATGTTTCTTCAGATTATTTTTATCAAAAATGGTACTTGAAAATTTCCTCTTACATTTCATCAATTTGTATTATTATGTCACTATCAACCATGAAATAGATGAAAAATATCTAAAACAAGAATAAACCTATGCAATATGAGATGGTAGAATATTCTGAATTGATAATGGAAAACATTTATGTCTCAATTAAACCCTCTTTCTTTCTATACTAGGTTATTCCAAGTATACTTAAATTGGAATATTTTATGACAAATTCATTTTAAAATAAATGATACCATCAAATTTGAGGTAATTTTTCTTTTTCATTAGTAAGGGTTTGGGAAGAAAATAAAAAAGGGGAGAGAAGAGATGGATATGACATATTGAAATCCAATTTTCTACATTAGTGTTGTGAATAAATACAAAGGATGAGATTTATGATTATACTTTATGTTTTTTTATTTGTTTTAAATGTTTTATAAATTGATGAATCACATGATTTCAATATGAATTTATAATAGAATAACATCTTGGATGTTCATTATTGTTCCCAGGAAAGATTCATTGAACATTGAAAATAAGTTTCCCAAGAAACCAAGATTGATTAAATAATCTTTCATGTGATGATTAGTATCACCAGAGTATTCTAATAAGATCTATTTATAATTTTAAAATAACTATTTCGATGTAGTTAAAGATATTCCATCTATATAATTCCAAAGGTAACATGTTACATTTTTGGTTGAAGTGGATTCAATTGTGATTTTTTTTGAATTGGTCTTAAGTACAATGACATGTGTCAATAGAGTTTTATAACTAACACAATATCTAAAAAAATTGAAGACCGTGAAAGTATTTATATCCATGAGTAATTGAGTGATGTCCATGAAAAATTTTATTTATTTTTCATGACGACTCATTGAGAATAAGACCATGAAACATTTTATTATGGAATGATTGTCACGAACCGTCCCCCGGGGCCCGTGCTGTGACAACCCCAATCCCGCCTTCCATAGGCTAGGGGCTAGTGACTAGCACCGAAGGTGTATCCCCTAAAACTGGGAAGGCATTTCCTTTAAAACCTGTAAACACATGCAACCAAGAACACAACAAGATATGAACTCCAGTAAACTAAATAGTAAACAGAGTGAGTGAAATATGTAAAAAGGGGCCAGAATACAAGCGTAACTGGAAAGTACAAGTACAACTAAAATACAATACAACTGATGAAAAAGGAAAATAGCTACTAGTTCAACCTCCTAGGTTTCTACCAGAAGGGTAGGTACAGATCGCCTCGTCATCACTCTACATCCAGCCATCTCCTCTACGTACTGACATGTCGTATGGTCCACCTCTGAGCACCTTCTAGTCCTAGTACCCTCAGCCTTGATCAGCAAAGTATGTCATCTAAAACAAACACAATGAGGTGTGGGCATATCCCATGAAGGGGTGAGTATAACGATACTCGGTAGGGACCCCGAGACTCTCAAGGTCTCACAAAATCCACAAAGGATAAACCACAAGGTGTATAAACAACTGATAACCCTACTTAGGTATATGACCATAAATATACCTAAGTTATCAAGTAATCCCGTCTCAATCATGAGGAAAATATAGAGTCCAACTCCAAAGCCCAAAGCTCAACTATTCCAAAAAGGAAGGAATACCACAAAGGAAAGTACGAAATAGGTACACCACACTGAAGAATACCACCAAGGTATTACCATGAAGGAAGTACCACACAGGTACAGACTCATATCACACCAATTATAACTTAGGTGCAGTAGTATAAATGATTAGTTTTAACTATTGAATCATCTTACTCTGTTAAGAAGAAGACCCACACATTATATCTAGGTGCTGACCCACACATGATTGCAAGGTGCTGACCCACACAGGATCTCTAGGTGCTGACCCACACAATATCGCAAGGTGCTGACCCACACAAGATTTCTAGGTGATGACCCACACAGGATCACAAGGTGCTGACCTACACAGGATTTCTAGGAGTTGACACACACAAGATCACTAGATGCTGACCCACACAGGATCACTCAGTACATCGTCAGACCCACACATGATCTTAGTACATCTCCAGTACATCCTCAGACCCACACAGGATCCTAGTACATCTCTGGTACGTCGTTACACCCACAGAAGATCCTAGTATATCTCTAGAATTTCGTCAGACCCACAGAGGATCCTATTTCATCTTCACGTCACAACCAACTACTGGGTTCTCACACTACGCTCGCTTGTCTCCAGGAGGGTCCGCTCCACGATCCCCTGGTCGATACTCTAACTGCCAAGCTGTCCCACGATGTAGTATTTCAAAGGACATCCATATCAAAGGGGTCTCAATGCAACAGACGGTGCGTCAATCGAACGCTCGATCTGTGAGTTATTAGCCTTTTAGTCCTAGGGGCCCGGTTGGATTCGTGCTCGATCCAACCTGACCGCACCCCATCCCAATCCAAATCTCCAATGGGGTATACTAAGGGGAATTTCTCTCTCCAAGGTTTCTAGCACCACTGATGGTTCATCAAATGGATGTCCGGTGCCAAAGTTATGTCTTAAAGAGCATAAATGGGTCATAGTGGGCCTGTGTCCGGTCTGACCAGGTCGGACCGACCCGACCCGACCTTGCCTAGGCTGACTCGGTTCGGGTCGACCCAGCCTGACATGCTGGGTCCGGCCCAGAAGGCTGTGAGGGCACGAGGGGCCATGGAGGGCCGCAGGTAGCAGCGAGTGCGAGGGTGGCTCGGCCACGGCGGTGCCATGAGGGTGTGATGCCGCGAGGCGGCTCGGTCAGGGTAGTTCAGCCGGAAGGGTAGAGGCCACGGGGAAACTCAAGTGGGGCGGTTCGGCCAGAAGGGCAGCAACGGCTCGGCCCAGACGGCGGCGGTGGCTCGACCCAGACGACGGCAGCGGCTCGGCCCGGACGGCGGCGGAGGCTCGGCCCGAACGATGGTGGTGGCCTGGGTGGAAGAGGCGGCTTAGGTGGTGGCGACGGATCGGGTGGTGGCTCGCCTCAGACGGTGGGGGTGGCTCAACCCAGACAGTGGCAATGGCTTGGCCAGGACGGCATCAGCAGCTCTGGCAAGGCCGTGAGGCGGTGAGGCTGCGGTGGCGGTTGCCATTGTGTCGTCGCCTTCGTCACGACTGAAGGTGGTTCCGACCGTCATTCTCGTGCCCCATGTGTTGGTAGCCATTCCTCCATATCGATCAACAAATAATCACAAGGTTTTCGGAGAGGACGAGCCATGTTTGTTTGGCCCACACTATCTGCATTAGTGCGGTAGCAAGTGGCTATAATTCCTTCTTGAATTATGAAGAATTTATCAAGAACAGAAAGGGAGAAGAAAACCAAACAACCACCCTACAACTTCCCAAAAAATAATCATACTCAAATAAACCCCTACCTCGAAGGTTCATTGAAGTTGGCTTGAGGAATAAGTTGGAGTTGCCGACGTTCGTCTCGTCCACCACACACCTTCAATCACGGGCTCGTGTGTCAGTTCTTCATAGTCGAATACGTTCCTCGTTGGAGGGTGTCCCGAGGAAGAAGTCAGAGTCAGTGTTATTTTTTGGAGGAGCGTTCTTCGTGGAAGAACGCGTTCTTCGTGGAAGAACACCTTCTTCATTGGAGAAGTGTAATTCTCCAAGGGTTATCCTCTCACAATTCAACCCAAAAATGAAAGAGGATCCAATATAACTAACATAAAGAATTAATTATGTTTACACAAACCATGTTGGAGTAATTAATGTACCGTGTTGGCATAATTAACATGCTCAATTAATTTTCCTAATAGAATGGCTCAATTTAATGTGAGGAGTGGAATATTGAGGAGTTGAGAGGTTTCTCCCCATTAAGAGGGGTCAGGTGGTCCCCACCTCTAAAATTCATATTGGGGGTTTAGGCTCGGGTGGTCCCCACCACCATAACCTCACAAGGGAGGTTTAGTACCAGTGGACCCCACCTATTAACTTTCAAAGGGAGGTTTAGTTATAGTGGCCCCAACCTCCCAACCTCCACATGGGAGTTCAAGAATAAAAATAAAATGTTAAATAATTTTATTTTTATTTTCCCATGAAAAATCCAAATTATATCTTTCACTCTCGACCCACTGTGGTCAAGGTGAAGGTATCCTTTAGTGAATACCGGCGTTGCGAGTTCAATGGTGCCCTCAGATTTCAATTCTAAGCACCTGTTCAAAAGTTAGTAAAACCTGCTCGTATGTATACTGAACGTACCCAAAAAAAGTTAAGAAATTAATTCCGAGCACTCCTGGCCTCGGAATCACACGCCGTAAATTTTCACGGACTCGCAAAATTCCCATATATTTAAATAAAATTACATAGAAATTACGATTCTTTACATTCTCCCCACCTCAGGGCTTTACGTCCCCATAAACCAAAACTCAAACTAGGTAAACATGTGGGGGTACTGAGCACACATCTTAACCTCCCGCTTCTATGTGCTCTCATGGAGATTTCTGTGCTGCCAACGAATGCGCACAAGAGGTATCGACCGCCCACGACGTACCTGCTCCTGTCAATACTCAATTTAAACTGGAACCTCCGTAAAAGTCATCCCTTCGTTGACGTACATATCTCTATGGTCAATGACATGGGAATGGTCTTGGACATATCTCCTCAGCTGGGATACATAGAAGACGTCATGCACCCAGTGCTACTGAGGTGGAAGAGCTAAGCGGTAAGACAACTCACCAACTCTGCTGAGGACCAGGAAGGGTATAATGAATCTCAGAGATAACTTGCCACCTCGTCCAAATCTCCGCAAACCAAACCAAGGTGAGACCCATAGAAAGACGTGGTCACGATCCTTGAAATCCAAAGGGATCCTTCTCCTGTCGGCATATGACTTCTTCCTGCTCTGTGCAGTCTTCATCTATTCCTGGATGATTTGCACCTTCTCTATGGTAGCCTGTACCATCTCTGGTCCCACTATACTGACTCCCCTGGGTCAGTCCAGCACAAATGTGATCTGCAAGGTCACCCATACAATGCTTCAAAAGGTGCCATACCAATGGTGGAGTGATAACTATTGTTGTACAAAAAATCCACCAAAGGAAAGTGATCCTCCCAGCTACTACCGAATTTGAGGACACAAGCACGCAACATGTCCTCGAGGTTTTGAATGGTCCGCTCAGTCTGGCCATCTGTCTGAGGATGGAAGGCGGTGCTCAAATGAAGCTACATCCTGAAAGCCTCCTACAATCGCTTCCATATCCGGGAAGTAAAACGCGCATCACGATCAGAGATAATCTTCAAGGGTACTCCATGTAACTGCACGATCTCCCGCACATAGAGGCATTCCACGCTCTCTACTGAACTATACTCTATAATCAGTAAGAAGTGGGCCGACTTGGTGAATCGGTTGATGATCACCCAAATCGATTCCTGACCCCTTGATGTACGTGGAAGACTTTTCATGATTTCCATGGATAGCCCAACCCACATCCACTCTAGGTCCTCTAAAGGCTGAACCAAGACAGCTGGTACTTGATGCTCTGCCTTCAGTTTTTTACAAGTGAGGCATCGAGAGAAAAACTCTGCTACTTATTTCTTCATTCCAGGCCACCAATGATGTTGTCGAAGGTCCTGGTACATCTTCTACACTCTTGGATGTACCTCTAGAGGGGATATGAAGAACTCCCTAAACACTTCCTTCTGAAGTGACGCTGGTACTATAGTATGTCTTCTGAAGAGAATGACATGTTCCCCACCCTCAGAAAATCCATCAGGTGCCTGTCCCTGTGGATATATGAGCACATCGTGTCTCGTAGTCAGTGTCCCCACGCTGCGCCTCCCTGACTTGCTGAAGAAGTGGGGGAGTGACTGTAAGAGACAATAGAAAAGCTGCTCCATCCTGATCCACAAAGGATATCTACAAAGCAGCCAACTACTCCATCGCCTCGCCTAGCAGCTGTATACCAGATGCCCTGTTGAGTGCATATTCTACAACGTTTCCCTTCCTAGGAGTATAGACTATATAGAAGGCATAATCTTGAAGGAACTCAAGACAACATCACTGTCTAAGGTTTAGGTCCTTCTGAGAGAATATATACCTAAGAATCTTGTGATCCGAGTAAATTGTAAAGCGTTTTCCCATCAGATAGTGTCTCCAAATCTTCAAGACGAAGGCCACTGCTGCTAACTACAGGTCATGGGTAGCTTAGTTCTACTTGTGCTATCTCAGCTATCGAGAACTATATGAAATCACCTCTCTCTCTTACATCAGGACACATCTGAGTCCAGTTCCTGATGCGTCGCAGTAGACAACATACCATAAGCCCTCCTCTGGTAGCCTCAAGACGGGGGCACTAGTCAGCCTTGGACTCAGTTCCTAAAAACTCTACTTGTATCTCTATGACCACACAAAGGGTTTCCCCTTATTCTTCAATGATGATAGTGGTGTTGCAACTCTAGAGAAATTTGGCACAAACCTCCGGTAGTATCCTTCCAAACCTAGGAAACTCTGTAACTCCATCACACTCCTAGGTGGATCCCAAGAAAGTACCGCCTCAATCTTCACTGGATCCACTACAAATCCAGATTTCGATATGAATTGTCCCAGAAAGTGAAACTCTAGGATCTAGAACTGGCACTTCGGGAGCTTACCATAAAGCTGGTGCTCTCAGAGTGTGTCCAGTTCTACCTGCAAATTATAGGCATGCTCCCCCTCTGTAGTCAAGTAGAACAGAATTTCATTGATGAAGATTAGTAAAAAATGATCAAGGTATGGCTGAAAGATCCTGTTCATGATTCCCATGAACACTTCTGGAGCGTTGGTCATGCCAATTGGAATATCCAAGAACTCGTAATGGCTGTACCGACATCTAAAAGTCATCTTATGCACATCCATGTCCCGTACTATGAGATGGTGATAGCCTGATCTAAAGTCTATCTTCGAGAACCACCATGCTCCCTTAAGCTGATAAATGAGGTTTTCAGTCCTCGTGATTGG